>CM067167.1:204755489-204904973 GCA_034093135.1 Erigeron breviscapus | reverse complement strand
CCTTTTACTTCCTCGTACATATTCAATAGATTGCCACAGCTCAAAGACATACTTCTCAGGTACAATTGCACCTCCAGTCAAAGCATTGTTCAATGGATGATAGCTAAGAATCTCTGGAATGATCGGGAATTTGCAAGCAAATGGAATGTGAAGTGCTTGATTGGCTTGCATCTTCATTGAATCTCCTTCTTTAAACATAGCCATCTTGATAATTTATTATTTTTCTGTTAAGACAAACTGACCAAAGTTTTAACCAGAAAATACAATTTAATCACAGAAAAATAATAACACATACCAACATTTAAGAAACACATTTATTATACAAAGACAATGTTTTGCATATATATTAAAAATGAGAGAACAAAGTAGTACACAAAGGCGTTCGATACCTTGCATCTCACCCAAATATAAAAATAGAAGATAAAAGGAATGACATATAGAATCTCATAAGTATTAAAAGATAAGAAAAAAGGTAGTACACAAAGGCGTTCGATACCTTGTCTCTCACCCCAAACACTTATGAAATACTATATATATACCAACACAATACACAAATTCATTTACATAAAACAAAACACAACACAAATATAAAAGAAACATAGAATAAAAAATAATAAAAAAAATATTTTGAAATTCTAATTTTTACTATTTGCAGAGCAAAAACCTCTGCAAATAGCACATTTTGAAAAATATGCCCAGAAATTGACAAGGACCAAAAGTTGGTTTTGGTAAAAAAAAATTAAAAAAATTGAAGATTTCAAGTCAGGCATCAAGTCATCGAGTATTGGAGATGAACCTCGTAAATGCCGAGCTCAAAGCTCTGCAAATAAGCAGTTCAGATTCACTCCTTTGAAATGTATGAAATTTTCTTTTATTGAACAACAAAAATGTTGTCAATTGATAAAGAACAATTTCAATTTGAAAATTTTCAAATTGTACTGTTTGTTTTTTTTTTTTTTTTTTTATTTTTGTTTTTTTTCGAGCCAAAAAGCCTCTGCAAATATAGTTGAATTAAGAACTTGGTGAAAAATTTTTCATTTTGTACTGTTTGCCGAGCAAAAAGCTCTGCAAACAGTTCATTTCAAAACTTAGTGAAAAATTTTCCCTTTGTACTGTTTGCCGAGCAAAATGCTCTGCAAACAGTTGGTTTGAAAACTAAGTGAAAAGTTTTCATGCATTTGCCGAGCACAAAGCTCTGCAAATGGATGGTTCAAGTCTTGACAAAATTTAGGAATCCATTTTGTACTGTTTGCCGAGCAAAAAGCTCTGCAAACAGTTGTGAAATAAGAACTTGGTGAAAAAATTTTCATGCATTTGCCGAGCACAAGCTCTGCAAATGATGGTTCAAGTCTTGACAAAATTTAAAAATCAATTTGTACTGTTTGCCGAGCAAAATGCTCTGCAAACAGTTGTTCTATGACTTGGAACAAGTTTTGTACAAAATGCACTGTTTGCCGAGCAAACTGCTCTACAAACAGTTGTTTTTATACTTGGAAAAATTTTGGAAATCAAAATGGCCTGTTTGCCGAGCAAACTTCTCTGCAAACAGTTTATTTTAAAACTTTGATCCATTTCGAAAAACAAAAAAACTTGAATGCCGAGCAAAATGCTCTGCATTATGTTGTTTTAATGACTTGGTGGAAAAATTTTACTGGTTTGATAAAAACAAGCATTTGCCGAGCAAGAAGCTCTGCAAATGACACTTTTTGATCCAAAAACTTGTTTGAGAAAATTAAGAACAAGTTAACCAGAAATTATGATGATTTGAAGTTTAAAATGAACAAAGTACCCATTTGCCGAGCAAAATCCTCTGCAAATGGCACTTTTCATCAAAACATATGATTACACAGCCCTCGCACATTCAAACCCAGAAAAATCATTAACACAAGCAGATTAAGGCATCTAATCATGAAATACCTAATCATGCATCTATCATCATCAAAACATGAATCAAAACATCACTTCAGTCATAAATTACATATTGTTTCATCTTGGCATTTAATCAAACATTTGAAGTGCGTAAATAAAACAAGTGATTTTACCTTTAAAATGATGATCTGAAGAAGAAAGTAGATGAATTAATCCACAAAAACGATCACCAGATTAACCCCACTTAGATTATTATGAAATGGATGAAAATGATTGATTGATAGATGACAGGTTTGAGCGGTTTGATAGAAAATAAAGATATTTTGATTTTAAAAATTGAAAGTGTTTTAATTTTGGCCCACCCATTTTGTATATATAACACAAATCTGGGTCACGGGTCTGGGTTTGACCCGCGTGTCAACCCAGATCTTAAGTAAGTCATGGGCTAAACAAGGTAGATGGGCTCAATTTTGGTTTTGGTTTTGGGCTTAAACAAAAACAATATAGAAGTAAAATTATGAAAAAAAAAAAAAATAATAAAAAATATAATAAAAAATAAAAACAAAATTAAAAAAAATCTTTTTATCTTTTTAGAATTTCTAATTTTGTATTTGATTTTTCAATTTTAAAACAAACACACATACAAAGAAAATTTAAACAAATAAAAACAAACAAATATCAAATAAGCAAACAAATATTTACATGCATTTGCACACTCCCCCTCAAATTAAGCATTTTAGACTATACTAAATTTACAAACTCCCCCTAAAATCATGCATTCTACCCTTTTTCTCCCCCTCAAACATTGCATGTCATTACAAGTAAAACACATCAATGTTTGAAACAGAAAATGAACATAGAATACATGGCATGAAAGCATTTAAGTTTGTAAATCAAGCATTCCCAACTTGGTTTTCAGAAAATTGAACCTGTTTTCATCCAAAGGTTTGGTGAAAAGGTCTGCAAGTTGGTAGTCTGTTGGGACAAAATAGAGTTCGATGTTACCTTTCTCGACATGATCTTTAAGAAAATGGTACCGAACATCTATGTGCTTGGTCTTTGTGTGCTGTACAGGATTGCAAGAAACAGCAATAGCACTCTTTGAGTCACAGTAAATGGGAATTCTGTTGAATTGAAATCCATAATCAGTCAACTGGGTCTTCATCCAAAGAACCTGTGAACAACAACTTGCTGCAGCAACGTATTCAGCTTCTGCAGTAGATGTGGGTACACAATTCTGTTTCTTTGAAGACCAACTGACCAATCTATCCCCTAGAAACTGTACACTCCCAGAAGTACTCTTTCGATCAAGCTTACAACCTGCATGGTCAGCATCCGAATATGCAATTAACTGAAACCCGGTATCACTTGGATACCAGAGACCAAGGTTCACTGTGCCTTTCAGGTATCGGAAGATCCGTTTAACGGCCTGGAAATGACTTTCCTTGGGATTGGCCTGGTACCTGGCACACATGCATGTGGCGAACATAATATCCGGGCGACTTGCAGTCAAATACATGAGTGACCCTATCATACTGCGATATTTCTTTTGATCAAAAGATTTTCCATTTAAGTCAGCATTAATCTTTGTTCGAGCTTCCATGGGTGTCCCAATTGTTTGACAATCCATCATATCAAACTTTTTCAACATGTCAAGAATGTACTTAGATTGACAAATAAAAGTACCATTTGACAACTGTTTTACTTGAAGACCAAGGAAAAAGTTTAATTCACCCATCATGCTCATTTCAAATTTCTTGATCATTAAAGCAGAGAAATTCTTGCAGTATTTAGGATTAATTGACCCGAAAATTATGTCGTCAACATAAATCTGGATTAGAATGATGTCACTCCCTTGTCTTTTGATAAACAAGGTAGTGTCAATTGAACCTTTGCTAAAACCAGATTTCACAAGATAAGAGGATAGAGCATCATACCATGCACGAGGCGCTTGTTTCAGACCATATAAAGCCTTATCTAACCTGTAAACATAGTCCGGATGATTTGAATTCACAAAACCTTCTGGTTGTTCAACATACACTTCTTCTTTGAGAATTCCATTCAAGAAGGCAGTTTTGACATCCATTTGGTAGACTGTGAAGTTCTTGTAGGCAGCATAGGCAAGAAACATCCGAATAGCCTCAATTCGTGCAACTGGTGCGAATGTCTAATCGTAGTCAATTCCATCTTGTTGGCAGTATCCCTTTGCAACCAATCGTGCTTTGTTGCGTACAACAACTCCAGTTTCATCCTTTTTGTTCTTGAAGATCCATTTGGTTTTAATTGGCTCCTTGTTCTTGTAAGGATTTGGAACCAATTTCCATACCTCAAGACGTTCGAACTGATTAAGTTCTTCTTGCATTGCTTTCACCCAATCTGGACAACTTAGAGCTTCATTCACTGTCTTTGGTTCAACAATACTCAGAAAACTCACAAACAGACATTCATTCGCGGATGCGGATCTTGTCTGAACTCCAGTTGTTGGATTACCAATGACTTGAGAAATAGGATGAGTTCTTGTCCACTTGGTTGTGTGAGGAATTGGATCAAGTGGATCACCAGATTCTTCAGAATCAACAAAATCAGGAGAATGTTGTTCTGTTAATTGTTCAAGCGAAGTTGCAATTGGTTCAACAAAGTCATCATGATCATAATCTTCAGGATTGGTTGTAGGATTTGTCACTTGTGTGATATTATGAGGTTGAGAATGCAACTCTGAAATATCAGTAGGTGGAGGAGAATCAGATGATGAATTAACATCTGATGATTGTGATGGTGAAGACTCATTGGGATCCATCTCTTCTGAATTTGAACTGGATGGTTCATTAGTATTTCCATCAGATTCAGGAACTTTCTTCGAAACTTGGAAAAATTCTTCGAACAATATATCCAAATCTTGTGTTGTTGGAGTAGAGAATGATGATTTGACATTTGAAGCAGTCTTTGTTGCGGAAGCTTGTGGACATTGAAGTTCGGGTCTTGAACTGTGTTGTTCAAGAACCATTCCTGAGAGTTCATCAAATTTTACATTCATACTCTCTTCGATTCTCTTGGTTCTTCGGTTATATACATGATATGCAATGGATTCTCTTGAATAACCGATGAAATATGCCTCATCGCCTTTTGGTTCAAATTTGCCCAGATTGTCTCGATCATTGAGAGCATAACACACACATCCAAAAATGTGCAAGAAGTTCACATTGGGCTTTCTTTTGTTGATCACCTCATTCGGAGTTTTATCAAACCTCTTGTTTATTATGGATCTATTTTGAGTAAAACAAGCAGTAGCAACAGCTTCAGCCCATAGATTCGGTGGCAACTTCGAATAGGCAAGCATTGTTCTAGCTGCTTCAACGAGAGTTCGATTTCGACGTTCAACTACTCCATTCTGTTGAGGTGTCCTGGCAGCGGAAAATTGATGAGTAATACCCAATGACTTGAAGAAAGAATCAATCGTTGAATTCTTGAATTCAGTTCCATTGTCTGAGCGAACAATTCTAACTGACGATTCAAGATTTACTTGGGTCTTCTTTATGAAATCAATAATTGCAGTCGGAGTGTCACTCTTTGCATGAAGAAAGAATACCCAAGTGTAACGAGAATAATCATCGACAATCACAAGAATGTATCGCTTGCCATGGATACTTTGAACTTTCATTGGGCTACACAAATCCATATGTAGAAGGTGCAAAGAACCTTCAGTACTCAGATGCTTCTTTGGTTTGTGTGAAGCTTTCTTCATCTTACCAATTGCACAAGCTGGACAAACATGTTCACTTTCATACTTGTAATCAGGAAGTCCTTCAACAAGTTGTTTATCCACTAGAGCATTAATTGTTTGAAAATTCAGATGAGAAAGACGGCGATGCCATAACCAAGAGTTTTGTGCAGTTGCTTTTGAAAGTAGACAAATCTCTGAAGAATTAGATGGAATATTGTTGAGATCAATAGTGAACAAATTATTGTCTCTTGTTCTAGTAAGAATATCCACACCATCTTCAGTCTGCACTTTGCATTCATATCTCCTGAATAATACTTGAAGATCATTGTCACAAAATTGTCCAACACTAAAAAGATTGTGTCCTAGGCCTTCAACATAAGAAACTCTCTTGATAGTGACACCATTTTTAACAATGTCTCCATAACCGAGAATAGGAGCAATATGATCATTTCCGAATCTGACGGTTCCCATAAACTTTTCAACAAAGTTCGAAAGGATGGACTTGTTTCCAGTCATATGACGAGAACATCCCGAGTCAACATACCATACACAAATGAGAAATTCCTGCAAAGACAAGGTATATTATTTAGGTACCCATGTAGATTGGGTCCTTGCAGGTTAGAGGGATAACATGCAATTACACATTAAAAAATAAACATCAAGTAAAATAACACGCAAACAAACAATTTATTCAATCAACAAACAAGCACACATAATTGTTCAAAATACAAATTACAAGCAAGAAAATGTAATTGTTTATACACAAGTTTTGATACAAGCGGGACTAGTCCTAGAGGGATTAGAATTATCTAATGAATTTGATCTACGGACAATCCACACTTGTTTGACATGGGTAGTGTTTCCATCAAGTTTGAGTTTTCTAGTAGCATGCAAAAATCTATCTTTTGGGATCCATTTACTGCTACTTTTCATGCATAAGTCACCTGAAACACGAACATTCTTAGAGTTAGAAATCAATTTAGCATCTATGTTCTGAACAGGTTTCTTCTTGATGGGTTCTATGATCTTATTCACTTTCTTTATGTTATTGGGTGACAACCAACCATACTGCTCTTTGTATTTAGTCATGCCTGTAAAAGTATCTCTAACCCTCTGTAAAGTGCACTTAGGGAAACTAGAATACCTAACCTGCTGAGGTTGTTTGTTACCTAAAGAGAAAGCTTCATTCTTAACACTCTTTGGACCACTGCTTGCTTTGACTTCTTTTTGTGACTTAGGTTCAGAAATAACCTTGTACATCTTTGTTTGCCTAGAAGTCTTTTGAACTGTGGGACCTTTCTTTGAATTATGACTTGAATCCTTAACACTCTTTGGAGATTGATTGAACTTTGGTTTTGAAACATTCATTGGTGATGGTTTGGTCTTTGGTTTTGAATCAGTCTGTTATAACACGATTTCTATCACCGAATTCACGTCATCAATGGCAGTTTTGGTGAGTGTGTGTTCTTGGTGTTTGTGTGTGTTTTGAGAGAGAAAGCGTGCGTGTGAAAGTTGGCTGATTGGAATTAATTGATGGTGTAAAGTTATCAAGGTTATGATCCCTAAGGTATGAGAGGGGTATTTATAGGCTAACTATACAATTATGCTAATTATCACAATTAGCCCCTCAACCTTAGTGATCATTTACCTATGACTTAATCAACAAGAAAGTCCTCTAATCTAAATTACAATTTATCACTATTTTTGGATTTCTAACATTCTCCCCCTTAGTGATATATTGTAATGAATTAAGTACGTGTTATCTTGTCTTGTAGGAATGAATTTGATGAGCCCGGTGGTGAAGACAATTGGTGTGTTGAAACAAGTCTTCAAAGATTTATCTTTTATCTTTGGAGATCTTGATTCAGTCTTGGTCTTGGACTTCTTGAAGTTAAATCATGTACTGATTCTCAATGTTCTTTTTGAACAGAGAATAATGAGAGCGTGTGTGTCTTGAATCTTCGAGAATTGTTGAATCATGAATCAGAGTTGTCTTTTTGAAATGCGGAAGGTATGAATCTTGATTTTGATTCTTCAATCTTCGATTCTTTAGTGAAATTCAACTTTTCGATTCTTCAATTTTTGATTCTTGAGTGAATCTCATCTTCTTGAAATAAAGTTTCATGAATATGTACTCTCCCCCTTGATGTATGCATTGGAGTTTCTTGATAAAGTGTTTTTGTATGAATTGAAGATCTTGAATGAAGTGTGTTTGATGAAGACTCTTTTGAAGCTTTACTTCTTCGACTTGAATCTTCTAATCAATCTTTCAACCTTTTTGAAGCTTTGATCTTTTTCACATCAACTTGAACACTTTGGAGAGTAAGCATTTGAATGAAGTTTGGATGAATTTCTTGTGAAGTAATCATGCTCCCCCTCAATCCATGAGTATAAACATTTTTGGAGCATCTTTGAACTTTTGTAACATCTTGAGTGAAAATCCTTTCATCTTCGGTTTCACTCTTATCTTTGAAGTCAATTCAGATTTCAATCAACTAAGATCTAGTGAAAATCTGAGTTCAGTAGACTGAATGATAAGCCTAAAAACCGTTTGAAACACAACCAAACACAGACTTTTCTCCTTGTTTTCCTTATCAATTATTCTTATTTCTTCCTCAATCACTCAATCAATCATAATATTTTCTCCCCCTCATAATGACAAAGTTGGGAACCAATGTCATTATGTACACATTGATTGATTAAATGTCAAATGGAATAACATGATCTAAAGCTTAGAAATTGTGCACATGGAGAAATGTCAACCATCAAAACATCAACCCAAACCATTAGCCCAACCCAAGAAATCCTAGGGGTGTCTAAAATGTAAGATTGAAGTTGTTGGTACAAACGTTATATCATGGTGTTGGTGTTTTCTATGTTTGTGTGATGAGAAATGAAACCGGATAAGAATGATCCGTTAGCACAATCAAGAATCGAAAGGATTAATGGTGTGACCGATAGAAATGTATAACATTTTTCGGATTTCCTATGTATCATTGAGATATGCACAAAGCAAGTCTCTAACATAGTTCGGTCTGCGGCTTTTCAACCACGAGATTGCTTTAAAGAATGTAATTCATGGTCAGTGTCACAAAGGCGTTCGATGACCATGTCTTACTATCCTCAAAGACTTTTGGGAAATAACATCCGAGGTCACATAGACTTCTCGTTACTCAACAAATTCATAAAATGAAAATGTGAGACCTACGTTCAATGTTGGAAAAGATGTTAGCATTGGTAGGATTTCCATTCGATCATCGTGGAATATCAATGAAGATATCACTACAAATGTTCCGGCTATATCACAAAGATAAGCAATAATATCACAAAGACATGACTCGAATGTGTCCTAAAAAAAATGAATGATGATCAAGTTAATGACCAATCAAGATAGCTCTAGACACAGCGTGATCAAATGAAGTCGGGGACTGGAGCAGAATGTCGCCCTTTTTCAATATCAACATCTTCCAAATGAAGAGTCAATAGAAATGTGAAAATCTCCGTGAGAAATGAAACAAGTATTTGTTAAGAAACACTTGAGTGGTTAGGGAAAGATGTGCATCGCTTCACTGGGTCCATGAAGACTTCTTCAATATCGAGATATCAACAAATGACATCCGATAGAAACGTGTTTTACCCGGATATTTGAGAATTTAGGGAAGGGTATCATTTCTTTTAACCCTTTTCTCACAACATATCACCTTAACCTCTCACTTTTCGACTTTACTCCCTCCATCCTATTTGCACGAAAACAACATCACTCAAAATACCCTCACTATCTAATGAAAGAAGTGAATACTCCGGGGTTAGAACTCATCGGCGATGATGAAGTTCATGGAGTAAATTTTGAGAAATCTTAATCGCTCATGTGCAAACTAATCACCGAACTCCTTTTGATTGAAAAAAAATTAGAAAAACATCAAATGTGTGAATGAAAATATTTGAAATACATTTGAAGTTTGAAGTTTTTGAAATCACAAACTCCTCCTTAATCTATGCAAGAATAGATCAAAATGTTTTCCATAGAAAGGTGGAGCAAAAATTGTTTTTGTGAGATCAACATGAGTAAAATCTTTGTTGTGATATTTTCGGAAAATTTGAGAGTCTATTGTGAACAAGATTTTTATTTGATAAACACAAGGTTTTGCTTCAACAACAATGTTGAAAGTAAGACAACTAGGGAGTACACAAAGGCGTTCAATCCGTCGCATCTTACATCAACAAGTTGGAGGCAATTAAAACATTTAAGCAAATGTTAACCCAATCAATTGTTCAACAATTGAGAGTTTGAAAACTTTATTTGAAAAACTTAACTGCTATTACACATACATATTCATATAAGAACACTTGGAAGTACACAAAGGCGTTCGATTCCTTGTTATCTTATATCAATCTATATGTATAACAACAGGATCTTAGAATGTATAAATACTCTAAAATAAATATATCATTTAAGAACGGGTTGCATACATAGTATATGCAAGCCACTTAAAAATATCTTTTTTTTTATTTTTTATTTTTTATTTTTTTGTTTTTTTTTTTTTTATATGTGAATGTGTCAAGAATTCCTTCAAAGGGAAAAAGAGTTAAGGTTCAAGATTTAACATACCAAGTTTGGAGATAAGAAAGTTAAACCTCTTTTCATCCAATGGTTTTGTGAACAAATCTGCAAGTTGAAAGTCAGTACCCACAAAGTAGAGCTCGATGTCACCTTTCTCAATATGATCTTTGAGAAAATGATATCTAACATCAATATGCTTTGATCGAGAGTGGTTTACTGAGTTGACTGCAATGGCAATGGCACTCTGAGAATCACAACAGATAGGGATATGATCATATTTCAGACCATAATCAGTTAGTTGTGTCTTCATCCATAAAACTTGAGCACAACAACTAGCCGCAGCCACATATTCAGCTTCAGCCGTTGATAGTGACACACAATTCTGTTTCTTGGAAGACCAACTCACAATTTTATCACCTAAAAATTGTAAAGTACCGGAAGTGCTCTTGCGATCAAGTTTACAACCAGCATGATCTGCATCTGAATATGCAGCTAGATTGAATCCAGTATCCCTTGGATACCAGAGACCTAAATTGGGTGTACCCTTCAGATAACGAAAGATTCGTTTCACAGCTTGATAATGTAAATCAGTGGGAGCAGCTTGATACCTAGCATACATACATGTTGCAAACATTATATCTGGGCGAGATGCTGTTAGGTATAACAACGAACCAATCATACTTCGATATCTCTTTTGGTCAAATGGTTTCCCATTTTTATCAGCATTTATGTTTGTTCGAGCAGCCATTGGGGTAGAAATTGAAGAACATGAAGTCATATCAAACTTTTTCAACATGTCATTTATGTATTTACCTTGTGATATAAAAATACCAGTTGGTAATTGTTTGATTTGAAGACCTAAAAAATAATTCATTTCCCCAATCATGCTCATTTCAAAATGATTGACCATAAGAGATGAAAAGTTCCGGCAAAATGTTTGACTGGTCGACCCAAGATAATGTCATCAACATATATTTGAACAAGTAGAACATGCTTACCTTGTTTGCGAATGAACAAGGTAGGGTCAATTGTGCCTTTGGTAAAGCCACCTCTTAGTAAGAACGTAGTTAAAGAATCATACCATGCTCGGGGTGCTTGCTTAAGACCGTAGAGAGCCTTGTCTAACCTGTAGACATGGTTTGGCCTTTGAGGATCAACAAAACCTTCTGGTTGATCAACGTAAACTTCTTCTTTGAGGTCACCATTCAAGAAAGCAGTCTTCACATCCATTTGAAACACAGTAAAGTTTCGGAATGCGGCATAAGCTAAGAATATTCGAATGGCCTCCATTCTTGCAACTGGAGCAAAAGTTTCGTCGAAGTCAACACCAGGTTGTTGGCAATAACCCTTTGCAACAAGTCGAGCTTTATTCCTTACTACCACTCCATTCTCATCCTTTTTGTTTTTGAATATCCACTTTGTTCCGATTGGATCATCTTTTCTAGGATTTGGAACTAATCTCCATACCTTCAGTCTTTCAAATTGTGCGAGTTCATCTTGCATTGCCTTAACCCATTCTGGATCTCGAAGAGCTTCAGATACTGTTTTGGGTTCGATATTGCTAAGAGAAAGTGCAACAAGACACTCATTTACTGAAGTACGAGTAGTTACTCCTGCTAGTGGATCTCCAATTATTTGTTCAGTAGGATGGTATTTCTGCATACGTGTCCACTTGTGAGCATGAGGAAGAGGATCTTGTTGTTGAAGATCAACATCACCATCATTAAAACTTGAGTTTTGTTGAGAGATGGAATCATAACTTGGTAGAACTCTTTCCTCATAAGCTGGATGATCAAAGTCAAGTGGTACATACACATTTGGAGTGTTCAAAGGATTTGTTGTATGAGTAAATCGAGAAGGTTGTTCTTGAACATTCACTTGAGAAGAATTATCAGGAGAGGATGGTGGAGAAGAATCATTAGAAGAGGATCCTTGCTCTGAAGAACTTGATGATGATTCATGAATGTTGTCAGGAACTGGATCATTGTTATGAAGAGGTTCATTGTTTTGAATTGGTTCAACGATGACTTGAGGTTCTTGATCATGAATCGGTTTTGAATTATAGAATTCTTCAAAAGAATATCTAATTCATCACTTGTTGGAGTTGGAAACTTCTTGAATTTAGAAGCTAAGGTAGAATTCCTTGTAGAAGTACTTGAAGCACTTGGATCATTACTTGTTGGTAGCAAACTTTCTTGCTCAAAAATCATGCCTGACATCTCATCAAACCAAACATTCATTGTTTCTTGAATTGTGTTTGTTCGACGATTATAGATTCGGTAGGCAATTGATGTTTTGGAATAACCAACAAAATATCCTTCATCACCTTTCTTCTCGAACTTTCCAAGATTCTCCCGATCATTCAAAGTGTAACAAATACACCCAAATATATGAAAGTAGTTGATGTTGGGTTTGCGTTTGTTAACAACCTCATAAGGAGTCTTTTCGAAACGCTGATTGATAATGGACCGATTCTGAGTGTGACAAGCAGTGTCAACAACTTCAGCCCACATATTGGATGGCAATTTGGAATAAGCAAGCATTGTCCTTGCTGCTTCCACTAGCGATCGATTTCTCCTTTCAACAACACCATTTTGTTGTGGGGTGCGAACTGCTGAGAATTGATGAGTAATACCTTTGGATTTGCAGAATTCATCAAAAACAGCATTCTTGAACTCAGTTCCGTTATCCGAACGGATGTAACGAACTGGAAGTTGAAGATTTACTTGAGTAGTAATGATGAAATCTATCAACATCTGAGTTGTTTCATCTTTAGATGCAAGGAACTTGACCCAAGTATATCTTGAATAATCATCAACAATAACCAAGATGTATTTCTTCCCATTTCGGCTTTGTACTTTCATCGGCCCACAAAGATCCATGTGAAGCAAATGAAGAGGTGCTAAAGAATTTGGAGATTTCTTAGGTTTATGAGAAGCTCTCTTAATCTTCCCAACAGCACAAGAAGGACAAACATGCTCACTTTCATACTTATAGTCAGGTAATCCTTCAACAAGATGCTTGTTGACCAAAGTATTGATGGTTTGGAAATTCAGATGAGAAAGCCTTCTATGCCATAACCAAGAATTCTTTGAAGTAGCCTTTGAAATGAGACAAATATTATCGGTTGGTTTGTTATCATCGAGATTGACGGTAAAAAGATTATCATCACGATCACCGCAAAGAATATCAACTCCATCTAGAGTTTGGACTTTACACAGAGATTGTCGAAAAAGAACTTGAAGATTGTTGTCACAGAATTATCCAACACTGAACAAGTTATGACTTAATCCTTCAACATAGTGAACTTTCTTAATGACAATTCCATTTCGTTCAATGTCTCCATAACCTAAGATAGGAGCGAAATTGTTGTTTCCAAAGCGAACTGTTCCCATGAATCGTTTAACAAAATTCTTGAGCAAAGATTTATTTCCAGTCATGTGCTTCGAACACCCGGAATCGAGTATCCAAACACAGATGGTTATTTCCTGCAATCAAAGAAATTTAACCGTTTTTAGGTACCCATTTGAAGACGGGTCCTTGATGGTTAGTTAAAACAGGCAGGGTATATAACTTAGGAAATGCATTCAAACATGTTTTCGAATCAACATAAGCATTAACTAGCACATCATCAACAAACACATTTGAATAAAAGGTACGAACATTCACATGAGAATTAAAAGTAACATGTTTACAAGCATCAACATCAACCACACAAGTACGAGAATTAAAATTGTTTACAAGCTCACAAGGCCTTGCCTTGGCATTTTCAACATTATTTAACAAAGAAGAATTGTTTTGATTAACAGGAACACCCTTCCTCCTATTAACAGCCTTTCTCCTCCTTCTTTTCTTCTTTTTCTCAACATCCTTTTGATTACTAGTGATCTTAGGTACTATTGTATTAGCAACCCATTTAGCACCACTAGTTATGCTCTTTCCACCTGTTGAATTGAAACTAAGAAGATTAGAACGAGGGGTTTTAAACACTTTCATCTTTTTGGAATCTTTTGGAGGTGAGGAAACTTCTTGCTTCTTTGGTTTATCATGAGAAAACCATCCATATCTATCCCTATATCTAGTTGTACCATTTGATGCATCCTTAGTTAGCAAAACTGAGCTAGACTTAGACACCTTAGGTATAGAGCTAGATTGAGAGCTAGATTGAGAAGCATTAGGATAGTCTTTCGGAAGTTTTACTTTGGTGTACTTTGTCCTGAGTGGGGTCTCAGCTTGTTCCTTTTTGACATGTTTCACTGGGGTAGAAACAAAGGTTTCTAACTCAATGGTCTTTGGTTCAGTCTCGACGAGTTTGGTCTTAACTCGTTTCTTTGAGTAATATGAAGTTGGAGCTTTGGATAAAGGTTTTTGAGATTCCACTTTTGTTTCAACTTTGATTTTGGTAGATTCAATCCTTTTCTCAGTTTCTGAATTAAAAACATATTCTCCCTCCATGAATTTATCAAAATCATCTTGTGTGACATCTTTTGAAAAAGAAAATTTCAATGGAGATTGATTGGTTCAAATTCATTTGAAAGTTTTGAAAAATCAGGAATCTTGGTGTCCAACTTCACATCATGGATAGTCTCGGAAATTAGGTCAACTTGAACTGACACATCTTTGGTCTCACAAGAAAATTGAGTAGAAGTATCAATACCTATTCTAGCACTAGGCTTAGGGTGAACAACTAACTCATCAACAGTGTTGCATGTGAAAAACCTATAGAAGTACCATATCAAAACTAAACTGTGTGCAAGTTCTTCATCAGATAAATCAGATTGCACATAATTATCAGCTATAAATGTAGCAGTATTTTGACAAGTACATTCAAGAGAATCAGTCAAGGTCTGAGTAGAGGTATTGGTAGATGAATCACAAGTAGTTTGAGTAGAATTGTCTACTAAAGCACTTAGGTCAGTTTGAGTAGAAACATTCTCACAAACTTTCTTAGTATCAACAACAATACATTTATCCTCTGAATTCGGACTTTGAGACTTGAGGTAATTAATAACTTTTTGTTGAGATTCCACCTTTTGTTGTAAACCTTCTACTTGTTTTTCCAAAATTGTGGTTGGAAAATACATTTTAGTTGGTTTAGGTGGAGTACCGACAGATTCTTGGTTTTGAAAATTTGATTCAATTTCTTCCAATTTGAAAATTGAAGATTCTTTAGTTTTGTATGAATCATTTATTGCATCATAATTAACCAAAAATTCATGTTTTTGTATTCTCTCAACTTCATCAGTCTCAAATTCGTCATCCAATGGACGAATAAATTGTTGTATCATACCAAGTCGTAGAAATTTTTCATCATACAAGGGTTCAATTTCCTCTTTGGCTTTTTGTAATGGTGTGATATTCTCAAATCCCAACCCGAGAAGAAGATCCGTTTTGTCAATTTTTGACTTGTTGAAATAGGCAGAGGGGGGGGGGGGGGGGGGGGGGGGGGGGGGGGGGGGGGGGGGGGGGGGGGGGGGGGGGGGGGGGGGGGGGGGGGGGGGGGGGGGGGGGGGGGGGGGGGAAATGCAGTGAAATCCAAGAGAGGATTTTGTTCAACTTTATATAACTTTTCTTGATAGAAAAGTATATTCTTTTTAAATTCCTCAACTTGGTTTTCAAGATTCTCAATCTCAATGCCTTTAAGAAAACAATTATGATTTAAATCAGAAATCTTCCTTTCGAGTTCAACATTGTTTGGTTTAGCTTCTTGGAGCTTTTTATTAAGAATATCAACATCCATTTGTCTAGCATTTGCCCGAAGCCATTCATTGGTTTTTTGAATTTCAAGATCTTGATTGGCCTTTTCAAGATCATGAATGGTCTTTTCAAGATTGTAACATTTTTGTAATAACTTAGAATCAGGAGAGACATTCAACTCACATTCTTTAACCAACATTTCATCTTTGTATGCTTGAAAGTCTTGTTTAATAGCATCATGTTCAAAAAGTAATTTTGAATGTTCTTCAAGAGTTTTGAAAAATCAGGAATCTTGGTGTCCAACTTCACATCATGGGTATTCTCAGAAATTAGGTCAACTTGAACTGACACATCTTTGGTCTCACAAGAAAATTGAGTAGATGTATCAACACCTATACTAGCACTAGGCTTAGGGTGAACAACTAACTCATCAACAGTGTTGCATGTGAAAAACCTATAGAAGTACCATATCAAAACTAAACTGTGTGCAAGTTCTTCATCAGATAAATCAGATTGCACATAATTATCAGCTATAAATGTAGCAGTATTTTGACAAGTACATTCAAGAGAATCAGTCAAGGTCTGAGTAGAGGTATTGGTAGATGAATCACAAGTAGTTTGAGTAGAATTGTCTACTAAAGCACTTAGGTCAGTTTGAGTAGAAACATTCTACAAAGTAGTTTGAGTAGAATTGTCTACTAAAGCACTTAGGTCAGTTTGAGTAGAAACATTCTCACAAACCTTAGTCAGTTTGAGTAGAATTGTCTACTAAACAAGGTAGTTTGAGTAGAATTGTCTACTAAAGCACTTAGGTCAGTTTGAGCAAAATGTCCAGTAATACCACAATTGTAGCACTTTTTGTCTGATGCCTTACCCTTCTCAACAACTTATTTCTCATAAGCTTCCTTCTTTTCACCATGTTTTGATCCACTAGCTTCACCTTGCTCATTAATCTTAGGATGATAATGTTCCTTCTTGGGAAATGCACTTGTAGAAGCAGTGCGGAGATTGTTGTTTGTTGGCCTCGCTTTGTAAATTTTCTCTTGAAATGCTTTGTTACCGCGGCAAGAGCTTGATATAGTTCATCTGAAACACCATCTCTTGTAGCCATCAGATCATCTCCCTCCTCATCAGATGAAGAAACAACTACCATTTGCCTCTTAAGAGCTTCAGAAATCTTCTTCTCAACTATCAATGCCAAAGGATCAGTAGATACAACTTCTGGCATTTTGCTTGATGAAGTTTTGTTTAGGACTTGGTTTTCATTGAGTTTGAAAGATTCATAAAGAGTATGAATGGTGAACTTGGTCAGATTTTGATGTTGTTTGATCTGTGTTCCAAAATCTTCCCATTCTGGACCAAGAGCTTTGATGAATTTGATGTTTAACTCAATCTCTGTTTTCTTGACATTGTTCTTCCTCAGTTCATTTATGACATTGCAGAATCTGTAGTAGACAGCCTCAAGAGTTTCATTTGGCAATTTTGTGAAGTTGTCAAACTCAGTCAAAACATTGGTCAATCTTATCGTTGAAGTCACGTCAGCTCCTTCCATTTGTCTAGCCACCTCATCCCATATTTCCTTGGCTGTATCATAAGAATCAATAGAGCCATAGATTTCATCTGGTAGAGCTTTGTATAAGCATGACCTAGCTCTGTTATCTGCAGCTGTTCGATCTTTTTGTTCAGCATTCAAAAGATCATGAGTTAGAATTGCATCAGTAGTGGGATGGCGATGAACGGCAAGTCCATTAAGGATGGAATCTTTCATCATATGACCATTTGTTTGACTTTCCACATAGTCCATAAATCTTTTCTTCCATAGTCCATAAGAACCACGGTAGAGAACTGGAGGTCTTGTTTCTGAACCTAATGCCAATGCTTCACGAGAACGCCATTTGAAATTGATTTGATTTGACAAATTGAATTGAATTAAGAGTTGAAGAAAACAGGAAGTGAAACTGAAATTTGGTGAAATTTGGCTAAGTAAGAAATGAAACTGAAATTGAAGTTTGTTTTTGGATTGAATTAAAGAAAATAAAATGAATGGAAAAAGATTGTTTTTGTTTGAAAAGTGAAACGATCTTGGTGAAACGATCTTGGTGAAAATCGTTTTAGGGGACAGTATTCAAAGGAATTGGGACGATCTTGACAAGATCGTCCTATGTTCACAAGGCTGGAACGATCTTGGTTAAGATCGTCCTAATTTCAGTAGACTGGGACGATCTTGGTGAGGATCGTCCTAAGTTCAGTAGGCTGGGACGATCTTGGTGAGGATCGTCCTAGCTTTCTTTCTCAAAACTTTCAAGTATAAAATACTTTTCAAGTATTTGAATTGACCAAACCAATCCTTACGGATTAATTAGCCACAAACAAACACTTCACCACACACCACTTGTCAGAACGATCTTGTGAGGATCGTCCTACAAGCTACCAAGTACAAGAATAAAAATTGGAAGTTCAAAGACTAAGACGATCTTGGGAAGATCGTCCTAGTGCAGATCGTCCTGAGATCATCTTCTTCATCATCAAAACAGTTTTATAAAAAAAAACTCCATTAACGACTTCATAAAGCTTCAATAACTTTCGAATTACTAGGAGTTAGAACATGAAATCACTTGCAAACTGTTTGTTTTCACCTTAGCAACACACCGATTAACAAAATTCAACACAAAACACAACAGATTCGAATCCCAAATTTCGCGCTAAAATGCAAAAATTCAAACTCGAGATTTAGATCGAATTGAAACTTGAAACTTGACAGGATTATGTTTTTAACTACCACGAATCTATTGATGAACAAATAACTGTGATTTTATGCGATTTGAGAGGTGAATTTTGATGAAACAGTAGATGAAAAAGACGAACAAAAATGTAAATATTTTTGATTTTTGATGAATTTGTGACTGAATTCAGTTATGGATCGATATCAGATTGAGGTTTTTCTCTGATACCACTTGTTATGACATGATTTCTATCACCGAATTCACGTCATCAATGGCGGTTTTGGTGAGTGTGTGTTCTTGGTGTTTGTGTGTGTTTTGAGAGAGAAAGCGTGCGTGTGAAAGTTGGCTGATTGGAATTAATTGATGGTGTAAAGTTATCAAGGTTTATGATCCCTAAGGTATGAGAGGGGTATTTATAGGCTAACTATACAATTATGCTAATTATCACAATTAGCCCCTCAACCTTAGTGATCATTTACCTATGACTTAATCAACAAGAAAGTCCTCTAATCTAAATTACAATTTATCACTATTTTTGGATTTCTAACACAGCCTTGGGTGATGGGTTGGTCTTTGATTGTTGGGTGGTCTTTGGTCTTTGGAACTTATTGATTGATGAAGAGTGTGACTTTGGAATCTTCTTTAGATTAAAATCAAGTTTTTCCTCTTTTGAACAAAAATGTAAATATTTTTGATTTTTGATGAATTTGTGACTGAATTCAGTTATGGATCGATATCAGATTGAGGTTTTTCTCTGATACCACTTGTTATGACATGATTTCTATCACCGAATTCACGTCATCAATGGCGGTTTTGGTGAGTGTGTGTTCTTGGTGTTTGTGTGTGTTTTGAGAGAGAAAGCGTGCGTGTGAAAGTTGGCTGATTGGAATTAATTGATGGTGTAAAGTTATCAAGGTTTATGATCCCTAAGGTATGAGAGGGGTATTTATAGGCTAACTATACAATTATGCTAATTATCACAATTAGCCCCTCAACCTTAGTGATCATTTACCTATGACTTAATCAACAAGAAAGTCCTCTAATCTAAATTACAATTTATCACTATTTTTGGATTTCTAACACAGCCTTGGGTGATGGGTTGGTCTTTGATTGTTGGGTGGTCTTTGGTCTTTGGAACTTATTGATTGATGAAGAGTGTGACTTTGGAATCTTCTTTAGATTAAAATCAAGTTTTTCCTCTTGAACAAAAATGTAAATATTTTTGATTTTTGATGAATTTGTGACTGAATTCAGTTATGGATCGATATCAGATTGAGGTTTTTCTCTGATACCACTTGTTATGACATGATTTCTATCACCGAATTCACGTCATCAATGGCGGTTTTGGTGAGTGTGTGTTCTTGGTGTTTGTGTGTGTTTTGAGAGAGAAAGCGTGCGTGTGAAAGTTGGCTGATTGGAATTAATTGATGGTGTAAAGTTATCAAGGTTTATGATCCCTAAGGTATGAGAGGGGTATTTATAGGCTAACTATACAATTATGCTAATTATCACAATTAGCCCCTCAACCTTAGTGATCATTTACCTATGACTTAATCAACAAGAAAGTCCTCTAATCTAAATTACAATTTATCACTATTTTTGGATTTCTAACACAGCCTTGGGTGATGGGTTGGTCTTTGATTGTTGGGTGGTCTTTGGTCTTTGGAACTTATTGATTGATGAAGAGTGTGACTTTGGAATCTTCTTTAGATTAAAATCAAGTTTTTCCTCCTTTTGAACAGACACATGAACAACTTTCTTTATGTCTACATTCACATTTTGAACATGAATTGGATGATTCTCTTCAAACACATTGGTTTTCTTTTTCATGGATAAAATCTTCTCATTGATTTTTTCAAATGATTCAGAAAACTTTCGGTCAAAATCAAGTTTGCATATATCAAAGATCTGTGATTCTTTTTCAGTTTGCACCGAAGCATTTACACTTTCACATGTAGAACTCACAGAACATCCAGATGGATCACAAACTTTGGAGTCTATCTTGGGTTGGTCAATGACATAATGATTTTGAGCCTTCAAATTTTCTATCAAAGATTGCTTTTCCTCAAGAGACTTTTGCAGATTTTCAATTACCTTTTCCAAAACTTTTTGTGGTACATAAGGTCTCAAATTTTCAGGTTTTGGAATAGGAATAGGATTTTCCAAAGGTTTTTCAGTAAAACACTCAAGAATTTCGGGTATGACAGCCTCATGATTGTCTTTGATTGTTTTATGTGTAGAGTTAGCGAAGAAGTCATATGACTCATCCATTAACGCATAGTTAAAATAGACTTTTGCACCCTTTTCTAGAAAATCATCAGCCTCATAATCACTATCAGTCGGTCTCACAAATTGGTCTGTCATCCCACATCTCAAATAAGATTCGTTGTATAATGATGGGACTTCTTCTTGTGCTTCGAGCAAACATTTTGGATTGTTATAACCCAACCCTGATGTGAATATTGTTTCTGAATTTCTTGGCCTATTTAAAAAGTCTTGTTGATATGAACGATTGATCTTATACAACTTTTCTTGATAAGACTTGATTTCAGCTTTCAGCTCATCATTTTCTTTATCAAGTTTTTGTTTAAGAGAATCTTTTATACAACATTCATATTTTAGGTCAGAAATTTTGTTTTCAATTCCGTCACATCAGGGATAGATTCTTTCATCTTGACATTCAAAGACTCAATGTCTTCAGCCAAAGCATTTGCTCGAAACATCTCATTGGTCTTTTCAACTTGAAGTTGTCTGACAGACTTGCTCAGTTCAAGAACTTTGGTCTCAAGTTCTTGTTTCTCAAGATGCAGTTTGGAGTTTAGAGTAAAAGAGACTGCTGCTTTTTCAGATTTCAAATTCTCAACATCTTTTTGAAGTGAATCAATTTTAATTTGAAAAGCTTTTTCTTTGTCCTCCAAATCTTTCTTTAATTTTAAATTATTTTTACTCAACTCCCTGCAATCTTTCCTTGCAGTATCAGACATATCCATATAATGTTTTAACACTGATTTGGGAAAAGAGATTACCTCATCCTCGACTTCAGAAGAACTTTCATCATTTTCCTCCAACTCCTTTGACTTCTTGATCTTTGTCATGAAGCACACATTTGCTGCAAGTTCGTCTGTCTCCTCATCAGAAAGATGTAACCACTTGTCATCTTCAGCGAGCAGAGCAATTCCACTTTCCTCTTGTCTTGCTAGCAAAAGTTTGTACTTATAGTACTCGGAGTTCTTCTGTCGAGGTTTAGTGCAGTTGATTGCAAAATGTCCAGTAAGACCACAATTGTAGCACTTCTTGTCTTCATTCCTTCTCTCCATTACCTTCTTCTCAAACTTCTTCTGATTGTCATACTTCTTCTCACTACCAACAAACTCTTTCTTCTGATCAAACTTAGGAGCATTCGCATTTTTGGCATACGAAGAGACTGATGAAGTCCTAAGTTGATTATTTGTTGGTTTCTTCTTGAAGAATTTCTTCTTGAAAGCCTTTGTGAAATAAGCGAGTTCTTTGTACATCTCTTTTTGCTTTTCATCAAGATCACAATCACTCATTTCACTTGAATCAGAATCAGTTTGAACTTCATTTCAGCAACCAAGGCTAATGGATCTGAATGTACACTCTCTTCTTTCTTCTTCTGAATTCTCTGAACATCCTCAACATTAAGTTGTAGTTTTTCAAACAGAGTGTGAATGGTGAGTTTTCCGAAGTCTGATTGTTGGTTGAGTTGGGTTCCATACATTTGCCATTCCTCTTCCAGATTTTTGATGAATTTGATGTTCAGTTCCATATTGGTTCTCTTCACATCATTCTTTCTCAACTCATTGATGACATTGCAGAATCTGATGTATACCTCATTCAATGGTTCACCTTTTTGTTGTTTGAATGTTTCATACATGTTCAGAACAGTCGACAACCTTATGGTGTTTGACACATCAGATCCTTCCATATGCTTCTCCACTTCATCCCAAATATCTTTTCCTGTTTCATAGGAATCTACATTGCAGTAAATGTCATCAGGAAGTGCTTGGTAAAGAAAGGCAATTGCACTTTGGTCAGCCTCAACTCTGTTTCTCTGATCTGTGTTCCAACTCTCTTCAGGTAAAACTTCTCCATTAACTAGGTTCCTTGGAATTTCAGGACCATCTTTGTAAGATTTTCTCAGCAGTTTTCCATTCTTCTGCCTGTCTATCCAGTTCAGAAACCTTTTCTTCCATTGAGGATAAGATCCTCTAAACAAGACAGGTGGTCTTCCTTCAGAACCAAGTGCTAAAGCTTCCCTTGAAGCCATTGCAAGCAATAAAAGACTTAGAAATTTTTTTTGAGATTTTTCAATTTCAACTAAATGCAGAGCTTAAACCTCTGCAAATAGAACAAGTAAGAAATTTCAAAATTTCAAAATTTTGATTTTTCAACCCACGCGAAGAATATTGATGAAAAATGGTTTTGAGAAATTTTCTTGAAAAATTTTGATTTGAGATTCTTAAAAACAACTAAGTGCCGAGCTTAATCCTCTGCAAATGGTGTAAGTGACCAAGTCACAACCCAAGTACTCTGATCAACAATCAAAAACAACTGAATGCCGAGCTTAAACCTCTGCAAACAGCACAATTTAGAAAGTCACTTGGTCGAAGAATCAAATTCAACTATTTGCCGAGGAAATATCTCTGCAAATAGTACAAATAGAACTTGTACTTAGTCACACCAATCAAAAACACTTGTTTGCCGAGCTTAAATCTCTGCAAACAATGCAAGTTGCACCAGTCTCGAATCAAGAATTCTCAAAAACAACTATTTGCCGAGCAATAAGCTCTGCAAATAGAACACTTAGTCTCAACACAACCACAAATCCTTGAAAGACCTATTTGCCGAGCAAGGAGCTCTGCAAATAGAACAAGTAACCAGAACACTTAACCAAATTTCTTGAAATAACTATTTGCCGAGCAATAAGCTCTGCAAATAGAACAAGTGAAGTTCCAGTACTTAGCCAAATTTCAGAAACACGTATTTGCCGAGCAAGGAGCTCTGCAAATAGTACAAGTAAGAACACCACTTAGCCAACGACCTCTGCAAATACGAGTAACCACAACACGACAAAATAGTCGGTTACTGGTTGTCTTCTTCGTTCAGCCAACACCTCATTTGCAGAGAAGACTGTAAATCTTCGATATCTTCTTCATTTTTGCGAATTAGAACTCGAATTTTATATCAAAATGTTCAGAAAATCAATGCGCACAAATTCTCAAACAAATTAGATGCTAATTTCAACTGGAAATCAAACCCTCACGAACATGCGATTTGTAGAGCTCGATCAAAAACAACTCAAATGATGAAATTAGCTTCTGAAAATGATAGCGAAGGAAGATATACTGATATTAAATCGATCGGTGAACAAAATTAGACCAGAAACACACTTAATTTGCAGGAATCACTGAAACAGTGAGCTCTGCAAATGAACCTTTCAGAAAAACAACTCAAATTCGAAAATTAAGCACAAATTAAGCTTGTAATAAGCTTTTGGATCGCTCAGATACGCTGATTGTGCTCTGATACCAATTGTAATGAATAGAATTCGAGCTTATGTGTGTGTAATTGTGTGTGTTAATGGTGGTTTCTAGAGAGAGAAAGTAGAGAGAGAGTAGAGAGATGTCAGGGAAAGATTGGATTGTATTATGGGTTCAAAGGTTACAAAATGCTTAATGGAAGGGGTTTATATACATATGACTAATTTACACTAAGCCCCCTTCCATACTTAGACATTTACATTCTAAGTACAAATATACAATAAGTAAACAAATCAACTACTACATTTATATTTCTAACATTTCACTAGTATTTATTATATATATATATATATATTTACAATATTTCTAGCTAATTGATTGAGTTCATTATCAATAACAACCAAAACAAATCACGGTGTTCACCTTTTCATAAAGGTTGGGTTGGCTTTTGTCCCATTAGTACCATTATTAGCTGGCTGCTGACACTCGGGTATAATATAAATATTTAATATCGTATATTATACTAAGGCATAGAAATACGTTTTCCCAAATAATTTTTACATTCGTATTTAGTTTATTTAACATATCCTAATAATACAAGTTTCATATCAGATATGGACAACAATAATGGCCTCACAACATGGGCCTAATCACATCGAATCATTTACAATATCTGAATCCATCTAAATATTGTAATTAGCCCAACTCATATATATATGCACAAAAATAGTCGAAGTTTTCATATATTCATAAAAGTTTGCCATCATCATATATAACAAGTAACGGACCAAAATGGCAAATGTTACATTATTACCCCGTTAAAAGAATTTCGTCCCGAAATTCAACTGGTACTAGTCCCATTGAACAACTGGGGGTATTTAGTCTTGAAATGATCTTCTCGTTCCCAAGTATATTCAGGTCCTCGCTTTGAATTCCAACGAACCTTAACAAGGGTATACTTGGTTTTCTTAATTTCCGCACCTTGCGATCCACAATCTCCAAAGGCTCTTCAACGAAGTTCAACTTATCGTCAATCCGGATTTTGTCCATAGGCACATGACGTTCCTCCTCAGCTAGACATTTTCGGAGGTGCGACACATGAAATACGTCGTGAATTCCTTTAAGTTCTTCTGAAAGTCTCAATCGATAGGCTACCTTACCAACCCTTTCTAGTACCTCAAATGGTCCGATATATCTTGGTCCGAGCTTTCCGCTTTTGACAAATCTAACTACTCCTTTCCAAGGGGAAACCTTGAGAAGTACACGATCTCCGACACTGCATTCCAAAGGCCTACGCCTGACGTCATCATACTTCTTTTGTCGTTCCCGAGCTAATCTAAGTCGTTCTTTAATTTGAATTATTTTCTCGGCAGTCTCTTCAATAAGCTCAGGCCCAACCAACTGACTATCCCCAAAGTCAGCCCACGCGACAGGTGATCTGCACTTTCGTCCATACAATGCCTTGAAAGGTGCCATATTGATACTCGCGTGATAACTATTGTTGTAAGAGAATTCTATCCAAATGCAGATGGTCATCCCAGTTACCACCAAAGTCCAAGACACACGCTCTCAACATGTCTTCTAAAGTCTGAATCGTACGCTCACTCTGACCATCGGTCTGAGGATGGTACGCCGTACTCATGTCTATCCTAGTTCCAAAAGCCCTTTGAAAGGTGCCATATTGATACTCGCGTGATAACTATTGTTGTAAGAGAATTCTATCAAATGCAGATGGTCATCCCAGTTACCACCAAAGTCCAAGACACACGCTCTCAACATGTCTTCTAAAGTCTGAATCGTACGCTCACTCTGACCATCGGTCTGAGGATGGTACGCCGTACTCATGTCTATCCTAGTTCCAAAAGCCCTTTGAAACCCTCGCCAAAAAGATGAATTAAAACGAGTATCTCTGTCCGAAATAATCGAAACTGGTACACCATGCTTCGACACGACTTCCTTTACATACTTCCTCACCAATTTCTCTGTGGGGTCTTTCTCGCGAATGGCCAAGAAATGTGCAGACTTTGTTAGTCTATCAACGATTACCCATATCATATCATGACCCTCCTTAGTCCTGGGTAATTTTGTAATAAATCCATAGTTACACACTCCCACTTCCATTCAGGAATTCCTGGTTGGTGGAGCAATCCAGCAGGGTTTTGATGTTCTGCCTTTACTCGTAAACACGTCAAGCATCGACTTACAAACTCAGCAACATCCTTCTTCATGCCAGGCCACCAATACAACTCGCGTATGTCGAAGTACATCTTGTCAGTGCTCGGATGTACCGAGTACATTGAATTATGAGCTTCGTTCATAATTAATGTCCGTAAATCACCAGTGAAAGGGACTGTTAGAAATATAAAATAGTGGTGTTTAATTGTAAATAGAGTTACATTTGTAATGTTGTTAAAGTGCAAGGGGTCTAGATGAAACTTGTAATGTTTAGGATATAAATACCCCTTGTAACCACATTATGTAACTAACCCTTTCATAATAAACACACACATTTGACTTAATTACTTTCTCTCTCCTCCGTATCATCTTCAACCTCCCTTTCACACACAAAAACACACTTTACACACACTAACCATTAAACCTCGATTAAGCTCATTTCAGTTTATATCAATTATTATCAGAGCATAATCGGTGTATCCGAACGATCCGCTATCATTTTCATAACCGATTTTGTTCGAATTTTAGAGTTTTTGAGCTTTTTTTTATTCTGAAAATTTCTGTTTTCACGGAATTCGAGGCTGTTTCAGTGTGATAATCACAATTTAGAAGTGGATTATTGTTAAATATGATGGATATATGATCAATTTCATCAATCGGATTGATTTCGTGTGGATTTTCGTATATCTCGGCACTTAGTTATAATAAGAAAAGTAAATTTTTTTTGTTTTTCTGCTACAGTGTGATATTCACATGAATCGTTCAACAGTCAAGTTCTTTACATTTCATCCATAACTTTACATTAATTAATAGAAAAAGATAATAAAAAAAAAAAGGCAGAAAAGAAAAACATCAAATTTTACATAACTTCTCTCTTCAATTTCATCTTCGTTGTTGATCGATTGAATCCGAAATTCACGAGGTTTTGTTCGCGGTCGAATCCTGATCGTAATCGTCTTTTCAATTTCTCGATTTGACAATTTTTGTTGACGGTTGATTTTTCCGGCGAGATAGTGAATTTTCCGGCAAGCTTTAATCGGCTTAATTTTCAGCTAGGATTTGTTTGCGGTTTGATTTAGAGTGTATTGGTGGTGGTTTCAAGTGTTAATTCAAAGGAACAAGTGAGTAATCGAATTTTGCAGTTTTCCGGCGTGGTATTTGAAATTTCCGGCCACTGTCACTATTATTTTATGCAAATAATTCATTTGCCGAGCTCGTGTTTAGAAAATCGCCAATTTCATCTGGATTTACACTTAGCCATTTGCAGAAGACTTGGATTCGTGTTCATCGCATTTGCATAAGTCATTACTCGCATTTGCCGACTTGAATACTCGTATTTGCCGACCTCAAACTCGGCGAAATCACCAACTCTTCCCAAAACTCGCATTTGCCGAGTTAACCGATCAGAACCATCAAAACCCGGATTTGCCGAGCTAACCGATCTTAAAACTCGTGTTTGCCGAAGTGAATTCACGACCAGCAACATTTACTCGTGTTTGCCGAGCTTATCTCACGACTCGTTCACCCAAACTTTCATTTGCCGAGTTAAATTCATGACCAAACCACCCAAATCAACCCGAACCCCGCATTTGCAGAGATTTTTCCTCTGCAAATCCCATTTGCCGAGCAAAAATCTCGGCAAATTCAATAATTTTTCAAATTTTTTTGTTTTCACACTTACTTGTCAAGTCTTTATCTTCTTTGGTGTGAAAATTTATAAAATTTGTTTTTGAGTACCTCATTTGGCGAGCTAATTTCTCGGCAAATACAGAAAGAAAGAGAGTTGGTTTGATTGTGAAAGAGAGAAACAGAAAGGAAAATCGTTTGTGTCTAACGTGTGAGAGAGTGGGAGAAATTTGAAACTGAGATAAGTTTGATTTGTTTTTGGAGAGAGAGACTGATAAAAGGAAAGAATTCAAGTCATTTTTTTTGTGTGTAATGTATACATTGTATGTGGTGTTATTTTAGAGTGTCATATTCAAACATAGATCTCGAGATAAAGTATTTCAGAGGAGAAAACGCGTGAGAAAGCAAATAAAAGCGTGTATCAGTCTAAAAGCTTGTAGCAGTGAATAACGTGTCGCGTGAGTGTGTGTCTCAAAACATGTTGTCAGGAGGAGGAAACACGCGTGATTTGTCTTTTGAGTTTTGACTATACACATTTTAGAGAGATTGTATCTATTCAAATTTTAAAAGTAATCAACTGTGTGCTGTCAAAGTGAGTTGTGAAAGTGTGACTAGTCAATTTTTTGGGTTGTCAGGAGATCACATGCAATTGAATTTACTTGTTCTTATTTTTTTAATGCTTTGATAGCTGGCTTCTACATTGATAATAAATTGGATGAAATTTTTTTGATATTCATGTGAGACTATTTGTGTCTAGTTGGTTAGTATCAAAATTTTTTTTGGGCCGATGTTGTTAAGGGACAAGAAGTTTTATTTAGGCTAAAAATTTTTTTGGGCTTAAGTGTCATTTGGACTAAAAGTTAGTGTTTGGGCCAACAATATTAGTGTCATATTTTTGGACTAAATTTTAGTTGGGCCGAAACTTATAGTTCATTTGGGCAGAAATTGTTTGTTGGACTTACATGTTTTCATTGTTGGGCTTTAATTGGGCTAAAAGTGTGATTGGGCCAGATTTTGTACTAGATATTAGTTGGGCTTGTTAAAATTTTTGTTGGACTGAATTTTGTCTTGGAATAGTCATTTGAGTTTTTTTTAAATTGGGTTATTCTTTTATTAGTCTGTCATCAAGTTTTAGTCAACATGTCAACCGAAGAGTTCGACTTTGATAAACTCGAAGAGTTGCACAACCATATGCAAAAACTGTTAATGGAAAGTCTTGAGTCTCGAATAGACCAACTCAAATCTGCAAACAAAGAGCTCAAATCTGAAAACAAAGAGCTCAAATCTGCAAATGATCTCATTTTGTCCAAAATGAAAAGTCTTCAAAAAGAAAATTGCAATCAAAGACTCAAATTCAATACAAAAGTTTTCAACTTGAACCAACTCAAATCTGAAAACAAAGAGCTCAAATCTGCAAATGATCTCATTTTGTCCAACATGGAAAGTCTTCAAAAAGAAAATGATCAGTTGCAATCAAAGATTTTCAAATTAACAAATGAGTTGAACAATTCTTCCAAAGAGCTCAATAAAATTGTTTTGGACAACCAATCAAACGAACTTGTTTTGCAACAAAAGATTTCTAAGCTTGACCATGAGTTGCAAAATAAGTTCACTAATTTTGAGAGCAAAGTTGAAGAAGAGAAAACAAAATTGTGTGCTCAAATCAAGTGTCATGAAGACAAGTGTTTGCAACTTCAGTCACACGAAACATCTTTGACAAAGAAAATTTCTGACCTTGAGATTGAATTGCAAACACAAACCAAATCTGTGAAGTCTGACCTTCCCAAAGTCATGATTGATGTTTGTACTCAAACTAATTGTCCTATGTTTGTGAATTCTTCTGTGCAGACTGATTGTGATAAGGTTGAGACTATTGAAACTTCTATTCAGACTGATCCTGATGTTCCAAAGAAGGTTTACACGGGTATGTGAGTCCCTTAAATTACGAGATGGTTAACCCAAGAATGTGTAAATACAACAAGTCTAATAAGCACTAGAATGGACTAGTATTACTTTAATATAAATGCAAGTATATAAATAAAGTAATACAAGACTTAAAGCAATAAACAAATAAAGTGGAACATTATGTATAGTTTCATGGGTATTTTATTTATTGATGTTTAAATAAAATACAAGGTTGTTGCGGAATCAAGATAATACAATTAAGTATGTATCCTAACAACCTATGAGTTACAAATGATCTATACTTGTCAAATAGCTCTTTAGGATCGAGATAGTTAAAGTTGTGAAGTATCCCTGTTTAAGATCGAGAGTATTTTAGACAAATTCACTTAAATGCAAAGGAATGCTTAAAAGTATTTTTCTCAAAGATATGACTTTGTATTTATAGGCAACAAAATTCACCAGTGAATTTTGTGCCGTACAAATATGGTTGGATGCATTTAATGATCCAACAAGATCATTAAATGCTTTGGATAAGAATAAGGATAAAGTCACATCAAGTGCAAGTGTATCCTTATATCCAACCACCTTAACACACGTATACTTTGTTAAAGAACAAGTGGGTTGTTCTTTGGAAAGTGTGTAAAGGCTTAAAGTCAATCCTCGATGTTAGTGTTCAGACTTGCAGGATCTAGAACACCAACAATCCTCCAGTGAACAGATCTGGTAAGACTTCCAGTGGACTCCGCCATTTGTCAGTCTTCTTTATTCTGACTTCAGTCTTTGACTTCAGTGAGAATGTCTTCAGTAGAGTAGATCTGGACTGGGGTGAAGTCCAGTGAGCTAATCTGGAGAATACTCCAGATTTCTATACAAGTATTTTGCTCACTGGTCTTCCATAGTCCAGTCTGGAGCCAGTCCAATAAGTCTGGACTAAATCTGGACCTAACAAATTCCCCCTATTTGTTTAGAAATAATGCAAGTGTTTTCAGACTTATAGATATAAATTTGTATGTCTGGAAAACACTTGGTCAATTTAAGTCTAAAAAATCTAAGTTACTGGTAAACACTTTATAGATCATGAGTGTTTCAGTTTCAACTTTTAAGTTCTAACTTAGACTAAATCTGGTCATTTACTTGTAAAAATAAAAACTTGCAACTATTTTACTTTCATCAAATGGAAAAATAATTACAACTTTCATAAATCACTAATTACAACAAGTACAATGATATAAAAGATTCAGGCCCTTCTTCTTGATGAATGCCCTGGTGCATCTTCAGTGGCCTTCCTCTTAGGAGATGATGATGGAACAGACACTGGTGGTCTCAGACCCAACACAGCTTCCATTTCTTGGATTCTCTTCCAGACTTTCTCAATCCTCTTCATAAAAGCTTTCACATCTGGAGAGAGATCAGTCTTACCTTTGAAAGTCAATCCAATCTCCTTTAGTTCAGTCCATCCAAATGCTTGGACTGAAGTATCCTTCCTCTCATCTGTAAAGTTACCCTCTCTGGTCAACTTCACATTAAACCTGGTCATACCTTGATGATTTTCAGCCAGCATGATTTCAGCATTTACAATATTTCTTGCATTGGCCCTGAACATCATCATTTCGTCATACTTTGCCCTTTGTTTAGCCAACTGAATCATTTCTTCAGTTTCCCTGGATACACCACTCTGCTGTCCTTCAGTGGACTGGTATTCTTGTCTATTGATTCTATGAGTGGTATCCAGAGGAATAAAGGTGCTCAGATCACCATCTCTTATTGCCTTCAGTTGCTTGGCAGTTAGCTTGGGTAGACCAGTTATTCTCTTTCTGTATTCCAGTTCCAGAGCACCAGCATTTTTTCTGATCTTCTTCTGGAGGCTTACCAGCTCCTCCTTTCTCTGTCTGATCAACTCTGGAATGGTTACACCATAAATCAAGACATTGATGAACTCTGGGATCCTCCTTCATCCTTTTGAAAACTTCAATGTTTACGCCTAACCTACCAGCGTTATAGGAGTCCAGAGTACCCATATTAGCCATATCCCTATGATGGGCCAGCAGTTCATTTCTTTGATTATCCTTGAAGATTTCCATCATGATACACTGTTGTTGCAACTTCCTTGAAGTTTCATTGTCAACATCTTCAACAACTTGTTCTTGTTCTTCACCAGACACCATTTTTTCTTTTCCTTTCACAGCCTTCAGTGTAGTAGGAATGTCTGGGAAGCTTTCGAACTGGGGCTCACTGGCTTCAGTACCAGTAGCTTCTTGTGTTCTTTCAACCATACGTGCACTGGCATCAGTACCAGTCACTTGTCTCTGTTGCACGACGCTTTCAGTAGCGACTGCCCTTGCAACTTCTTTCTTTCTCCTTATTAACCCTTCTTGTTCACCAGTAGATGGAACTGAACGTTCCATCATATGTCTATCAAAGGCACCAAAGGTTCTTCCTTGTTCTGGTAAGGAAGAAGTCATACCAGTTTTGAGTGCCTGGACTTCCCTTTTAATGTTTTCAATTGATTCTGGCAAGTCCTTGGGCAGCTCAACCTCTATCCTCTTAACAACTTCTGGCAACATCACATCCTGAAAAGATCTAAGGATTGATCCAGATATTTCGTCTGAGATCTCTTTCAGCATTTCACCCTTAAATTTTCTGACAACTTCATCACTGAGGGTGTTGACCAGTTCAGTCTGGTCAAATGTTGGCCTGCTCTCCAGTGCACCAACTCTTGTCACAATCTTCTCAACCTCATCTTTAAGACCTGCCAGTGGTTGCACAACCTTATTCTCCACTGCAGTCTCAACAGAGTTCACAATCTTTCCTTCCAACCCTTGTACTGCCATTCTTATATTTTGAAAATTGACATTCGTGGCCAGTACCAGCTCATCCAGTTTGTTGAAAACTAGCTTCTCATTTTCAGCAAATGTATTCATTTCAGAAGCTAAGTTGTTTGATAACAAAGATTTGAAATCAGAGACAACCTGGGATGATGACTGGAGTGATCTCTCCAGGTCCGCCACCTTACTTAGAAGGCCTTGGACCTCGGCTGAAGAAGATGTGGAGAGACCACTGGGTTGTTCCAGATGAGAAGTTACTCTGGTCATCAAAGGTACTTGTGTCCAGTCCTCTTCAGTTTCAACATGTGAGACTGGCACACTTTGTTCGGTTTGGTGTACTGGTGGTGATTGAGTTTGTGTTGGTTGAATGAATGGTGTGAAGTATGAAGTGGATTGAGGAATTGATGGTGGTGGTGGTGGTGGCATTGAAGGTTCTGGTGGTGGCATTTCTGGTGTAGGAGTTGGTATTTCTGGTTGAGGTGTAGGTATTTCGGTTTCTGGTGGAGGAGGTGGCATTTCTGGTGAACTTATAACCTGTACATCTTCACCCAAGAAATCCATATTTATATCCAAATTCTGACCTCCAGAAATAGGAGAGTCAGCCTCATCCCAAAAAGAAGCACCAGCAACATCTATCTGTTCACCAGCTTCCACATTTAAATCCAGTGGAGCCTCTTGCTCACCAGAAGCTTGTTCTTCAGTCTGAACAACTTCAACTGCCTCTTCTCGTACAACAGCCTGGACTTCAGTGTCCACTCTCTGTTCAGATTGTACAGAAGGATCAATATTTTCCTCTTCAAAGATGGTGTTGGGATTTTTGGGTTTTTATCAAAGTAATATTATCCTTATAATATTAAAACGCAGCGGAAAAATTGATCTTTTCAATATGTGGTATGTAGTTAAAAACCAAAGTTTAACTTATAAAAGAAAACCCAAACAATAAGGATCCATGTATATGAATGACATACATACAAAATAACAACCATAGGGTGTTTTAGAAGACTACCTTTCTTTCAAGCAAGTAAAGAAGTAGAGATGAAGAGATGATGTTCTTCAAGAACCAAGTCTTCAATATAGAAGAACCTCAAGCTAGTATACCCCAAGCTTCCAACAAACACCCCATAATATGCTAGGATTTAAACTTGTAAAATCTCTCTTTTATCTCTTCTTTGGGCCAAAAATGATAAGAAAAAGGAAGACTTTCTTACTTTAGAAAAATGAGAGCTTTTGTCTTACAAATGCATGTAAGTTTTTGATAGTTACAATGTTGTGTGTGTTGTCATCCAACTATGAAGTCCATGTGTTGTAAGTGTATCAAATACACTTAAGACCACATGGGGGGGGGGGCCCAAACATGTGCAACCACCAATTTTTGTTGCCAATTTTATAAAATTATAACTTGTACATTTTATAGAAAAATGCAACATAACTTGTTACATATCTTATGTAACATATTACATATTATACACAACACACATAAGTGTTTATTTTGCCAAATAAACATATTCACATTTCTCTCAAAATAAATCATCCATATAATTTATTTATATATCTCAAGTGCAATTATTTAGAAACTCACTTTCTAAATACTTCAAGTATTGATATTTATTTAAAGATCATATCATATAAATAAATATCATAGGTGTTTGTCTAGCTTGTTATTGGGTATGACCTGACTTGGATCATCACGTACTAGCCACGTCAATTTAATATGTGTCTTGGGCAGACGGATTCCTACAATCTCCCACTTGCACAAGATTCATAGAAGATTGACGCAAGCAGCAAATACCGCCTAACAACGGTTTGCTACCCCTAATACGTATGACGAAGTGCCATTCAATAACATCATCCCCTTCAAGTCCCTTTCTTGAAATGATTTAGGTGAATCGATCATTTTCCTTTTGTCACAGATGTCTTGTTAAATCTTAGAGACACAGAGTGATCATTCTCTATTGATTTAACTTTGTAGCAGGCCTTAGACATCTAACTCTCAACGAATAAGAGGGACAAATTCCATCTTGACTACATACGTCTTTCACAATCACCTTATATCATACCTGAGCTTAGTCTTATGTACTGCCATGTTTCAGAACAGCGAAGAACTAAGTCAAAGTATAATATTCAGTGAATTTCAAGACCCAATATGTATCTCAGGTCTAAGGATACAATGATATTCGCCTTTTAACTCAAGATTACTTATGATCAATCATAAAGATTCCATGTAGTAATACTTGAGAGCAGGTCAGTCCAATATTTGTATCCCACAAATATCTATGAACCTTGGTAGCAACATCTTGCTCTATATTCAAAACCTTTTGAATATCTACCAATCCAAGTTCATAATAATCTTACATTCATATTTGTTCCCACAAATATGATCGACTACGGATATTTAGAATAATTAACTTATTCATGGATTTAAACATGCAAAAATGGAACATAACACAATTTAAAGCAGAATATCAATATTCATTTAAAGTGTTAACAAGTACAAGTGTTCCGATATCCGAATACATAAAATAGATCAAATCCAATCACTAGAATATCGAAGTCCTATGGCACAAGTATGACTCTCATGCTTGGGCCTTTCAAGGAGCTTCGTGAGTGGATCCGCAACATTTTGATCAGTGTGAACTTTGCAAATACATATCTTTCCCTTTTCAACTTCATCCCTTATGTAGTTGAATCTCCGCTCAATGTGTCTAGTCTTCTGATGCGCACGAGGTTCCTTGATTTGAGCAATCGCGCCCTCGTTATCACAAAGAATTTCTAGGGGTTCTTGAATGGAAGGAACAACCCCTAGATCAGTAATGAATTTCTTCAACCATGCAGCTTCTTGTGCTGCCAAAGAAGCGGCGATGTATTCCGATTCTGTAGTGGACAATGCAACCACATCTTGCTTTGAGCTTTTCCAAGAAACAGCTCCTCCGTTTAGAATGAAGATATACCCCGATTGTGATCGAGAATCATCTCGATCAGTTTGGAAACTCGCATCCGTGTAACCTTTTACAACGAGCTCCTCCTCACCAGATCCATATATTAAAAACATATCTTTAGTGTTTCTAAGATATTTCAATATATATTTGACAGCCATCCAATGACTATCTCCTGGATTTTGCTGGTATCTACTTGTCATGCTTAAAGCGCATGACACGTCCGGTCTCGTGCATATCATAGCATACATGATGGATCCTATAGCAGATGCATATGGGATTCCACTCATTCTCTCTTGCTCAGCTTTTGAGCTAGGAGATTGAGAAGTGCTCAATATAGTTCCTCTCTGAATAGGCACCAAACCTTTCTTGGAGTTTTCCATCTTGAACCTTTTCAAGATTTTGTCTATGTATGCACTTTGATTCAAACCTATTAAGCGCCTTGATCTATCCCTATAGATCCTTATTCCCAAAATAAAAGCGGCTTCACCAAGATCCTTAATGGAAAAGCAACTTCCAAGCCAGGCTTTTACACCTTCCAAGGTTGGAATATCATTTCCAAATAGTAGAATGTCATCGACATATAATACTAGAAAAGTAATGATGCTCCCACTAGCCTTCTTGTACACACAAGCTTCATCAACGTTTTTGATGAAGCCAAATTTCTTGACTTCTTCATCAAAACGACGATTCCAACTTCTTGATGCTTGTTTCAATCCATAGATTGATTTCTTTAACTTGCATACTTTATTAGGATGTTTAGGATCGACAAAACCTTCAGGCTGATCCATATAGACATCTTCCTCAAGATATCCATTTAGAAAAGCGGTTTTGACATCCATTTGCCATATCTCATAGTCATAATGTGCGGCTATGGCAAATAATATCCAAATAGACTTTAGCATTGCCACAGGCGAAAAAGTTTCATCATAATCGACCCCTCGAGTTTGAGTGAAACCTTTTGCTACAAGTCTAGCTTTATAAGTACTCAAGTTTCCATGCATATCGTGTTTCAATTTGAACACCCACTTACTTCCAACTACTTTGGAATTAGGAGGTGCAACAACCAATTCCCAAACTTGGTTGTCATACATGGATTGCATCTCAGCGTTCATGGCTTCTAACCATTTTTCCGAATCTGATTTGGATATTGCATCATGGTAGTTGGTTGGTTCATCTGAAACCACCATATAGCATTCATCCATGAGAAATCCATATCTCTCAGGTGGATAAGTAGCTCTACCAGATCTATGAACGTTTTGTGTGTCTTGATCAACTCTTTGATCATCTTCAACATCCTTTTGTTGAATACTAGTGTCAACCAAGCGTGTATCTGTTTGTGGTTCTTGATCTTCTTCAAGTTCCACTGTTCTAGAACTAGCTCCTTCCATAAGGAATTTAGTTTCCAAGAACTCAGCCTTTCGAGCAACAAATACATTTTGCTCATTAGGATTGTAGAAATAATATCCCAAATCATCTTTAGGATATCCTACAAAGATACATTTAGTGGATCGGGGTTCTAATTTGCTTGAGGCATCATGTCTTACATAAGCCTCACAACCCCATACTTTTAAATATGACAAAGATGGAACTCTTCCATGCCATATTTCAAAAGGTGTTTTCTCCACTTTCTTGGTGGGAGCCATATTTAAAATTCGGGCAGCAGAGATTATGGCATAACCCCAAAATGATAGAGGTAGTGAGCTTTTGCTCATCATGGAACGAACCATATCTAATAGGGTTCGATTCCTCCTTTCAGACACACCATTATGTTGTGGTGTTCCAGGTGGAGTTAGTTGTGAGATGATTCCACAACTTCTAAGATGATCTTGAAAAGCATCACTTAGGTATTCACCTCCTCTATTAGAACGAAGAATTTTTATTGACTTGCTGAGTTGGTTTTCTACTTCATTCTTGAAAGTTTTGAACATTTCAAAAGCTTCATACTTGTGTTTTAACAAGTATACATAACCGTAACGACTATAGTCATCGGTGAATGTAATGAAGTATCTTTCACCATTCCTAGTCATTGGCTTAAAAGGACCACATACATCCGAATGTATGATACCTAATAAATCTTTTGCCCTTTCATTAGTGCCATTGAAAGGTGCTTTAGTCATCTTGCCTTGTAAACAAGATTCACATATATCAAATGAATCATTTGATTTTGTTTTCAAAAGACCATTCTTTTGAAGTGTTAGTATGCGATTCTTATTTATATGGCCAAGACGACAATGCCAATATAGGTTTCACTTAAATCTAATTTAAGTTTCTTGGTGGTAGCTTGGTACATTGAGTTATCATATGTTGTGTTTTCATGAACCAATTCATAAATACCATTTAAAGGCATGGCTTTAAAATAAAATACATCATTCATAGAAACATGGATATCATTGTTAACAAAATTAAAATCATATCCAACATGTCTTAAACGGGAAACAGAAATAATGCTCCTAGTCAAACTTGGTGCATACAAAACATTGTTCAATACAATTTCCAAACCACTTGGAAGTTTCAAAAGATAGTCTCCTTGAGCTTCAACTTGTACTTTTGCACCATTGCCCATAAAGAGACTAATGTCCCTTTCTTGATGTGCTTCTTTCTTATGAACCCCTGTAACATATTACAAATATGAGTTCCACATCCGGTATCCAATACCCATATGTAAGAAAAAATATTATTAAGCTCAATATATATCATAAATATTTTACCTGAGGTATGCTCCGCATCCCTCTTAGCTTTCAACTCTTTGAGATAGGTTGGACAATTACGTTTCCAATGTCCTACCTCCCCACACTCAAAGCATGGGTCATTGACAGCAACCTTTTGCTTCTTCGGTTTTTGGGTTTCCATTTTTGCATTTCCCTTTCCTTTGATGTTCCTTTTGAAGTTTCCCTTTCCTTTAGCAACATTTGCCTTTGGTCCGGGGTTGGTCCTTTTCTTTCCGCCTTCATTGATCATGAGAACGGGTTGAACTTTTCTTCCCATGCTAGCCTCGGCCATTTTGAGCATCCCATGGAGCTCGGAAACGGTCTTGTCCCATCCGTTCATGTTATAATTTAACACAAAAGTTTCAAATCTCTTAGATAAGGAGTTGAGGATCAAATCCGTAGCCAACTCGGTTGAAACGAGACAATTTAGTCTTTCGAGGCGATCAATGTAACTTTTCATTTTAAGAACATAAGTTGAGACGGATTGTGAATCATCCATGCGACATGCATGAAGCGCTCGAACCGTTTCGAAGCGCTCTACCCTTGCCTTTTGTTGGAACATTTCCTTAAGTTGGGTAATCATGTCGTATGCCCCATGGTGCTCGAACTCCTTTTGGAGTTCGGGAGTCATACTCGCTAACATGAGGCAACTAACTAGCACGGAGTCCTCAGTATATTTAACCCAATCATTAAAGGCTTCAACATCTCCCTCTTCGGGCTCATCGGGAATAGGATCGTCTAACACATAGGATTTCTTTTCGTGCCTGAGAACAATTCTCAAGTTACGAAACCAATCCACAAAGTTGTTTTGGTTCAGACGATCCTTTTCGAGAATGGATCTTAGTGAAAAATTATGGACGTTTTGGGTGGGGTTAATTGCATTGTTAGCGGCCATCTACAAAATTAACAAGGTCCTTTATTAGTATTTTCGATATCAAATATAAATTTTAATTGTTAATACCCTTTTATGTCTCATGGACAATTAATAATTAAAATCTAGAATCCAATATTACATTTAAATGATGGTTAGGTGACCTTTATCCCATGATCTAAATTAACAAGGTAGTCAACGTTTGACAATTGCAACACTTTACAATTTCTAGTGGTATGGGACTGATTTAATATCTTATATTAAGTCGCATGTTTAATCCCATCAACGCCTTTGGTTACCATGCTTCGGTGACCCTAATCACATGGCTTCCAAATCAAGTTGTCCTACTTACACACACGTGTAAATTTATATATACAAGTGGTTAGGTGACCTTTATCCCATAAGTATATTAAATTTACCTTAACTTATAAGTTCCCTCAAGGTAGTTAGGTGACCTTTATCCTACAAAGAGTTCCCAAATAATTAAGTGTTGTATAAAAGATGGCGTTTTAACTTGTTTTTAAAGGGTCGTTTGAGTTTTTATATTCTAGTTAAAACTATGTACCATAATGAATTTTGAAATCCATATTTCAAGGTTCTTTATAAAATCCATTTTTATAATTATAACCATTAACTTTTTAATAAAACCCATTTTAATTTGCCAAGTTAATGTCAATTTTAGAACCAATTTTTAATTTTTATGTATGTCATTAAGTTGTAAGTTTTGAGCATCCGCATGACAAAATAACAAACAACCACACAAACATAATAAGTGCACAACATTAGCCAACTAATTTGACCACACTTGTTAGCCGAAACAAGTGTGTCAAAAGGTCTCAACCTAAGGGACAAAGTGACACAAAATTTGTGTCGGTGAACTCCCACTTGATCTTGCATCCAAATGCTTCAAGTAACCTTTTGTGATGTGTTTTGAACACCTTTCTTCATCCTTTCATTAGGCCTCCAACTTCAGCCCCCAAACCTTTTGATGCTTTCTTGGAGATTACATTTACAAGAAAAAATGCAACTAATCTACTTATTACATACCAAATGAAATAAATAAATTACATAACCAAATGAATGAAGAAAATCCTATTTAACTATTACAACCATTTAATAATTAAATAAAATACAAACACATCCACACATCACAAACAATCACAAGGTCTCTTGGCTAAGTTGTGACACTAAAATACACAAGAAAAAAAAGAACCCTCTTTTTTTGTGTATTAATTTCGGCCATAACAAAAAATGGCCAAAACATTGGATTTTGTCCAAACAAAATATCAACTTTTGATGTATGTATCCATATAACCGGCTCTGATACCATTGTTGGGATTTTTGGGTTTTTATCAAAGTAATATTATCCTTATAATATTAAAACGCAGCGGAAAAATTGATCTTTTCAATATGTGGTATGTAGTTAAAAACCAAAGTTTAACTTATAAAAGAAAACCCAAACAATAAGGATCCATGTATATGAATGATATACATACAAAACAACAACCATAGGGTGTTTTAGAAGACTACCTTTCTTTCAAGCTAGTAATGAAGTAGAGATGAAAAGGATGATGTTCTTCAAGAACAAGTCTTCAATATAGAAGAACCTCAAGCTAGTATACCCCAAGCTTCCAACAAACACCCCATAATATGCTAGGATTTAAACTTGTAAAATCTCTCTTTTATCTCTTCTTTGGGCCAAAAATGATAAGAAAAAAGGAAGACTTTCTTACTTGAGAAAAATGAGAGCTTTTGTCTTACAAATGCATGTAAGTTTTTGATAGTTACAATGTTGTGTGTGTTGTCATCCTTATCAAGTCCATGTGTTGTAAGTGTATCAAATACACTTAAGACCACATGGGGGGGGCCGGCCCCAAACATGTGCAACCACCAATTTTTGTTGCAAATTTTATAAAATTATAACTTGTACATTTTATAGAAAAATGCAACATAACTTGTTACATATCTTATGTAACATATTACATATTATACACAACACACATAAGTGTTTATTTTTGCCAAATAAACATATTCACATTTCTCTCAAAATAAATCATCCATATAATTTATTTATATATCTCAAGTGCAATTATTTAGAAACTCACTTTCTAAATACTTCAAGTATTGATATTTATTTAAAGATCATATCATATAAATAAATATCATAGGTGTTTGTCTAGCTTGTTATTGGGTATGACCTGACTTGGATCATCACGTACTAGCCACGTCAATTTAATATGTGTCTTGGGCAGACGGATTCCTACAGATGGGAGACCCATCAATATTCATAATATCACCAGGATGGGTTAATGGGTTTACCTGGACTCCACCTCTCATCAGACGCCTATGTGATCTTGGTCGTCTGGAAAGCTCAACAACTGCTTGACTTGAACTTTCTGGAGCCACTTGCCTTATAGGTTGTACCATTTCAACAACCTGAACATCTTCACTACCAGTAGGTACATCAACAACTTGTACCCTTACTGGTGCCACATTCTCTTCAATTCTTTGAAGAGTCAGCATTGCTGGAGGAATATCTACCTCTCCATCTCTGGACCTTAAATTTGCCAGGTCTCTCATGTACTCACTCATTGAAAAATGAGTAGTTTCAAAGTCATACTGGGCTCCAAGGGCATTTTTGAATATAAGAGAAAGAAAGCGAATATATGGCACGAATGGCTTTCTCCCCTTTGCCTTTATACGTTCCACCAGATCATCAAAGAAAATCTGGGCGAAATCAACCCTTAGCCCAAACCATAAGCAATAGGCAATCTGGAGGTGTGTTTGATTGATTTGATCCAATCCTCCAGAACTGCCTCCAAGACACTCGACGATGTGTGTGAAGAAGTATCTCCACGAATCCGTCAGTCTACTCATATAAATGGTCCCTTTCCTCATCAACTGACCATGCTCATCAACTATCTATGTATGCCCCATCAATCTGCATACCTCCCTGAAGTTTATACCAGAAGGGAGTGGCATTGCCAGTTCATTCTCATCCAGATAATTCAACTGAAGAGCCATTCTGAGAGAATGTACAGAAAGAGTCAAGGGTCTGGTCCCTTGCTCAAGAGAGTAAACAATAGAAGTATTTGCTTCATTGTATTCGGCTGTATACCAGAATTCACAAAGATAATCGTGATACATCTTTTCTGGATTTAAAGTCAGAGCACCATAGAGAGGACATGAGAGAAAAAAGGCATTTAATCTCCCAATTATAGATTGTGGATCATGGACACTGGATAGCGATAGTTTTGCCATCCAGTTATTCATATTTATTCTTAAAGCCCTAGCTTCAAGATTAATATGAGGTGCTCTAACTACATCAGCCGCCGGAGCATATTCAGCGGATAGTAGATTTCTTGGTGAATTAGATTGTCTAGGAGCCATTGGATATGTAGAAGAAGATGAAATTGAATGATTTTAAGGTTTGATGAAGAATTTAATGAATATGCAGTAAGTATGAGAAATTTAAGAATGAAATTTAATGAAGAATTTAAGGAATTGAATGAAGGAATTTTAGATTTGGGAGTAAATGTTCGAAGTAAATGAAATTGAAAGTGAAGAGTGGGTATTTATAGGAGAGATAATGTGGAACTCAAACGATTAATTTGAAATTATCAAATACAATTTTTGATCGGGTATTTGAGATCCGCATTAATTACATCACATCACACATAAATGCATGACGGTTTACAGCCCACAAAACAGTAACAACTTGTACTTTTGGTTTTCCCAAGGTAAAAAGACCATCATTACTTTGAAAAATTTACATGCCACGTAGGATTGTGAGATAAAATATCTTTGAAAAGGTTTGCTTACGTGGCACACACAAAGATCAAGTATTTAAAATTATTGTGACTCAATTCAGTCCATCTGGAGGTTGACTAGACACTCCAGTATCACTGGTGGATTAGTCCAGTGAAGCATGTACTGATGGTACACTGGAGGGACACTCCAGTATAGTACCAGTGAAAACCATTTTGAAAGACTGGTAACCTTAAACTTGCACGTCAACTAATATAGACAAATGAGAGGGACACATTTACAAGAAGACAAAGTCAACTCAAACACGCACTTCAACTTATCCAGTTACCAGTGAGAGGGACATATTTACAAAGCACCAGTAATATTTTCTGGACAATTCGTCCAGTAGGTAAAATTTTGTCCAGTGAACATTCTGGAGGTTGACACTGGAGGGACACTCCAGTATCACTGGTGGATTAGTCCAGTGAAGCATGTACTGATGGTACACTGGAGGGACACTCCAGTATCACTGGTGGATTAGTCCAGTGAAGCATGTACTGATGGTACACTGGAGGGACACTCCAGTATCACTGGTGGATTAGTCCAGTGAAGCATGTACTGATGGTACACTGGAGGGACACTCCAGTATCACTGGTGGATTAGTCCAGTGAAGCATGTACTGATGGTACACTGGAGGGACACTCCAGTATCACTGGTGGATTAGTCCAGTGAAGCATGTACTGATGGTACACTGGAGGGACACTCCAGTATAGTACCAGTGAAAACCATTTTGAAAGACTGGTAACCTTAAACTTGCACGTCAACTAATATAGACAAATGAGAGGGACACATTTACAAGAAGACAAAGTCAACTCAAACACGCACTTCAACTTATCCAGTTACCAGTGAGAGGGACATATTTACAAAGCACCAGTAATATTTTCTGGACAATTCGTCCAGTAGGAAAATTTTGTCCAGTGAGAAAATAAATTAATAAATTCCCTTTGAACATTAAACATTTTTAAGAAAAATATATCTTTCAAAAGTCTTCCCCCTGGAATGTTGATCTAAAAATTTATTAATGCAAAGATAGTACACAATGGCGTTCAATATCTAAGCATTCATAAATTTAAACATCTTTAAATCAAAGATCCTTAGTAGTACACAATGGCGTTCAATACTTAGGTTCCAGATTTAAGGGTTTAACATTCCCAACTCACCAACAAGATATTCAAATGTTTTTACATCCAGTGGTTTCGTAAAAATGTCAGCGAGTTGTTTGTCAGTGGGGATAAAATGGAGTTCAATGTTTCCTTTCACAATATTATCACGAATGAAATGATACCTTAGATCAATGTGCTTGGTTTTGGAATGCATGACTGGATTGTTTGAGATAGCAATGGCACTGGTATTATCACAAAAGATTGGAGTCTTTGAGTACTTAATACCATAATCAAGCAACTGGTTCTTCATCCAGAGTATCTGAGCACAACAACTGGCTGCAGACACGTATTCAGCTTCGGCAGTGGATAATGAAACTGAAGTTTGCTTCTTACTGGTCCAGCTGACCAGTTTGCCACCTAGGAAATGACATCCACCAGTTGTGGATTTCCTATCTATCTTACAACCTGCATGATCTGAATCTGAATAACCCATTAGATCCATGCCTGAGCCTTTGGGATACCAAAGACCTAGACTGGGGACACCTTTAAGGTACTTCAGTATGCGCTTAACAGCAAGCATATGAGATTCCTTTGGATTAGACTGATATCTGGCACATAAACATGTTGAAAACATAATATCTGGTCTACTGGCAGTTAAATACATCAGTGAACCAACCATGCCTCTATAGACAGTGGTGTTCACTGGTTTACCATCTGGATCAGAGTCCAGTGTCAGTGGTGCAAAAATTGGAGTTGGTTTAGATGGTGAAGAATTCATATCGAATTTCTTTAAAAGATCTCTAACATATTTTTCCTGATTAATAAAAATTCCATCTTTGTTTTGTTTAATCTGGAGTCCAAGAAAATATGTTAATTCACCCATCAAACTCATTTCATATTCAGTGGACATGATTTTAGAAAATTTCTGGCACATGTTTTCATCAGTAGACCCAAAAATTATATCATCAACATAAATTTGTACCATTAACAGATTACCTCGTTCATGAAGAATAAACAAAGTATTGTCAATTGCACCTCTTTTAAAACCATTTTTCAATAAGTGTTTAGTCAGAGTGTCATACCAGGCACGTGGGGCTTGTCTGAGGCCATACAGCGCTTTGTCCAGACGATATACCCAATGTGGATGCTTTTCATCAACGAAACCTGGAGGTTGTCTGACGTAAACTTCTTCTTCAAGCTTTCCATTCAAGAAAGCACTATTTACATCCATCTGGTAGACCTTGAACTGATGATAAGCAGCGAATGCTAAGAAAATTCTGATCGCTTCAAGTCTAGCCACTGGAGCAAATGATTCATCAAAGTCGACATCTGACTGGCAGTAGCCTTGTGCTACCAGTCTGGCCTTGTTTCTGATTACGTGGCCATCTTCATCTACTTTGTTTCTGAAGACCCATCTGGTTCCAATTGGTTCTTTCTTTCCAACTGGGAAAGGAACTAGATACCAGACCTTGTTCCTTTCAAACTGGTGAAGCTTTTCTTGCATAGCAGTCACCCAGTTTGGATCTTCCAGAGCCTCGTCAATCTTCTTTTCTTTTTTTTTTTTTTTTTTTTTTTTTTTTTTTTTTTTTTTTTTTTTTTTTTTTTTTTTTTTTTTTTTTTTTTTTTTTTTTTTTTTTTTTTTTTTTTTTTTTTTTTTTTTTTTTTTTTTTTTTTTTTTTTTTTTTTTTTTTTTTTTTTTTTTTTTTTTTTTTTTTTTTTTTTTTTTTTTTTTTTTTTTTTTTTTTTTTTTTTTTTTTTTTTTTTTTTTTTTTTTTTTTTTTTTTTTTTTTTTTTTTTTTTTTTTTTTTTTTTTTTTTTTTTTTTTTTTTTTTTTTTTTTTTTTTTTTTTTTTTTTTTTTTTTTTTTTTTTTTTTTTTTTTTTTTTTTTTTTTTTTTTTTTTTTTTTTTTTTTTTTTTTTTTTTTTTTTTTTTTTTTTTTTTTTTTTTTTTTTTTTTTTTTTTTTTTTTTTTTTTTTTTTTTTTTTTTTTTTTTTTTTTTTTTTTTTTTTTTTTTTTTTTTTTTTTTTTTTTTTTTTTTTTTTTTTTTTTTTTTTTTTTTTTTTTTTTTTTTTTTTTTTTTTTTTTTTTTTTTTTTTTTTTTTTTTTTTTTTTTTTTTTTTTTTTTTTTTTTTTTTTTTTTTTTTTTTTTTTTTTTTTTTTTTTTTTTTTTTTTTTTTTTTTTTTTTTTTTTTTTTTTTTTTTTTTTTTTTTTTTTTTTTTTTTTTTTTTTTTTTTTTTTTTTTTTTTTTTTTTTTTTTTTTTTTTTTTTTTTTTTTTTTTTTTTTTTTTTTTTTTTTTTTTTTTTTTTTTTTTTTTTTTTTTTTTTTTTTTTTTTTTTTTTTTTTTTTTTTTTTTTTTTTTTTTTTTTTTTTTTTTTTTTTTTTTTTTTTTTTTTTTTTTTTTTTTTTTTTTTTTTTTTTTTTTTTTTTTTTTTTTTTTTTTTTTTTTTTTTTTTTTTTTTTTTTTTTTTTTTTTTTTTTTTTTTTTTTTTTTTTTTTTTTTTTTTTTTTTTTTTTTTTTTTTTTTTTTTTTTTTTTTTTTTTTTTTTTTTTTTTTTTTTTTTTTTTTTTTTTTTTTTTTTTTTTTTTTTTTTTTTTTTTTTTTTTTTTTTTTTTTTTTTTTTTTTTTTTTTTTTTTTTTTTTTTTTTTTTTTTTTTTTTTTTTTTTTTTTTTTTTTTTTTTTTTTTTTTTTTTTTTTTTTTTTTTTTTTTTTTTTTTTTTTTTTTTTTTTTTTTTTTTTTTTTTTTTTTTTTTTTTTTTTTTTTTTTTTTTTTTTTTTTTTTTTTTTTTTTTTTTTTTTTTTTTTTTTTTTTTTTTTTTTTTTTTTTTTTTTTTTTTTTTTTTTTTTTTTTTTTTTTTTTTTTTTTTTTTTTTTTTTTTTTTTTTTTTTTTTTTTTTTTTTTTTTTTTTTTTTTTTTTTTTTTTTTTTTTTTTTTTTTTTTTTTTTTTTTTTTTTTTTTTTTTTTTTTTTTTTTTTTTTTTTTTTTTTTTTTTTTTTTTTTTTTTTTTTTTTTTTTTTTTTTCTTTTTCTGAACAGGTTCCAGATCAGGATGACTGGAAACTGAGTCTGGTGAATCTTCATTTTTGTCGTTTATTGGATCAGATTCACAAAAGACAATTGGAGTTACTGGGGGAGTATCAAGGATTGGCTTTTTGTTGATTGAGGCATTTGATTCATCAAATGTGACATGAATTGACTCATGGACCTTCTCCAGTCTCTTGTTGTAGACTCTGAAGGCCTTGCGAATGGCTGAATAGCCTAAGAAATACCCTTCATCAGCTTTGGCATCAAATTTGCCTAGCTGACTGGAGTCGTTCAGGATGTAAACTGGACATCCAAAAACGTGAAAATAACCAATATTTGGTTTTCTATTTCTTAAGACTTCATAAGCTGTCTTTTTGTGTCTTTTGATGTATACTGATCGATTCTGGGTGTGGCAAGCAGTTGCAATTGCTTCCGCCCAGAAACTGGTAGACAGTCCAGATTCAGCAAGCATACTCCTGGCAGCTTCTATCAGCGTTCGATTCTTCCTTTCCACCACTCCATTCTGTTCTGGAGAGCGGGCTGAAGAGAAGTTCTGGGAGATGCCAGTGTCAGTACAGAATGACTCCAGAGTTGCATTCTGGAATTCTGTTCCATTGTCACTTCTTAACTGACACACTTTTTGACTGTACTTGAGCTCAATTAGCTTGATAAGACTGATGATTTCAGCAGCAGCTTCACTTTTGGACCTCAGAAAGATCACCCAACAATATCTGGAGAACTCATCTATGATCACCAGGGTGTATCTTTTACCAGCACGAGTCTGAACGTTCACTGGACCAAAAAGGTCCATATGAAGCATGTGAAGTGGTTCAGTAATGCTGAAATTCTGTCTGGTCTTGAAACTGGTACGCTTTTGCTTACCCATCTCACATCCTGGACATGGTCTTTCCTTTTTGAAGGAGACTGAAGGTATCCCATCTGCAAGTTGTTTTCTGGACAACTTGTTAATGTTTTTGAAATTTAAATGGGATAACCTTTTATGCCATAACCAGTTTGTGTCTTCATCAGCTTGAGTATAGAAACACTGCTCTGAAGGAGAGCTTTCCATATCCATCACGTACACATTCCCTTTTCTGGGAGCAATCAACACTACCTTCCAGTCCTTGTTGAATACGATGCCCTGAGCAACATTAAATAAGACTTGATAGCCATTGTCACACAGTTGACTTACACTGATCAAGTTATATTTCAAACCATTCACAAATGCAACACGTGTAAACTTGACTTGTCCATTGTTCAGAACACCATATCCCTCAGTCTTTCCACAACCATCATTTCCAAATGTGATGGAGGGTCCATCAGAAATGGTGAACTCCTCCAATAGGGTCTTACATCCAGTCATAGTCCTGCCAGCTGCACTGTCAAGATACCAGATATACTTCTTTCGATCGCCCTACACATACACCAGATATTTATCAGTTAGATTTGGGAACCCATCGACTGATGGGTTCACTGGACCCTCCCTTATAGGTCCCTGGGGCAATCTGGTCTAGTTCACTTACTTCAATAGTAGTTTTTGTTGAAAACACTACTGGAGTTGATAGTTTAGAAACCTTTTTCTTTTTCTCAACTGGAGAAATAAATTTGTCTTTCTTAGTAAAAGGTTTTGTGTTTTGTCTAGGGCCAGATGAAGTACCCTCAATAAAGTTTAATCTTGCATTAAAACTTTGTAATTGACGAGTCAGAATTTGAATCTGGCTCTCTAACCTGGACAAAACATTCTCTTCAGATGATACCTTAGCCTTTCCAGTTGTAGACTTAGGTAGGGGATTGGTCTGAGGCAAAGGTCTATTCTGCTTTACCTTTTTAACTGGAGCAGTCATCTGGACAACTCCAGTCTTGACCTCTGGGCAAAGAACTGGTAGAATATTGGTCTTGGGAGTTAAAGGCTCATCATAAACAGTGGTGGGCCTTAATCCCTCTGGTAATCGATCGATTACTGGTATTAATGATACAACATGAGTATTTCCATCTAAATATGCACGTTTTTGAGTAGGAAATTGATTTACTCCAGCATCATATGGCTTTTTGGTTTCTAGCCATGACTTAATCACCAGTTTTTCTTTCTCTAAAATGATCTCAAGATCTTGTTTTTCTTGGATCAATTGTTCAGTTACCAGAACCTGGGCTTGAAATGCCAGTTCAATGTCTTGAAGTTCTTTTATTTTGATTTTAAAGAAGTTATTTCAGAAGAATCTGTTTCTAGACCATTTACACAATCAGATCTAACAGTTTCTACAAATATCAAATCAGAATTAAGAGCTTCAGCTATGTCCAGTTTTAGTTCTTGGTCAGTAGCACAATCATAATCACTAACCTTTTTAATAACAATGTCCACCCATCGTCCAGATGTGACATCTTCCTTCACCAGGTGCTCATCGTCTGCCAGAGCCATGTAACAGCAATCTCTTTCTTTTTCTTCATCAACAGATGAGTCATCAGAAGGTACCCACTTCTCTTCAGTCGTTGCAATCATGCACTTATTATTTGATTCAATTTGTTGTGCCATGAGAGCAATTTGGGCCTTAAGCTTTTTATATTTCATTTTATAGCTATCATCAGGCTTATTATTTGAAGAAAATGGACCAGGCTTGGATGCAAACTGGTTGGACCTGCACTCTTTCATGAAATGACCCTTTTTGCCACACTTAAAGCATGTCAAATTGGTCTTGTCAGTGGAAGAACTGGATGCAAATTGTCCAGATGGCTTATTTGCTCTTGCTTTGAAACGGTTAAACGTTTTAGCAATCATTGCAATAAGGTCATCATCTTCAGTTTCATCACAACAGTCTGGAGAGACTTGACTGGACTCTCCAGAATCCATAAGTTCAGACACCATCTTCTTCATAGAAAATACATTCTCAGAAGATATCAGTGCTGTACCTTGTGGTTCAGAATAACTGACCACTTTAGGAGTACTGGAGGCATGGTTAAAAGCATCTTGTTCTGCAACCACTCTCTGAGCTTGATTTTCTTCAGTGTACCTGAAAGCTCCATATAGAGTTGAGAGAGTGTGTGTGTGCAGAGTTTTACCTTGTCGTAAGACCAGGATCATGTGAGACCATTTGGTGGGTAGAATGTCACAAAATTTCTCCAGAAGTATATCCTTGTCCTTCTCAACCCCAAGACCTCTCAATTGGTTTATGATACTCATAAATCTGGTGTAAGTACCAGTGAGAGACTCGTTAGGTTGAGCAAAAAATGACTCATACCTCTTGTTTAAGGAGACCTTTCTGGTGACAATGGTGTCATCTCCTCCTTCATGTTGGTTTAAAAGTTCATCCCACATGGTTTTAGCACTAGGAAAAAGAACTAGTGTGGGAATTAGGGTTTCTGGAACGGCCCCGAGGATCATGTTTTTGAGAAGGGTGTCTAGATTCACCAATCTCCTCTCCTCTTCTGACCAATGTTCCTCCCTCTTTTCCCTTCCCCTTCTAGATCCAGAAGGATCAAGAAGTGGATTGAGAGGTGATGTTGGAATATATGGACCTTCATTTAAAATTTTCATCATATTCCTCTCAATACCAGTGACATGCAACACCATCCTAGCCTTCCACGTACCAAATTCATCACTGTTCCCACTGAATTTAGGAACAGGATTATTTGAGTAGTGCACATGCACGTGTGGAGAAGCAGGAGTAGGAGGAGGAGGTGGTGGATTAGTGTTATTAACATTTTGAGGTTCATTTTGATCATTAATGTTTACATTAGGATCGGGACCAAGACCAAAACCTTGTGTATTTTCTTGGTTAGCCATCAAGAACAGATCTAGGCAATGATTAGTCTTCTGCTCTGATACCAAATGTGAGTCCCTTAAATTACGAGATGGTTAACCCAAGAATGTGTAAATACAACAAGTCTAATAAGCACTAGAATGGACTAGTATTACTTTAATATAAATGCAAGTATATAAATAAAGTAATACAAGACTTAAAGCAATAAACAAATAAAGTGGAACATTATGTATAGTTTGATGGGTATTTTATTTATTGATGTTTAAATAAAATACAAGGTTGTTGCGGAATCAAGATAATACAATTAAGTATGTATCCTAACAACCTATGAGTTACAAATGATCTATATTTGTCAAATAGCTCTTTAGGATCGAGATACTTAAAGTTGTGAAGTATCCCTGTTTAAGATCGAGAGTATTTTAGACAAATTCACTTAAATGCAAAAGGAATGCTTAAAAGTATTTTTCTCAAAGATATGACTTTGTATTTATAGGCAACAAAATTCACCAGTGAATTTTGTGCCGTACAAATATGGCTGGATGCATTTAATGATCCGACAAGATCATTAAATGCTTTGGATAAGAATAAGGATAAAGTCACATCAAGTGCAAGTGTATCCTTATATCCAACCACCTTAACACACGTATACTTTGTTAAAGAACAAGTGGGTTGTTCTTTGGAAAGTGTGTAAAGGCTTAAAGTCAATCCTCGATGTTAGTGTTCAGACTTGCAGGATCTAGAACACCAACAATCCTCCAGTGAACAGATCTGGTAAGACTTCCAGTGGACTCCGCCATTTGTCAGTCTTCTTTATTCTGACTTCAGTCTTTGACTTCAGTGAGAATGTCTTCAGTAGAGTAGATCTGGACTGGGGTGAAGTCCAGTGAGCTAATCTGGAGAATACTCCAGATTTCTATACAAGTATTTTGCTCACTGGTCTTCCATTATTTCTGGACAAATCTTCATAGGGACTTCAGATTCCAAGTCTGGAGTAGGTCCAGTAGAGAAACGTTTTCTGGTCAGATCTTCAGTGAGGCTCCAGTAGTCGGGTCTGGAGCGAGACCAGCAAAACAAGTTTCTTAACAAACCTAAATAAGGTTCCAGTAGTCCAGTCTGGAGCCAGTCCAATAAGTCTGGACTAAATCTGGACCTAACAGGGTAAATCTTCAAAACCTTTTCAAAGAAAGGTCTCTCAGTTTACTAATTACTCCTTACAAAAGGGTAAGAAGTACACTAAGAAACCAAATTTTGATGGAACAACTACTTTTGTCTCTTTTCTATCATTTGAGGATAATTCTGGACATATTTCTCAAGCAAAATCTCAGTTGACTAAATCTAAATGGAAACCGATTTCAAAAGATAAGTCAATTAAGTCAAAATCATTCAAATATTCATTTTCGGAACTTTTTGATCTTGCACCAAAACCTGTGAAAGCAGTTGTGCAAAAAGTGAATGATTTTGCTTCGAAAAATCATTTTCCAACTCAATCTCCCAAGATTGGAAGTTTTTCAAAGAAATCAAATGATTTTTTCACCGTTGCTTCCACGAAAACTCTTTTCAACTAAACCACCGGGTTTTAATTCTCCGTGGAATGCAACTTCGATTCATCAAATCGATGAGACTTACATTTGGACTTTCAAGAATTCAAAATCAATTGGACCCAATCTCAAATGGGTTCCAAAAGTGATTTCCAAATGATTTGATGAAAAGTGGCTTATGCACACTTCAGTGTATAACCCGTTCTAAAACCGTTTTCGTAATTTCATTCCTTTTAGAAAAATTCAAAAAGATTTTCATTTTCTTATTTTTGAAAAATCCAAAAAGATTTTCTCTTTTAATCATTTTGTTTATATACTTTGTCTTTTAGTTACTCACAATGTATTAGGATGAGATGCAAGGCATCTAACGCCTTTGTGTACTGCCTTTGTTGTCTCATTTTTAATGTTTGTGAGCAACTTTCAAACTCTTTACTCACCCTTTATATGCAAAAACTTTGTTTATATCATGCATATATTTAGGGGGAGTTTATTTATAAAACCAAAACTTCCAAGTGTTTAAACTCATTTTCCATTTTTAAAACACTTTGGAAGATTTTCAAACCATTTTCGATCATATTCAAAGAAGTTCGGTGTTAGATTTGCACATGAGAGTTTAGGCCACTCATTCATACTCCATAATCTTGTCATCGCCGATGAGATCTAACCCCGGAGTTATATTCTCAATTTTAGATTGTGAGGGTTTATGAGCGTGGTGATGATGTTTGTGCAAATAGGACATGAGGGAGTAGTCGAAAAGTGAGAGGTTACGGTGAAAAAGATGATGTGAGAAAGGGCTAAAAGAAATGAAAGCCCTCCCTAAAATTCTTAAAAAGCCGGGTCAACACGTTCCTATCGGATTTCATTTGTTGATTTCTCGATATTGAAGAAGACTTCATGGACCCAGTGAAGCAATGCACATCTTTACCTAACCACTCAAGTGTTTCTTAACAAATACTTTGTTAGGTCCAGATTTACTGGACTCGCTCCAGACTCGACTACTGGAGCTTACTGAAGATCTGTCCAGAATCTGACCTACTCCAGACTTGGAATCTGAAGTCCCATATGAAGATTTGTCCAGAAATAATGGAAGACCAGTGAGCAAATACTTGTATAGGAAATCTGGAGTATTCTCCAGATTAGCTCACTGGACTTCACCCCAGTCCAGATCTACTCTACTGAAGACATTCTCACTGAAGTCAAAGACTGAAGTAAGAATAAAGAAGACTGACAAATGGCGGAGTCCACTGGAAGTCTTACCAGATCTGTTCACTGGAGGATTGTTGGTGTTCTAGATCCTGCAAGTCTGAACACTAACATCGAGGATTGACTTTAAGCCTTTACACACTTTCCAAAGAACAACCCACTTGTTCTTTACCAAAGTATACGTGTGTTAAGGTGGTTGGATATAAGGATACACTTGCACTTGATGTGACTTTATCCTTATTCTTTATCCAAAGCATTTAATGATCTTGTCGGATCATTAAATGCATCCAACCATATTTGTACGGCACAAAATTCACTGGTGAATTTTGTTGCCTATAAATACAAAGTCATTTCTTTGAGAAAAATACTTTTAAGCATTCATTTTGCATTTAAGTGAATTTGTCCAAATACTCTCGATCTTAAACAGGGATACTTCACAACTTTAAGTATCTCGATCCTAAAGAGCTATTTGACAAATATAGATCATTTGTAACTCATAGGTTGTTAGGATACATACTTAATTGTATTATCTTGATTCCGCAACAACCTTGTATTTTATTTAAACATCAATAAATAAAATACCCATGAAACCATACATAATGTTCCACTTTATTTGTTTATTGCTTTAAGTCTTGTATTACTTTATTTATATACTTGCATTTATATTAAAGTAATACTAGTCCATTCTAGTGCTTATTAGACTTGTTGTATTTACACATTCTTGGGTTAACCATCGAACTTAAGGGACTCACATTTGGTATCAGAGCGGAAGGCTAATCATTGCCTAGATCTGTTCTTGATGGCTAACCAAGAAAATACACAAGGTTATAGTCTTGGTCCCGATCCTAATGCAAATATTAATGATCAAAATGAACCACAAAATGTTAATAACACTAATCCACCTCCTCCTCCTCCTACTCCTGCTTCTCCACACGTGCATGTGCACTACTCAAATAATCATGTTCCTAAATTCAGTGGGAACAGTGATGAATTTGGTACGTGGAAGGCTAGGATGGTGTTGCATGTCACTGGTATTGAGAGGAATATGATGAAAATTTTAAACGAAGGTCCATATGTACCAACATCACCTCTCAATCCCCTTCTTGATCCTTCTGGATCTAGAAGAGGAAGGGAAAAGAGGGAGGAACATTGGTCAGAAGAGGAGAAGAGATTGGTGAATCTAGACACCCTTCTCAAAAACATGATCCTCGGGGCCGTTCCAGAAACCCTAATTCCCACACTAGTTCTTTTTCCTAGTGCTAAAACCATGTGGGATGAACTTTTAAACTAACATGAAGGAGGAGATGACACCATTGTCACCAGAAAGGTCTCCTTAAACAAGAAGTATGAGTCATTTTTTGCTCAACCTAACGAGTCTCTCACTGGTACTTACACCAGATTTATGAGTATCATAAACCAATTGAGAGGTCTTGGGGTTGAGAAGGACAAGGATATACTTCTGTAGAAATTTTGTGACATTCTACCCACCAAATGGTCTCACATGATCCTGGTCTTACGACAAGGTAAAACTCTGCACACACACACTCTCTCAACTCTATATGGAGCTTTCAGGTACACTGAAGAAAATCAAGCTCAGAGAGTGGTTGCAGAACAAGATGCTTTTAACCATGCCTCCAGTACTCCTAAAGTGGTTAGTTATTCTGAACCACAAAGTACAGCACTGATATCTTCTGAGAATGTATTTTCTATGAAGAAGATGGTGTCTGAACTAATGGATTCTGGAGAGTCCAGTCAAGTCTCTCCAGACTGTTGTGATGAAACTGAAAATGATGACCTTATTGCAATGATTGCTAAAACGTTTAACCGTTTCAAAGCAAGAGCAAATAAGCCATCTGGACAATTTGCATCCAGTTCTTCCACTGACAAGACCAATTTGACATGCTTTAAGTGTGGCAAAAAGGGTCATTTCATGAAAGAGTGCAGGTCCAACCAGTTTGCATCTAAGCCTGGTCCATTCTCTTCTAATAATAAGCCTGATGATAGCTATAAAATGAAATATAAAAAGCTTAAGGCCCAAATTGCTCTCATGGCACAACAAATGAAACCAATAATAAGTGCATGATTGCAACAACTGAAGAGAAGTGGGTTCCTTCTGATGACTCATCTATTGATGAAGAAGAAGAAAGAGATTGCTGTTACATGGCTCTGGCAGACGAAGAGCACCTGGTGAAGGAAGATGTCACATCTGGACGATTGGTGGACATTGTTATTAAAAAGGTTAGTGATTATGATAGTGCAACTGACCAAGAACTAAAACTGGACATTGCTGAAGCTTTAAATTCTGATTTAATTTTTGTAGAAACAGTTAGATCTGATTGTGTAAATGGTCTAGAAACAGATTCTTCTGAAATAAATGCTTTAAAATCAAAATTAAAAGAACTTCAAAACATTGAACTGGCATTTCAAGCCCAGGTTCTGGTAACTGAACAATTGATTCAAGAAAAACAAGATCTTGAAATCATTTTAGAGAAAGAAAAACTGGTGATTAAGTCATGGCTAGAAACCAAAAAGCCATATGATGCTGGAGTAAATCAATTTCCCACTCAAAAACGTGCATATTTAGATGGAAATACTCATGTAGCATCATTAATACCAGTAATCGATCGATTACCAGAGGGATTAAGGCCCACCACTGTTTATGATGAGCCTTTAACTCCCAAGGCCAATATTCTCCCAGTTCTTTGCCCAGAGGTTAAGACTGGAGCTGTCCAGATGACTGCTCCAGTTAAAAAGGTTAAGCAGAATAGACCTTTGCCTCAGACCAATCCCCTACCTAAGTCTACAACTGGAAAGGCTAAGGTATCATCTGAAGAGAATGTTTTGTCCAGGTTAGAGAGCCAGATTCAAATTCTGACTCGTCAATCACAAAGTTTTAATGCAAGATTAAACTTTATTGAGGGTACTTCATCTGGCCCTAGACAAAACACAAAACCTTTTACTAAGAAAGACAAATTTATTTCTCCAGTTGAGAAAAAAGAAAAAGGTTTCTAAACTATCAACTCCAGTAGTGTTTTCAACAAAAACTACTGTTGAAGTAAGTGAACTAGACCAGATTGCCCCAGGGACCTATAAGGGAGGGTCCAGTGAACCCATCAGTCGATGGGTTCCCAAATCTAACTGATAAATATCTGGTGTATGTGTAGGGCGATCGAAAGAAGTATATCTGGTATCTTGACAGTGCAGCTGGCAAGACTATGACCGGATGTAAGACCCTACTGGAGGAGTTCACCATTTCTGATGGACCCTCCATCACTTTTGGAAATGATGGTTGTGGAAATACTGAGGGATATGGTGTTCTGAACAATGGACAAGTCAAGTTTACACGTGTTGCATTTGTGAATGGTTTGAAATATAACTTGATCAGTGTCAGTCAACTGTGTGACGATGGCTATCAAGTCTTATTCAATGTTGCTCAGGGCATCGTATTCAACAAGGACTGGAAGGTAGTGTTGATTGCTCCCAGAAAAGGGAATGTTTACGTGATGGATATGGAAAGCTCTCCTTCAGAGCAGTGTTTCTATACTCAAGCTGATGAAGACACAAACTGGTTATGGCATAAAAAGGTTATCCCATTTAAATTTCAAAAACATTAACAAGTTGTCCAGAAAACAACTTGCAGATGGGATACCTTCAGTTTCCTTCAAAAAGGAAAGACCATGTCCAGGATGTGAGATGGGTAAGCAAAAGCGTACCAGTTTCAAGACCAGACAGAATTTCAGCATTACTGAACCACTTCACATGCTTCATATGGACCTTTTTGGTCCAGTGAACATTCAGACTCGTGCTGGTAAAAGATACACCCTGGTGATCATAGATGAGTTCTCCAGATATTGTTGGGTGATCTTTCTGAGGTCCAAAAGTGAAGCTGCTGCTGAAATCATCAGTCTTATCAAGCAAATTGAGCTCAAGTACAGCCGAAAAGTGTGTCAGTTAAGAAGTGACAATGGAACAGAATTCCAGAATGCAACTCTGGAGTCATTCTGTACTGACACTGGCATCTCCCAGAACTTCTCTTCAGCCCGCTCTCCAGAACAGAATGGAGTGGTAGAAAGGAAGAATCGAACGCTGATAGAAGCTGCCAGGAGTATGCTTGCTGAATCTGGTCTGTCTACCAGTTTCTGGGCGGAAGCAATTGCAACTGCTTGCCACACCCAGAATCGATCAGTGTACATTAAAAGACACAAAAGACAGCCTATGAAGTCTTAAGATATAGAAAACCAAATATTGGTTATTTTCACATTTTTGGATGTCCAGTTTACATCCTGAACGACTCCAGTCAGCTAGGCAAATTTGATGCCAAGGCTGATGAAGGGTATTTCTTAGGCTATTCAGCCATTCGCAAGGCCTTCAGAGTCTATAACAAGAGACTGGAGAAGGTCCATGAGTCAATTCATGTCACATTTGATGAATCAAATGCCTCAATCAACAAGAAGCCAATCCTTGATACTCCCCCAGTAACTCCAATTGTCTTTTGTGAATCTGATCCAATAAACGACAAAAATGAAGATTCACCAGACACAGTTTCCAGTCATCCTGATCTGGAACCTGTTCAGAAAAAGAAACTCTCCAGTAGTACTCCATTCTATCCCTCTATTATTTTCAAACTACCCACTGAAATTAATATTGGTTCAGATGTGCGTACTACTCCTCCAGTATCAGTGTCAGTTGAGAATTTACCAGAAATGTCTTCTGGTGACCAAACTGAACCAGTACTTCAGGAAATACCTTCAAATGAAGAATTTCATGATGCAAATCGTGATTTAAATGACTCAGATGAAGATACTGAAGTAATCTGGCAAGATCCTCCTCCAGAAGCAACTCCAGAGGAGACTCAACTGAATTCTTGCACTGATATTGTTGTCAGTAACAATCCTGGTCAGTACTCCAGATGGACAAAAGCTCACCCTATTGATCAGATCATAGGTGACTCCAGTCGTGGAGTTCAGACCAGAAGAGCCTCCAGTAATCAATGCTTATACGTAAGTTTTCTATCTTGATAGAACCAAAGAAGATTGACGAGGCTCTGGAAGATCCAAACTGGGTGACTGCTATGCAAGAAGAGCTTCACCAGTTTGAAAGGAACAAGGTCTGGTATCTAGTTCCTTTCCCAGTTGGAAAGAAAGAACCAATTGGAACAAGATGGGTCTTCAGAAACAAAGTAGATGAAGATCGCCACGTAATCAGAAACAAGGCCAGACTGGTAGCACAAGGTTACTGCCAGTCAGATGTCGACTTTGATGAATCATTTGCTCCAGTGGCTAGACTTGAAGCGATCAGAATTTTCTTAGCATTCGCTGCTTATCATCAGTTCAAGGTCTACCAGATGGATGTAAAGAGTACCTTCTTGAATGGAAAGCTTGAAGAAGAAGTTTACGTCAGACAACCTCCAGGTTTCGTTGATGAAAAGCATCCACATTGGGTATATCGTCTGGACAAAGCACTGTATGGCCTCAGACAAGCCCCACGTGCCTGGTATGATACTCTAACTAAACATTTGTTGAAAAATGGTTTTAAACGAGGTGCAATTGACAATACTTTGTTTATTCTTCATGAACGAGGTAATCTGTTAATGGTACAAATTTATGTTGATGATATTATTTTTGGGTCTACTGATGAAAACATGTGCCAGAAATTTTCTAAAATCATGTCCACTGAATATGAAATGAGTTTGATGGGTGAATTGACATATTTTCTTGGACTCCAGATTAAACAAAACAAAGATGGAATTTTTATTAATCAGGAAAAATATGTTAGAGATCTTTTAAAGAAATTTGATATGAATTCTTCACCATCTAAACCAACTCCAATTTCTGCACCACTGACACTGGACTCGGATCCAGATGGTAAACCAGTGAACACCACTGTCTATAGAGGCATGGTTGGTTCACTGATGTATTTAACCGCCAGTAGACCAGATATTATGTTTTCAACATGTTTATGTGCCAGATATCAGTCTAATCCAAAGGAATCTCATATGCTTGCTGTTAAGCGCATACTGAAGTACCTTAAAGGTGTCCCCAGTCTAGGTCTTTGGTACCCCAAAGGCTCAGGCATGGATCTAATGGGTTATTCAGATTCAGATCATGCAGGTTGTAAGATAGATAGGAAATCCACAAATGGTGGATGTCATTTCCTAGGTGGAAACTGGTCAGCTGGACCAGTAAGAAGCAAACTTCAGTTTCATTATCCACTGCTGAAGCTGAATACGTGTCTGCAGCCAGTTGTTGTGCTCAGATACTCTAGATGAAGAACCAGTTGCTTGATTATGGTATTAAGTATTCAAAGACTCCAATCTTTTGTGATAATACCAGTGCCATTGCTATCTCAAACAATCCAGTTATGCACTCCAAAACCAAGCACATTGATCTAAGGTATCATTTCATTCGTGATAATATTGTGAAAGGAAACATTGAACTCCATTTTATCCCTACTGACAAACAACTCGCTGACATTTTTACGAAACCACTGGATGTAAAAACATTTGAATATCTTGTTGGTGAGTTGGGAATGTTAAACCCTTAAATCTGGAACCTAAGTATTGAACACCATTGTGTACTACTAAGGATCTTTGATTTAAAGATTTTTAAATTTATGAATGCTTAGATATCGAACGCCATTGTGTACTATCCTTGCATTAATAAATTTTTAGATCAACATTCCAGGGGGAAGACTTTTGAAAGATATATTTTTCTTAAAAATGTTTAATGTTCAAAGGAATTTATTAATTTATTTTCTCACTGGACAAAATTTTCCTACTGGACGAATTGTCCAGAAAATATTACTGGTGCTTTGTAAATGTGTCCCTCTCACTGGTAACTGGATAAGTTGAAGTGCATGTTTGAGTTGACTTTGTCTCCTTGTAAATGTGTCCCTCTCATTTGTCTATATTAGTTGACGTGCAAGTTTGAGGTTACCAGTCTTTCAAAATGGTTTTCACTGGTACTTTACTGGAGTATCTCTCCAGTGTACCATCAGTACATACTTCACCGGACTAATCCACCAGTGATACTGGAGTGTCTAGTCAACCTCCAGATGGACTGAATTGAGTCACAATAATTTTTAATACTTGATCCTTGTGTGTGCCATGTAAGCAAACCTTTTAAAGATCTTTTTGGAGATATTTTTTATCCTACGTGGCATGTAAATTTTTCAACGCAATGATGGTCTTTTTACCTTGGGAAAACCAAAAGTACAAGTTGTTACTGTTTTGTGGGCTGTAAACCGTCATGCATTTATGTGTGATGTGATGTAATTAATGCGGATCTCAAAACTCGATCAAAAATTGTATTTGATAATTTCAAATTAATCGTTTGAGTTCCACATTCCTCTCCTATAAATACCCACTTTCACTTTCAATTTCATTTACTTCGAACATTTACTCCCAAATCTAAAATTCCTTCATTCAATTCCTTAAATTCTTCATTCATTTTCCAATCATATAACTCCATATTAACTGCAATTCATTAAATTCTTCATCATAAACCCTAAAATCATTCAATTTCATCTTCATTTATAATTCCAATGGCTCCTAGACAATCAAACTCACCAAGAAATCTTCTATCTGCTGAATATGCTCCGGCTGCAGATGTGGTTAGAGCACCTCATATCACCCTTGAAGCAAAGGCTATAAGGATGAATATGAATAACTGGATGGCAAAACTCTCGCTATCCAGTGTCCATGATCCACAATCAATCATTGGGAGATTAAATACCTTTTTTCTCTCATGTCCACTATATGGTGCTCTAACATTAAACCCAGAAAAGATGTATCACGATTATCTATGTGAATTCTGGTACACAGCCGAATATAATGAAGCAAATTCATATATTGTTTATTCTCTTGAGCAAGGGACCAGACCCTTGACTCTTACTGTACATTCTCTCAGAACGGCTCTTCAGTTAAATTATCTGGATGAGAAAGAATTGGCAATGCCACTCCCTACTGGTATTAACTTCAGAGAGGTATGCAGATTGATGGGGCATACCGAAATAGTGGATGAGCATGGTCAGTTGCTAAGAAAGGGAACGATATATATGAGCAGACTGACGGATTCGTGGAGATACTTCTTCACACACATTGTCGAGTGCCTTGGAGGTAGTTCTGGAGGGTTAGACCAGATTAATCAAACCCACCTCCAGATTGCCTACTGTTTATGGTTTGGGCTAAGGGTTGATTTTGCCCAGATATTTTTTGATGATCTGGTGGAGCGTATAAAGGCGAAAGGTAGAAAGCCCTTTGTACCATACATTCGTTTTCTATCAATTATTTTTAAGAATGCCCTTGGAGCCCAGTACGATTTTGAAACCACTCATTTTTCAATGAGTGAGTACATGAGAGATCTGGCCAACTTAAGGTCCAGAGATGGTGAGGTGGATATTCCTCAAGCAATGTTGACACTTCAAAGAATAGAAGAGAATGTGGCACCAGGCAGGGTCCAAGTTGTTGAAGTACCTGCTGGTAGCGAAGATGTTGAAGTTGTTGAAATGGTTCAACCTATTCGACAAGTGGCTCCAGTTGGTGGACCAGAAAATGTTGAGTCCTCCAGACGACCAAGAACTTCCAGGCGTCTAATGAGAGGTGGAGTCCAGGTAAATCCATCAACCCATCCTGGTGATATTATGAATATTGATGGGTCTCCTATCTTTGAAGAGGAGAATATTGATCTTCTGTACAATCTGAACAGAGAGTGGATACTGAAGTCCAGGCTGTTGTACAAGAAGAGGTTGTTGAAGTTGTTCAGACTGAAGAACAAGCTTCTGGTGAGCAAGAGGCTCCACTGGACTAAATGTTGAAGCTGGTGAGCAGATTGATGTTGCTGGTGCATTGTTTTGGGAAGAGGCTGACTCTCCTATGTCTGGAGGTCAGAATTTTGATGTAAATATGGACTTTCTGGGTGAAGAAGTTGTACAGATTGAAACTCAACCAGAAATGCCACCACCTCCACCAGAAACCGATATACCAACACCTCAACCAGAAATACCAACTCCTACACCAGAAATGCCACCACCAGAACCTAGAATGCCACCACCACCACCACCATCAATTCCTCAATCAACTCCATACTTCACACCATTCATTCAACCAACACAAACTCAATCACCACCAGTTGAAACCCCAGTAAATCCAACTGAACAAAGTGTGCCAGTCTCAAATGTTGAAACTGAAGAGGACTGAGCACAAGTTCCAATTATGACCAGATTGACTTCCCATCTGGAACATCCCAGTGGTCTCTCCACTTCTTCTTCAGCCGAGGTCCAAGGCCTTCTTAGTAAGGTGGCGGACCTGGAGAGATCACTCCAGTCATCTTCCCAGGTTATTTCTGATTTCAAGTCTCTATTGTCAAATAACTTAGCATCAGAAATGAACCTCTTCGCTGGGAATGAGAAGTTAGTGTTCGAGAAGTTAGATGAGCTGGTACTGGCCACCAATCGAAATTCTGAAAACTTTAAAGTGGCAGTCCAGGGTTTGGAGTCCAGACTGGTGAATTCTGTTGAGACTGCAGTGGAGAGTAAGGTTGGTCAACCACTGGCAGGTCTAAAAGATGAAGTTGAGAAGTTGATTACAAGGGTAAGCTCTCTGGAGAGTAGGCCCACTCTGGACCAGAATGCAGTTGTCAGTCATCTAAGTGATGCATGTACAAGGAAGTTCAGAAACACAATGTTAAAAGAAATGTGTGAAGAAGTTTCTGAGACTGTCCTTCGTAACATATTTAATGGGGTACTACCCCAAGTAGAGAAGCTACTGGATGAGAAGTTGCCTAAGGACTTGCCTAAAGAAATTGAAAATCTGAAGAAGGAAGTCCTGGAACTCAAGACTGGTATGACTGCTTCCTTGCCAGAACAAGGAAGAACTTTTGGTTCATTTGACAGACACATGATGGAAGAGTTGTGGAATGATCTGAAGTCCAGGACTAGAGATCATTCCAAGGGGGAAAAATTGTCAGTTCCATCTACTGGTGACCAAGAAGGGCTAATAAGGAAGAAGAGAGAAGTTGTAAGGGCAGTTGCTACTGAGAGTGTTGTGCAACAGAGGCAGGTGACTGGTACTGATGCCAGTGCACGTTTGGCCCAGAGAACTTTGGAAGAGGATGCTGGTACTGAAGCCAGTGAGCCCCAGTTCGAAAGCTTCCCAGATATTCCTACCACACTGAAGGCGGTTAAAGGAAAAGAAAAGGTTGTATCTGGTGAAGAGGAAGAACAAGTTGAAGATGTTGACAATGAAACATCTAGGAAGTTACAACAACAGTGCATCATGATTGAAATTTTCAAGACAAATCAAAAGAATGAACTGCTGGCCCATCTTAGGGATATGGCAACAATGGGTACTCTGGACTCCTATAACGCTGGCAGGTTAGGCGTAAATATTGAAGTTTTTAAAAGGATGAAGGAGGATCCAAGAGTTCATCAGTGTCTTGATGCACTGAATGATGTCCATATACGCTCGTTCTATGCTGAAGAAGAACAGGTATATGACTCATTGATATATGGTGTTACAATTCCAGAGTTGATTAGACAAAGAAAGGAGGAGCTGGTAAGCCTCCAGAAAAAGATAAGAAGAAATGCTGGTGCTCTGGAGTTGGAATACAGAAAAAGAATGACTGGTCTACCAAAGCTTACTGCCAAGCAACTGAAAGCAATAAAAGATGGTGATCTTAGCACCTTCATTCCACTGGATACTACTCTTAGAATTATTCAACATCACCAGTCCACTGAAGGACAACAGAGTGGTGTATCCAGGGAAACTGAAGAAATGGTTCAGTTGGCTAAGCAAAAGGCAAAATTTGAAGAAATGATGAATTTCAGGGCCAATGCAAGAAGGATTGTAAATGCTGAAATTAAACTGGCTGAAAATCATCAAGGTATGACCAGATTCAATGTGAAGTTGACCAGAGAGGGTAACTTTACAGATGAAAGGAAGGATACGTCAGTCCAAGCTTTTGGGTGGACTGAACTAAAGGAGATAGGACTGACCTTCAAAGGTAAAACTGATCTCTCTCCAGATGTGAAAGCTTTTATGAAAAGAATCGAGAAGGTCTGGAAGAGAATTCAAGAAATGGAAGCTGTGTTGGGTCTGAGACCACCAGTGTCTGTTCCATCATCATCTCCAAAGAGGAAGGCCACTGAAGATGCACCAGGGCATTCATCAAGAAGAAGGGCCTGAATCTTCTAAAATCATTATACTTATTGTAATTATTGTTTTATGAAAGTTGTAACTATTTTTCAGTTGATGAATGTAATAAATAGTTGCAATTTTTAATTTCATATAAGTAAATGACCAGATTTAGTCTAAGTTAGAACTTAAAAGATGAAACTGAAACACTCATGATCTATAAAGTGTTATCCAGTAACTTAGATTTTTTAGACTTAAATCGACCAAGTGTTTTCCAGACATACAAAATTGTATATCTATAAGTCTGAAAACACTTGCATTATTTCTAAACAAATAGGGGGAATTTGTTAGGTCCAGATTTACTGGACTCGCTCCAGACTCGACTACTGGAGCTTACTGAAGATCTGTCCAGAATCTGACCTACTCCAGACTTGGAATCTGAAGTCCCATATGAAGATTTGTCCAGAAATAATGGAAGACCAGTGAGCAAATACTTGTATAGGAAATCTGGAGTATTCTCCAGATTAGCTCACTGGACTTCACCCCAGTCCAGATCTACTCTACTGAAGACATTCTAACTGAAGTCAAAGACTGAAGTAAGAATAAAGAAGACTGACAAATGGCGGAGTCCACTGGAAGTCTTACCAGATCTGTTCACTGGAGGATTGTTGGTGTTCTAGATCCTGCAAGTCTGAACACTAACATCGAGGATTGACTTTAAGCCTTTACACACTTTCCAAAGAACAACCCACTTGTTCTTTACCAAAGTATACGTGTGTTAAGGTGGTTGGATATAAGGATACACTTGCACTTGATGTGACTTTATCCTTATTCTTTATCCAAAGCATTTAATGATCTTGTCGGATCATAAATGCATCCAACCATATTTGTACGGCACAAAATTCACTGGTGAATTTTGTTGCCTATAAATACAAAGTCATTTCTTTGAGAAAAATACTTTTAAGCATTCATTTTGCATTTAAGTGAATTTGTCCAAATACTCTCGATCTTAAACAGGGATACTTCACAACTTTAAGTATCTCGATCCTAAAGAGCTATTTGACAAATATAGATCATTTGTAACTCATAGGTTGTTAGGATACATACTTAATTGTATTATCTTGATTCCGCAACAACCTTGTATTTTATTTAAACATCAATAAATAAAATACCCATGAAACCATACATAATGTTCCACTTTATTTGTTTATTGCTTTAAGTCTTGTATTACTTTATTTATATACTTGCATTTATATTAAAGTAATACTAGTCCATTCTAGTGCTTATTAGACTTGTTGTATTTACACATTCTTGGGTTAACCATCGAACTTAAGGGACTCACATACTTGTTTTATTCTCACGGAGATTTTCACATTTCTATCGACTCTTCATTTGGAAGACGTTGATATTGAAAAAGGGAGACACTCTGCTCCGATCCCCGACTTCATTTGATCACTATCGAGTCTAGAGCGTACTTGAAATATTCTTTCATTTGACTAGGACACATAGAGTCTTTATATGTCTTTGTGACATCGCATATCTTTGTGATATTGCCGGAACATTCGTAGTGATATCATATTTTTGATATTCCACGATGATCGAATGGAAATCCTACCAATGCTAACATCATTTCCAACGTTGAACGTATGTATCACAATTTCATTTTATGAATTTGTTGAGTTAACGAGAAGTTTATGTGACCTCGGATTTATTTTCCCAAAAGTCTTTGAGGATAGTAAGACATGGTTATCGAACGCCTTTGTGACACTGACCATGAATTACATTCTTTAAAGCAATCTATCGGTTGAAAAGCCATAGACCGAACCATTTAGAGATAAGCTTTGTGCATTTCTCAATGATAATGGGAAGTCCTAAAAATAGTAATCGTATTTTTAGGCCACACCATCAATCCTTTTGATTTTTGGCTGTGTTAACGGATCATTTTTATCCGGATTTCATTTCTCTTCACACAAACACAAAGAACACAAACACCCTATTAAAATCTTTTTCCAAAACCGCAACCTTACATTCTAGTTCACCAATAGGTTCATTGGGAATTGGGAATTGGGTTGGGTTACTTTGCTTGCTTGTTGTTTGTTTGCATCTACCATTTATGCTATCAATCCTTATTGTATGATGAACACGTTCCACATATTCATCATAAGGGGGAGAAATGATTATATGATTGATCAATAGAGTTCAAGATTTTAGGTAGAATTTGATTGATAATATTCATTGTGTTTGGTTGTTCAAAGGATCATTAGTTTAAGTGAAGGGAGTGAATAATTATTGTGATAAGTTTGATTCGAGATCGAGAATATTCAAGATGATTTTAGTTTTGGAAAGTACATGGTCGATTATGGAAAGATTTGTTGGAAAATTGACAATCGTTTAATGATAAGAAAAGTTTGAGATTGAATAGAGATTGTCGTTTGTTGATGCTACAAAGAAAATTAAGTTGGATAGTTAAGTTTGTTCTTTATTTGAAGAGATTGTTCATTTGAGGGGGAGCAAAAGTAAACTCATGATTCGTTAAATATGCTCCGAAATGATTGTTTGTTCGAGGGGGAGCAAGAGATTAAAGATTTGTTATTGAATAATTTGCTCCGAGATAGTTGTTTGATTGAGGGGGAGCAAATGTTAATTGATCAAAGAATCAAGTGCTCCAAGATGTTTATTGATTCAGAGACAAGTTCGATCAAGAATTGAAGTTTTAGAGTCAAATCAATTTTCCGCATTCCAAAACCAAGCTTCCGAAATGCCAAGAGATTTCAAAGTCAAAACCAAGCTTCCGCAAAGCCAAAAGAATTCAGAGTTAAATCAAGCTTCCGCATCCAAAAGAATTCAAAGGATTCAACGTCAAAACCAAGCTTCCGTATGCTACTCAAAGTTCAAGTTACTTCTCCAAGCAACATCAAGTTGAAATCAACATTCAAAAGTTCAAGTTGTGAAAGCTCAAAAGCTACAAAGATTTCAAAGATGCTTCCAAAGTATTCTAAGTTGCAAGAGAAGATCAAGATGTAAAAAGTCAAGGTTGATACAAGAAGTTGAAGACAATGAGAAAGCTTCAAAGTCCAATCAACATTGAAGATTTTCAACAAATGGGCTCATCATATTATTTAAAGACCGAAGACGATGCAACATTTACAATTCAACACCAAGGGGGAGATTGTTAGAAATATAAATTAGTGGTGTTTAATTGTAAATAGAGTTACATTTGATATGTTGTTAAAGTGCAAGGGGTCTAGATGAAACTTGTAATGTTTAGGATATAAATACCCCTTGTAACCACATTATGTAACTAAACCCTTTCATAATAAACACACACATTTGACTTAATTACTTTCTCTCTCCTCCCTATCATCTTCAACCTCCCTTTCACACACAAAAACACACTTTACACACACTAACCATAAAACCTCCATTAAACCTCGATTAAGCTCATTTCAGTTTATATCAGGGACCCATAGTCTATCCACGAAATACAATCCACCATCGTCCCTTTTATCTAAATGTTATTCCATACCTCGCAATTCCTTCTTGAGAAGTTCTTCATCGCCAACAACCACCGTCTGTGCTTCTATGATCTGATCTCTAACACTTCTATGCACTGTAATACTCATAACACGTACTCGTCTAGGCTTAACTCTTTCCTTACGGCTTAAAGCATCAGCCACAACATTGGCTTTCCCCGGATGATAACGAATGTCACAATCGTAATCACTGAGTAACTCAAGCCATCTACGTTGTCTCATATTCAAATCTTGTTGAGTGAAGATATGCTGCAAACTTTTGTGATCCGTGTAGATTACACACTTGGTTCCATACAAATAATGCCTCCAGCACTTTAATGCAAATACCACTGCTCCTAATTCCAAGTCATGAGTTGTGTAATTCTTCTCATGGACCATCAATTGTCGCGAGGCGTATGCAATCACCTTGCCTCTTTGCATGAGCACACAACCTAACCCTTGACCCGACGCATCGCAGTACACCACAAATCTCCCCCGGGGACGCGAAATCTCAGCGAGAGACTAAAGAATTTGACTGACCCCAGGGCGCCGAGGTGTAATTCCTCATGGACCTTTTGTCGCGAGGCGTATGCAATCACTTTGCCTCTTTGCATGAGCACACAACCTAACCCTTGACCCGACGCATCGCAGTATACCACAAAGTCATCAGACCCTTCTGGCAGACTCAAAATAGGCGCGTTACACAACCTATCCTTCAGAATCTGAAACGCTTCTTCTTGTTTCTCGCCCAGACATACGGTCTATCTTTCTGCGTTAATTGCGTAAGCGGCAATGCAATCTTAGAGAAGTTCTCAATGAACCTTCTATAATAACCAGCCAAACCAAGGAATTGTCTGACTTCAGTCGGTGTCTCTAGTGTTCTCCAATTCTTGACTGAATCAATCTTGCTAGGATCCACGTGTATTCCATCCTTGCTCACGACATGTCCCAAAAAGTGTACCTCCTCCAGCCAAAATTCACATTTAGAAAACTTCCCATACAGTTTTTCTTTCCTTAATAACTCCAGTACCTTTCTCAGGTGTTCGGCATGCTCTTTCTTTGTCTTTGAATAAATCAGAATGTCGTCGATAAACACAATTACAAACTTGTCCAAGTACGGTTGGCACACCCTATGCATCAAGTCCATGAAGACTGCTGGTGCGTTAGTCAATCCAAAGGGCATCACAGTGAATTCATAATGTCCGTATCTCGTTCTAAAAGCTGTCTTCGGTATGTCGTCCTCGTGTACACGCAATTGATGATACCCTGAACGTAAGTCAATTTTTGAGAAACACTTCGCGCCTTGGAGTCTGGTCGAACAAATCATCAATCCTAGGAAGGGGATAACGATTCTTCACCGTTAACTTATTCAGCTCACGATAGTCAATACACATACGAAAAGAACCATCCTTCTTTTTGACGAATAAAACAGGTGCTCCCCACGGTGACTGACTAGGTCTAATAAATCCCTTGTCTTGAAGTTCTTTTAATTGTGTGGCCAATTCTTGTAATTCAGTTGTTGCTAGTCTATAGGGGGATTTTGCTACAGGAGCTGCGTTAGGAACAAGACTAATGCGAAAATCAAGTTGTCGAGACGGAGGTAAGCCGGGTAGATCATCAGGGAAAACATCCTGATAGTCGCGAACGACGGGAACATCAATCAAGCTAACCTCCTTAACAGATGCACTCATAACAAGACCCTCATAAGACTCAGACTTCTCGCCCTGGACTTCTAGCATTTCACCACTAGGTAAGGGAATTCTAACGATTTTTGCGCTACATAGAATCGACGCGTCGACCAAAGACATCCAGTCCATGCCAATAATAACGTCAAAACTCCCCATTTCAAAAGGTACCAAGTCAATAAGGAAAGCATGATTATCAAGGACTAATGTGCACGAACGGATCACTTGGTCTAATCTGTCACACCCTGCCAAATCACTTTGGCGAGTTATGACTATAAAGGACCATAACACAAATTGTACAGAGAACGACTACTAAACGTGTCGTTTTTATTTATTAAACATAATATTATTGTCTTTAAAACATAACTTCTACAATAATAGTAACTTCAAATTACATAGGAGCTTATTCTTAATAACTAGTGCCAGACTCTTGAACGGTCCATAAGAGTTCCCTACTCTGCTCCATGAAATTCCAATATACTAGTTCCCTGAGAAATACATGCTAAAATGTCAACATAAAGTTGGTGAGTCATAGGTTTATCATATCAACATAGTTTATGGATCACAAGGTTTTCATAATATATGTGTATATATAGTACTATAGCACTGAGCTCCCAATACCGAAGCTTAACGATGTTACGTTTACCCCATGTGTAGTACTTTCATCCTCAAGTACTATGGATCAAATAATTGTACACCCGTTTGATCATGCCGATCAAGTTAGCGCTACTAACTCGGGTGGGGGTGTCAAACCCAATAGATCTATTCACAACTACTCGCGCTTAAGTCCATAACTAACGGTATTGAAATAGGGGATTTAATAGGATGAGAACAACTCAGGCAATATATAGTAACAAAGTACTTGTGTCCAATCTTAAAACAAATAATGCATGTATTCTCACCCCAAATATGAAATATTTAAAAAGGGGCTATGAACTCACCTTAGCTTGCCAACGAGAAAATGATGATTGCAAGATGAGTATCCGGATTACGTTTGTCCTAAATAAATCATGCGGTTCTTATTAATTATAATATCACTTGACAATTTGCCATACTAGGTCGTGTGCCATTTTTAATTAGGTACAAATCTCACGATTTGATTTTAACCATGGGTTGAGATATTAATAATACTTGAATAGTCAGAAGATGATTTATATAAATTGCTTTTCATTTATGTCCATAAAACTTGGATATCCAGTACATTAATTTTTCAATATGCACATTTGACTCTATAAGATCAGTAGCATATTATGTAAGTAAAAATCTTTCATCTAAAGGTTCTTAAGTTAACCAATTTATGCAGCAACATTCGACCAGGTATGACCATATAACTAATATGCGGATTCATGTATGAAATCTTTTAGGCCTTGCTCTGTTCGGGTTTGTTACATACTTATGTGAACCATCTAATTATTATTTCATGATAGTGTTGGCAAGTCGACGGATATGGAATGACATGGAAACTAGACAATTGTTCTTAACAGATGAGGTTTATGGGACTTACAGCAACTGGAGTTGAGAAGTATAGAGATGACGAAACAAGCTCCTGGATAGTAGTGGGCGAAATTGTGCTACTAGTGAACAAGAGAAAGAAGTTCGAGTTTAACAACACGCTTAGAAACATAAGAAATCTGAAGGATATAGGGTTCGAGTTTACTTACATAATCTTACTGCTACTAAACCTCTAGACTCCAACCCGAAACCGAAGCTAAGCGACCCAAGGAAACAGCCTTATATTAACTATCTATTATGGCCATAGTGATGATGATTTAGTAGTATTTTGGGCTGTGATTTTTCTGGTCCTAAAATAGTAAAGAGACAGAACTATAAGCTTGTTTAAATGTGTTCAAATGGTAAGGGATAGATGATATATTGGTACAAAAAGGTTTGGCTAATTGAACAAGACTATTTATAGAATGAATGGAGAGTGTTGATGGGGGAAGAGAGGTGATCGACATCCAGGAGAGTATGAGAGTTTTTGTCATGTATTGTTTGTTCTCATTCATTAATTACATTCCTCCTACCATGTCACCTACAACTTAGGAGTTACACTAAATAGGGAAGCCTAGTATCCAAAATAGAAGGAAACTATGTTGCAGATTTTCCAAATTGAAGGTTCTTCTCTTTTGTTTTTTTTTTTTTTTTTTTTTTTTTTTTTTTTTTTTTTTTTTTTTTTTTTTTTTTTTTTTTTTTTTTTTTGAAGGTTCTTCTCTTCATTCACGATGGGTTGAGGTAGGGAAAAGAAGTGTTTTGTCTCATTCACTTGTCTTTTCTTATTTGGCTTGATATTATTTATTGCTAGTACTTATATCTATAGAAATAGGTGGTAGATTATACTTTCATCAGAATGGTATTCTCTTTTTCCTAACAAGTGATGACATACTTGAGGTTATACTAGAATGAGATGGTTACTCCCAACCGATTCATAACTAGATAGTTGCAATTTGTCCATTGCTCATAATGTCATTTGTCTAGCATTCTTGTTTCACTTGAGAATTAGATACTTACACAAATATAGATGGATCTATTTTTCCCAGAGTATGGGATAGCTCAAAAAGGACTCATGAAAAGGAAAGTTAGAGAAAGTTAAATTTTCTCTTTAGTCCTAAAATCTTGAATGTTCTATAGTTAACATATAGTGTAAATGATATCATTTTAGCATTTTATATTCACGAGAAAAAGAACCTGGTTACTTGATGTAGTACATGAAATTTGGTTATGTCGTTTTAAAGTATGGAAAAATCTTCAGTGTAGTTTGACTTTCACCATTTGCTAGACAACCTAATTGTTTTACCCATTTATATAATGCATTTTATTAAGATACCAATGCTTGAATAAATAAGAAACAATACTCACTTTATTTTTTTTTTATGTCATGCTTACTGCCACATTAATTTAGATAAATTCCTATCATGCTTGACTAACTTAATTTAAAATACAACTTAGAGTAAACGTTGACCTGGAAATTTGGCGGTTGCTACATGGTCTAATCTGACTAACCCACCGTTAGCCATTTCTACATCGAAACATATATACATAAGGCTCGGTCTAGTACTCAGTAAAGGAACAAAACTATTCGCTACAAAACTATAATCAGCTCCCGAATCAAAGAGAACAGTAGCATAATGACCATTTAGAAGAAAAGTACCTGCAACAACGTTCGGGTCATTGCGAGCTTCAGCAGCATTCAGCACGAAAGCACGACCCTAGCAGCCTGAATTTGATTACCTCTATTCTGATTGGGTCCAGTAATCTGTAGCTGGTTAGGATGAACCGCCACTTGAACCTGTTGCCCAACCCATTGAGGACATGTGTTTCGGTAGTGCTCAGTAGACCCACATTCATAACATGCCCCACGAACTCCAGTTGGTCCCCTTTGATTCAATGGTACAACATTCAATGGTGCCCTATTCAATGGTGCCACCTGAGTCCTTGGTTCCCTACAGTAGTTTGCCAAATGCCCAGTCTTATTGCAGTTGTAGCATGTTAAGCAATTCTGATTTGTTGCATGATGAAGATTGCACTTGGTACACTTAGGGTGAGGACCCACATATTCCTTTTTGCCAGCATCAGTCACTGCAAATACCTTGCCTCTGTCCTGTCTCTTCCCATCAGATCGCCAAACTTTCTTACTACTACTCGCCCCACTGCTTTCCTTCCTTTTTGTTCCAACAGCAGTAATAGTTCTACACTGAACCAACTCCTCTGTCATAGCCTCAGACCTTAATATAGCCTCCTCCAGGGTAAGTGGGTGAACAACAGCCATAGTCGACCTAACCTGAGGAATTAACCCACGAAGATACTTTTCTATACCCTTGTTCTCAGGTTCAACCAAATGTGGAACGAGCCTTGACAGTTCATTAAAACGGGTAGTATATCTAGCATGATCAGCACCAACCATCTTATGTTCCAAAAACTCTCGTTCTAGCCTCACTAGTTCGGTTGCTGTACAGAACTTCCTCATCATCAACTCTCTGAAGTTGTACCAAGACATCGCCTCTGCCGCTAATCTGCCTCTGACTCGGCACTGAGTGTTCCACCAAGACAAAGCATCTTTAGTGAATGAGCCTGCCACATACTTAACCCTTTGCTCAGGGGTACATTCGCTAATACCAATCACAGCTTCCATCTTTTCTAACCATTGGATAAACTTGACTGCTCCACCTCTACCATCATACTCTTGCACACCACAGTCTTTGAAGTTCTTGTAAGTACAGGTCCTGACGCCGCTTCTAAGTCCCCTCGGTACATTTCCAACACGAATTCCTTGATCAACGTCTTCATAATATTCACCACCCTGATCATCCTCTGCATCCTCATGCTGAGCATCCTCATACTGAGCATCTTCATTCTTTGCATTTTGTGCATTTTGGGCATTTTGTGCAAGTATAGTATTAACCACTTGGGTAATCATGGCAATCATGGTTGGGTCTGGTTGCATTCCAGCTTGCTCATTAGTAGTTTCATTTTCAGCTCCACCACGACCGCGTCCACGACCACTACCTCGGCCGCCACCGCGGCCTGCACCACGACCCACGCCACGGCCAACACCTCGACTCACACCTTGTCCTACGCCAGGCCCAGTGCCACGACCAGTTCCACGACCAGCACCTTGACCTTCTGCATGGCCAATACCACGACCAGCACCTTGACCATCACCACTGCCTCTCCCATTGCTAGCACCAGCGCCAGATCTTGTCCTTGCCATTGTCCTATATCCACGTAACGTTAATCGGAGAAAAATACGCTCGACGATGTTAATGTCACACGTTGCACTCAGTAAGCTCTCTCGACTTATGATCTAAGGGATGCTATCTAGAACTTAAACTAGTCATGCAGTCCACGTCAATGCAATACATATATATATACTAATAATATATAACCCTAAATCGCAGTTAAAATGTGGTCCGAATCTAACACCTACATCCGATGCACTAGTGGTGTATGTATACAGGGTGTACCAGCGGCTAACCCTCCACACCCCTAGTACATCTAATGCAAGGTCGGATCACGGTACTGGTATGCTATCTAGGTATTGGCAGGGTATGTATACAGGGTGTACCAGCGGCTAACCCTCCACCCAACCAACACCCATTAAGCAGCCCAGGGTTGCTACCACACTCTAACTACAAGTGCAATCCATTAGGTCAAAAACTGTCGCAAAACAGGAGATAATCGCAGAACGTTGATCAGGCGTTTCCTTGCTATCGTCCTGCAATACTAGTTAGTGCCATCACTTCATCTTGCTCTAATACACATAAATAATCACAACATCACCAAAAGCACACAGTCATCAAAAGTACACAGTCACCAAAAGTACACAGTTACCAAATGACAGCCTCAGTCAAAATAAGCACAGGGATAATAAGTCTCAAGAGAACATGAACTCAAAATATAAGCGACGTTAGCACGTCTATAATGCATCTATGATTCCTATCGTAAATGCTATACGGGGTTCTTAGGTTATAGTCTAGGCTTTTCCACCGTTGGAGGATACATGAGGTGTCATGAAAAGTACAGCACGACATGGAATTACATAGATACTGCTAAATGAAATAGAATATAATGATATATTCCCAAAACATAAGTCTTAATACAAGAGTTCCAAGTCACACAATGCTAGGAGGGCTTATTACTAATGCGTCCATAACAGAAAATAAACCAAGGAGCACTAATCTCCGAAGTCCTGCCTAGAATTCAAATCTTTATCCCTGATTAGCCTGAGTACCTGAAAAGTATACTAAAACGTGTCAACACAAAGGTTGGTGAGTTCGTAGGTTTTAGTCAAAAAGTCCAGTCAAAGAAATAAGTCTTTTGTCAATTCTTTAAGTATAAACAAGTAGTAGTTCAATATTTTAATGAGCAGAATTACGCCATAAGTACCAAAGTACTCAAAGTCTCAAAGTCTCAAAGTCTGGCCTTACGGTACCTGCCTTAGTCCAAGTCTCCAACTCACACAATAAGCACGTCATAAACACAACAACAAACACATAATTACACACATACAAATAAGATTAAAGCACGTCTATGGCACAAGTAACTCTAAACGCACAGGCTCAATATTGAACATAAACAGAAATCGACAAAACTGTTTTAAAAAAAATAAGTATACTTTTCACCCCAAAACTGATAAAAAAGGGGCTACGAAACTCACCTTAATTGGAGTGAATCGTGGGATGAAGAAAGAAGAGAGTAAGTAGACTATGTTGTGCTTCGTGGAACCTCTTCAAAGAAAATAATACTTGTTTTAGTTAATATGTTCTTGTTAGAATATAGATGAAAGGAAGTTCGTTTTTGTAATCTTCATTACCAAATTAGATTGTTATCATGACATTTGTTTAATTTACATATATATATAAATAATCACATCATCACCAAAAGCACACAGTCATCAAAAGTACACAGTCACCAAAAGTACACAGTTACCAAATGACAGCCTCAGTCAAAATAAGCACAGGGATAATAAGTCTCAAGAGAACATGAACTCAAAATATAAGCGACGTTAGCACGTCTATAATGCATCTATGATTCCTATCGTAAATGCTATACGGGGTTCTTAGGTTATAGTCTAGGCTTTTCCACCGTTGGAGGATACATGAGGTGTCATGAAAAGTACAGCACGACATGGAATTACATAGATACTGCTAAATGAAATAGAATATAATATATGGTTGTAATGAAAAACGGGTTTTGAGTTGTTTTGGATATTTTCTTTCTCAAAGCCAACTATGGCTCAATAACGTGAGAGCTAAGTTTGTTGCATGTATATGTATTGTTTAGAGTGTTGAGAATGCAGAGAACAAGGAAGTTCTTATAAAAAGAAGAAAGAAGTTTGATTATGTGAATTTGTAATGAAAAACGGGTTTTGAGTTGTTTTGGATATTTTCTTTCTCAAAGCCAACTATGGCTCAATAACGTGAGAGCTAAGTTTGTTGCATGTATATGTATTGTTTAGAGTGTTGAGAATGCAGAGAACAAGGAAGTTCTTATAAAAAGAAAAAGAAGTTTGATTATGTGAATTTGTAATGAAAAACGGGTTTTGAGTTGTTTTGGATATTTTCTTTCTCAAAGCCAACTATGGCTCAATAACGTGAGAGCTAAGTTTGTTGCATGTATATGTATTGTTTAGAGTGTTGAGAATGCAGAGAACAAGGAAGTTCTTATAAAAAGAAGAAGAAGTTTGATTATGTGAATTTGTAATGAAAACTTTAGCTTGTATTTATAGGTAAAAATTTACCATGGTTACTAGTTTAGTTTGTTGATAACTAAGGTTAAGTTAGGGAATACCATGGGCTAGTTAACTAACCTAAGTTAACTAACTTTAGTTAGCTAATCATAGTTAGTTATTTAGGTAGATATTATTTAGGATAATTTAGGATATTTAGTAGTATAATATACCCCTTAATTTACATACCTATAATGCCTAATTATTTTACTAGTATTTATTATATATATATAAATAACTTCTACACATGAGATTAGGTATGTACACTGGTTCCTATCAAACAAGGATGTAGTGTAAACACTGGTTCCTATCAAACAAGGATGTAGTGTAAACACTGGTTCCTATCAAACAAGGATGTAGTGTAAACACTGGTTCCTATCAAACAAGGATGTAGTGTAAACACTGGTTCCTATCAAACAAGGATGTAGTGTAAACACTGGTTCCTATCAAACAAGGATGTAGTGTAAACACTGGTTCCTATCAAACAAGGATGTAGTGTTGTAAATCCATACATGTACACCGGTTCCTATCAATCAAGGATGTTGGTGCAACGCAGTAGGTATATGGGATCATGTGTATAAGTAAATATATATATGTACATGGTTTTCATTATATATATCATTTATATTGTCATGTAATAAAAGTATTCAAGTTTTATAAAATTTGGTATACATCTTTAAATTGAATAATCCAAACCAAGCCATAATCTACAACTTGACACCATTAAAATACTTATAAATTATGATTAAGAGATTAAGAATTATTACCTTATATGTGCACTTAATCAAAAGGATATTTAAAGGAATGATCAAAGATGACTTAAAGCTAAGAACTACTGAAATTCCAGCCCTCTGTTCTAGACTTGTAATTTGACTTCTGGACCTTTTTGGACAAATTCAACGGTTGAAAACATTGGTCTATATGTTAGGAAGCTACTGTCAAAGAACCATGATGATCCGACGGTTTAATCTCCGGGGATCGGAGGTTTTTTGGGCTGCTGTAATGAAAAACGGGTTTTGAGTTGTTTTGGATATTTTCTTTCTCAAAGCCAACTATGGCTCAATAACGTGAGAGCTAAGTTTGTTGCATGTATATGTATTGTTTAGAGTGTTGAGAATGCAGAGAACAAGGAAGTTCTTATAAAAAGAAGAAGAAGTTTGATTATGTGAATTTGTAATGAAAACTTTAGCTTGTATTTATAGGTAAAAATTTACCATGGTTACTAGTTTAGTTTGTTGATAACTAAGGTTAAGTTAAGGAATACCATGGGCTAGTTTGATGGTTTTGCAATACCATGGGCTAGTTAACTAACCTAAGTTAACTAACTTTAGTTAGCTAATCATAGTTAGTTATTTAGGTAGATATTATTTAGGATAATTTAGGATATTTAGTAGTATAATATACCCCTTAATTTACATACCTATAATGCCTAATTATTTTACTAGTATTTATTTATATATATATATTTACAATATTTCTAGCTAATTGATTGAGTTCATTATCAATAACAACCAAAACAAATCACGGTGTTCACCTTTTCATAAAGGTTGGGTTGACTTTTGTCCCATTAGTACCATTATTAGCTGGCTGCTGACACTCGGGTATAATATAAATATTTAATATCGTATATTATACTAAGGCATAGAAATACGTTTTCCCAAATAATTTTTTACATTCGTATTTAGTTTATTTAACATATCCTAATAATACAAGTTTCATATCAGATATGGACAACAATAATGGCTCACAACATGGGCCTAATCACATCGAATCATTTACAATATCTGAATCCATCTAAATATTGTAATTAGCCCAACTCATATATATATGCACAAAAATAGTCGAAGTTTTCATATATTCATAAAAGTTTGCCATCATCATATATAACAAGTAACGGACCAAAATGGCAAATGTTACAATTTGGTGACACAGTCCAGCCGTACAACCGATCCATTGTTTTCCAAACTTTTAAAATTAATTCAAATGTATTTAACGCTAATGAGGTTTGAAAGTATTTTGGTGATGGATTGAAGCCAATGTATCGGTTTATATAGTATAAGTAAAATGTTTTTCCCTATCCCCATCATTAATATAACTGCCTACTTACATCTAAATCGGAAAAGGTGTACCTCTTCTTAATCTATTGTCTCTTCATATTCATTGTTTTATGGACTATTAAATTTGAATACAAACTAAAAAAACCGGTTCAAATACCATGACATAAGTTAATTAATTTTTCTTAAATATAAAAGTTTGAAATGTTTGGATAAATATCATTTTAATGTACCCTTCTACAAATATATATCTAGAATATTATCATTATGGTTATAAAACTTTTATTGACTTAGACACCAGTTTCAATTTTTATTAACTTAGATCTTAACAAGTCTATTTATTGGCATATTATACCTACAATCCCATACATTACATAGTAACATAAATTTTAAAACGTATAACATAATCTTTACTCTTTCTCCAATATATAAGTATTATAATACTCGTATGATGTAGGGAAATTTAGTTTAGTAAAACTCAATACTGTTCCTTTAGTAAATTATCAAATAAGATGTAGTGAAATTTAGTTTGGTAAAAAAACACTATAATATGATGTTAGTTGACATTTTATGTTGGAAAACTGATTTAAGTATTTAAATTGATTAAGGTTGAATCTAATTCAATCAGATCTTGATAATAGTCTAATCAGATTCTATTAAAAACAATATAATACAATGTAATCTGAGTTCGACTTACCAAATTTTTCACACTTTCCGAATTGATATGTAGTACAGAACCATCACAAGAATCAAATTTCAGAGAAGTTAATACAGGACTACTTCTTAAAATATTTTGCAGCACTTCTGGTTGAAGATCTCAATATCCTAAACTTAATTCAGTAACATTATTCAACATAAAGGTAAGTTTAGCATGTAGGTTGCAAAATTTGAAGTCAATATGTGTAAAATATATATTTGTGTAAAACAAATCTAATTCAATATTATACATGCAGTTCTTTTCGGATTGCTTTAAGCAAAGTTTAAAAATTTTAACTTTTTTTTTATGCAAAATTTAATCCAACTGCATTATGTCATTTACAATAAAATTTAACTACATTTCAATGTTGTCCTTCATGTACTAAAATACGGAGTAATAAATTTAAAAACCACGTTAATCAAACTTAATAAAAACGTAATGCATTTGACTACAGAACATCTTCAAGTATTTATCAGTCTTTTGAGTCATAGATCCATCCTCACTATCTTCAAATCTGAATTTTAAAGGAAGGCGATCACCGTCCTTTTCACCAAGACCAGCTTCATTTCTAATACTGTAACAGAATGAAAAATATCATCTGTAGAGCCACTTGATTTTTGTGACAAACAATTCGAATATTTGACTCTATAAACAATAATTAATTGTATATTATATACTAATAATGGTTATTAAAGATAAGATAAAATAATACTTACATATTTATGAAGCTTTTTTTTTATTGAACAGCAAATCCTACTCTACCCCTACCCTAATGTAGAAACCCCATAATACTCCATTGCCAGGATTTAAACTCTCGACTTTTCTCAGAGAGGCATAAGCATTTACCTTATTTTATCTATTATAAAAACAATAAGAGGGATTATCGCTTTAATAGTTGATTCTATAAAGCATCACATATTATCTTTTATAAAAACAATAAGATTAATAACATATAACATACTATATGTACAAATAAAAGCTACAACATTTTATTAAATGATTAGTAAAAAGTTTAACAAACAAAGGTTTTACATATTAAATTAAACAAACAACATTTGTTAAAAAAATAATTATAAACAGGAAAATAAAAAATACTTACATGCTTTAAACGGTGAAATCATGGTAGTTTATTTAATTGATGCATCCAATATAATAAAATCAAATTCCATTCTAAAAATTGTTATTGTTATAATCGTTTTTAAAAAAATAGATCTAAAGAGAAATCTCTATTTACAGAGGATGGCGGCTTAATAATGAAAGAATCTAATTGCAAAGAAGATTTATATAGGACAAAAAGCAAATATAGAAGACAAATAATGACAGTTATTATAATAAAAAATCTAAGTTGATAAAAAATGGGTTTTTTGGGCTTAAATTATGTACAAACTTTGAATGACATTTGGGCTTTTATAGGTTATTAATTTGGGCTTATGATGTGGAAATTAATTTTTACTACTGGTAGTATAAGTTTAGAAAATAAAATTTAGTATGTGAAATTGACAAAACAAAATCGAATGAAATCTGATTTATATGAAAATTACAATTGGATTATAATTCAACATAACTTATCAAGCTGAGAAAGAGTAAACTGTAAGTCCCAACTCAATAGATGGCACTACCTGAAGATACCTCAATGTCGATGGTGGAGTTACTTTGCAATATAAGCACTGAACTGGAGACGACCAGTTACAGGAGTATATACCAAGTTCTAGATAGATTACTTATTTAAGTGACAATAAGTAAAGAACAATGCAATAATACAAATAACTTGTAAAGTAAATTGGTGAGACAATATGTAATTTTCAAGTGTAATTTATTTATTGACTTTAAATAAATTACAAGGTTGTTGCGGAACCAAGATAATACAAGTATGTAAATATCCTAACAACCTATGAACTACAATTGATCTACACTTGGAATTTCTCAAAACAATCGAAACACTTAAAGTTGTGAAATGTTCCTTTTAGCGATTGAGAGAATATTGCACAAGTTCACCAAGAATATTGCAGGTATGCAAAGTGAATTCTATCGAAGTGTATTCGAAGAGATTTGTTCGATAGAAGTTATTATTCTTGTTGTGCAATGACTTGTATTTATAGGCAAAGTTAACATTGGGATGTTAACTTTGGCCGTACAAATGTGGTTGAGAGCATTTAAGGAATAGCATTTAATTCCTTAAAAAGCAGTATAAAGTTGCAGAAGAAAGCAACTTTATTCAACCAGCTTTATGTACCTTTTATTACTTAAATAATAAGATAAGTCTTATTATCCGGGTAAAAGCACATAAAGCATAAAAGTCAATTCCTCGTAATCAGTGTAAAGCTTTGTAAGAGCTTTCCACTGATGGTCTCCAGTTTGTAACTGACTAGAATGTCAACTGGGCTTCGCTGCCATTGTCATTCTCTATCTTCCACTTTGTTGTCTTCGACTTCAACTGGAAGGATTCTTCAACTGGTTAGTTCTCAACTGGAGGAAGTCTTTAGTTGCGTTGACTGTACGGTGCAACTGGACTTCAATATATTTCTGGACAAATCTTCTGGGTCTCCAGATGCAACTGGAGACTGGCCAGTTTACCAGTAAACTGGTCCTAACAAATTCCCCCTATTTGTCTAGAAATATTGGCAAGTCTTTTTCAGTCCTTGTATTTGTACAAGTGTGAACTGGAGAGACTTGTTCGATTAAATCTATTTAAGTTTTCCAAGGCATTTTTATAGATCAGTAAATGCCTTGGGTTTTTCTTTTAAGTTTGTTAGATCTAATCTATTATCTACCTTGTGGTTACAAACTGGTAACTTCATTTATACAAGGAAATGAAATTTATACAAGTTACAGAATGTAAATAAAATTACAAGTAGATAACTGAAGAAAGAACTTAATGAGATGGCCCTTCGCCAGTTCTTCTTCTCTTGGTCACTGAAGAGATAGGCTGAGAGTCTTCAGGATCAATATTCAACTTTTGCTCAAGATTTTCTTTATGTTGAATCTTGCCCCTTAAGAAGTTCACCCATGCTTTTTCAAACCTATTCTTTTGTGCCTTTGCATCCAACACATTCACCATTTCCACCCATTCACTGAACCCATACTGCATTGCACCAGGATTGTCAGTTTTAACCAGTGGCCCTCTGGTATAACTAACTTCAACATGAAAGTACTTGGTGCCTGACTTGATTGTTACATTTACACCATTGATAGTCCCACTATGTCTTTTGGTTGTCATGATCTGGGAGTAATAGCTTCTAGCTTCAGATTCATTTGATATTTTAGTACTCCCAGCACCAGCAGCCAGTACAGCGAACTTGATGTCTTCATTAGATACCTCGCCAGTTGGTTCAACAAATGTGCTAAGGTCAGCATCTCTGGTCAGTGGTCTTCTTGGTTGAGGAATTCTCCTTGGTGGATTCAACACCCTTTTCACAACCTTCTTAACATGTTCAATTCTTTTTAGAATCCCACTGGCCCTATTCTCCTTTGCCTTCTCCACTGATATGTTCAAACTTTTGGCATCAAATTCAGCTTCATCATCAGGATAGTGTCTGTCCAGTTCACCATCAAGCATTTCTTTCAACTGGTCACCTATCCTGTGATCATTCTTAACTCTGGCATACTCCTCCTTAGTGATTCCCAACAAGTGAGCATCACTAATATCAAGCAGTTTGATCTGTGCAAGATGTGCTCTGGCTTCAACTTGGTTGGCTTGTTTTATCTTCTTTCTTTCTTTTATTTGATTACCAAGTCTAGCCAGTTGTTTGCTTACACTATCAGAAACTGGAGGAAGTACATCAGCATTGCCAGTTTCTAACATAGGTATATCAGTGGCCGGCTGGGCTTCATCAGATGATACTACCTTACCTTTTCCCTTATCCACAATATTCCCCCTAACACTCACATCACTAGTTTGCTCACCAGCTTCAGTACTGGCAGCTACAACCAATTCTCTTCCAGATGAGTACCTTCAGTTTGAGTTTGTGCAAGAACTGCACTCCTTTCCCCCTTGGCAGCATCTAGACCTGCCCTAATCACTTCCCATTCAGAATGGTGAGCTGGCAACCAGTCAAGAGGCTGCCATGATTGCATGTTCTTGCATTCTTTGAAGATTGTGCACATCATCCTGAAGGATCTCCAAAGGTGGTTGGTTTCTTTAGACTGGGTCAGAACATTTGATGCAACTTGTTCCTGACCAGTTTTCAATTCATTTAAAAGCTTGGAGTCTTCATCAAGACCAGCAACCACCTTATCCTTTACTTCCTCATCCTTCTTCTTCAAACTCTCCACTTCAGTTGTCAGTTTATCTAAAGATTGAGCATGAAGAGATACCTGGGTGTTCAAATTGTCAATGCTGCCTCTCAACTGGTTGATCTCACTGGTGAGTGGGGCCAGATCAACCTGAGGAGTGGCCAGCTTGGTGATCTCAGACATCACCCTTTCAATCAATAGTTGTTCTCTTGCACCCAGCGTATCCTCTATCTTCTGACGAACTGAAGTCATCAACTGCTCTCCAAGTTCAGTCACATTTAGGCCAGGTTTTTCAACCAATTCCTTTACCTGCCTCTCAATTTCCCTTAAATCTACTTCAGATGTTCTTACAGTGTTGCCAAGCAAATTGGAGATTGAGGTAGTGACCTTGGACTGAGTAAGGTCAAAGGCTTCCTTCAAAGATGTTGCCAGATTATTGCAGCCAGTGACCAACTCATTTAGCTTGTTGAACACCAAGTCTTCATTTGATGAAAACTTGTTAATCCCCAGATCAACCACTTTAATGTTGGTCAAGTGATCCTTGTGGTATCTGGAGAAAGACTTGGTGTTTTTGTCAATTGTCTTTTGAATATCCTCCACCCTGGTTAGAAGGTTTTGGATATCGGCTTGAATAGAGACAACTTGACTGTCCAGTGACGAAGGAGAAGGTGTCACTGGAGCAACTGGAGGAGGCAAACTTAGAGAAGTCTCCCAGTTGTCATACCAGCAGTTGAAGAAATAGTAGGAGTGGTGGTAGAAGAAAGGACTGGAATATCAATGTATTGTTCATGCTGAGAATGCTCAGGTGTGAACAACGGCGGCGGTGGGGGTGGCATTTCTCGAAGGAGTGAGAATTGCCCAGTTGGTGAAAGAGCCATACGTCTGTTTCCAGACATATAGTTGTAAGTTGGGAATGGAATATCTGTAGGCTCATTTTGTTGGGATGGTGAAAGTGAAATTGATGCATCTAGAAGCGAGACTGGAGATGAAGGGTTTTGATCTTGTACAGCAGCATCAAAAATCTCCAAGTCTGAAGCAGTACCTTCTGAATCCGAAGATTCAATAAGGATTTCCTCGTCATTAACATTCATGTCCAGATCCATGAATGTAACTGAGGGCTGACCAGAAGGGTCAGTCTCCAGATGACCTTCCCCAGTTTCCTGGTTGGGTGCATCTGTTGGAGGATCAGATACCGAGGTATCTTCACCAGGAATAGAGGTTATTGAAGTTGCTTCAGTTATGGTTGCTCTATCCTCAACCATAACATTAGACGAACTGGAGGGTCCCTCATTATTTTGAGGCCCGCCCGGTTCTCTTTCTGACTCACCTTTAATTGGTGCATCAGTTGAAGCGAATGCCAGTTGCATTCGTTCTAGAATCTCGACCTCTCCAACTTTAGATACCAGAGAGTCTAAATTCCTCAACAAATCTGGCACAGTGAACGGTGAATCTGTACTTAAGTATGCTTCACTGCCCAGAATTTGTAAAAAGCAGAGAGAGAGAAACCTTGAGAAGGGGATACAAACTCCCCTGGTGCCCTTCAGTTTTTGTACTAGGCTTCTAAACAAAATATCTGCAAAGTCTACTCTCAATCCATTCCACAAGCAGTATGCCATCTCTACTTGTGAGGAGTTAATCTGGTCAAGACCACCAGAACTCCCACCCATACTCTCCACCAGGTGGATGAAAAAGTACCTCCATGAAGGTGTAAGACCCTTCATGGTCATCGCACACCTTTCGTCTTCAACACCCCATTATCCAAGCACTCCTTATGTCCCATTTCTAGGAGGACTTGACGAAAATTAATATTTGGGGGTAAGACAACTGGAGATTCACCCTCTCTCCAGTAGTTGAGGTGTAAGGCATCCCTCAACACGTCAGCGGACAAGGTACACTGGATTGTTCCACCTTTTAATGTAAAAGTGATGGAGGAACAATCGGAAGAAAGAGTGGCAGTGTACCAAAAATCACACAAGTAGTCGTGAAACATCTTGCGTGGGTTTAGAGAGAATGAGGGTCCTATTGGAGAATCCTTCAAAAAATTTTGGATTCTACCAATAAGGGTATTGGACCCTTGAGATCCTTGTAAGCTTGCCATCGGATTATTTGGATTGAGTTTGATGACCGAAGCATTACTAGGAGCACCAGATGCCGGTTTGACATCTGGTAAAGGAGCATATGGAACAGTCAAGAGATTTACATCTCTTGAACGGGATGATCTAGGTGCCATTGGAAAATGAAATTGAAATTTGGGAATTAGGGTTCTTGATTTATGAAGCAGAGAGAGAAATGAAGCAATTTTTAGATGATTGGGAAGTAAATGAAAGAATGTGAAGGAAAGTAAATGTGTTCGGAGTAAATAAGGGTATTTATAAGGGATTCAAGATCCCAATGAAATACCAAAAATTATATTTTATTTAACAAAATCAATTTGTAGATATTTTGACAAAGTAAGTTTGAATTTTGAAATAAAATCATAATTTTCCATGTAAGCATTAAATGTTACCATGTCAGCATTAAATGCTACGACGGCTTATCTTACCCACGCGCCCACTCACTTTTTATTTTCCCAATACAAACAGTGTTCATTTACCAAAATGACTTTAGACACGTCAGATGACGATACCAAGTGGTTTAAAACACTCGAGTACCATCACGTGTCACAAATATTGACCAAGTATCTCTAACGTTATAAAAATTAAGACAAGACTGAACCTGGTCACTGGAGGATTAGTCCAGTGCCAGTTTCCAACTGAAGAGTTCTCCAGTTGCCATTTTCAAACAAAAACGAATTTTAGTTAGAAAATTATTTTTGAGTCTTTCCCCCTAAAATGATGATCCAGAAATCAATTAGTGCCAGGATAGTATCACAAAGGCGTTCGATAGCCTGGCGAGCAAATATTATCTGGACCTCCTCAACTGGAGAACTTCATCAGTGTCACTGACGCATTTAATAACAAAGAAAGCTCCAGTTTTAAGGATTTAACATTCCCAGTTCGCTGATGAGATATTTAAAAGTTTTCTCATCAAGAGGTTTTGTAAAAACATCAGCTAACTGTTTGTCAGTGGGGATGAAATGAATTTCAATGTCTCCTTTCATAACATGATCACGAATAAAATGATACATGATGTCAATATGCTTTGTCTTGGAGTGCATCACTGGGTTGTAAGATATAGCAATTGCACTGGTGTTGTCACAAAAGATTGGGGTCCTTGTATACTCTTGACCATAATCTAGTAACTGGTTCTTGATCCAGAGAATCTAGGCACAGCAACTGGCCGCAGAAATGTACTCTGCCTCAGCAGTGGACATAGAGACTGAAGTCTGCTTCTTGATGGTCCAACTTACCAGTTTTCCTCCAAGGAAATGACAACCACCAGTTGTTGATTTTCTATCTATCTTACAACCTGCATGATCTGAATATGAATAACCCATTAGATCTAATCCTGAGCCTTTGGGGTACCAAAGACCAAGATTAGGACACCCTTTCAGGTATCTAAAGATACGCTTTACAGCGTGCAAATGTGATTCTTTTGGGTTAGCCTGAAACCTGACACATAGACATGTTGCAAACATTATATCTGGTCGACTGGCAGTTAAATACATCAGTGAACCAACCATACCACGATAGTCAGTTATGTTCAATGGTTTGCCAGTTGGGTCAGAGTCCAAATTTAATGGTGCTGCAATATGTGTGTTTTTCGATGGGATTGAATCATATTTGTATTTTCTTAACAAATCTCTGACATATTTTCCTTGGTTTATGAAATTCCATTTTCAGTTTGCTTAATCTGAAGACCTAAGAAAAATGTTAATTCACCCATTAAACTCATCTCATACTCAGATGACATGATTTTAGAAAGCTTTTTACACATTGCATCATCAGTTGAACCAAATATAATGTCATCAACATAAATTTGTACCAATAAGATATTACCTCTTTCTTTCAAGATAAATAAGGTATTATCTATTGCACCTCTTTGAAAGCCATTTTTAAGAAGATGTTTAGTTAAAGTATCATACCAGGCTCTTGGGGCTTGTCTTAGACCATACAATGCTTTGTTCAGTCTATAAACCCAATGAGGATGCTTCTCATCGATGAAACCTGGAGTCTGCTTAACATAAACTTCTTCTTACAATGTTCCATTAAGGAACGCACTTTTGACATCCATCTGGAAGACCTTGACTGCAGATGGGCTGCATAAGCCAAAAATATTCTGATGGCTTCAAGTCTTGCAACTGGAGCAAAAGTTTCATCAAAGTCAACGCCTTCTGCTTGACAATAACCCTGGGCAACTAATCTGGCCTTGTTTCTTACAACATGACCATCTTCATCCATCTTGTTTCGGTAGACCCATCTTGTACCAATGGGTTCTTTCTTTAACCCTGGTGGACAAGGAACAAGCTCCCAAACATTGTTCCTTTCAAACTGGACGAGCTCTTCTTGCATAGCTTCCACCCAGCTTGGGTCAGCCATAGCCTCGTCAATCTTCTTTGGTTCAACTAGAGATAAGAAGGTGACGTTTAAGCATTGCTCACTGGTGGCTCTTCTAGTCTGAACCCCACTATTTCGATCTCCCACAATCTGTTCAATTGGATGGGCTCGAGTCCATCTAGTGTATTGACTAGGCTGGTGTAACACACAATATCAGTGCAAGTCACCTGGCGATCTTCTTCAGTTGCAGTAGCTTCTGGAGGAGGATCGGTCCAAACTACTTCTACATCCTCATCAGAGTCAATGAGGGCACGATTTGCATCATGAAATTCTTCATTCAAAGGCATTTCTTGAAGAACTGGAGAAGTTGGAGTTTGAACTGGTGCTGATATTGGTGTGGCACGTACATCAGATCCAATCACCAATTCTTGTGGTAAGTTGAAATTGATGGAGGGATAGAATGATGTGTCACTGGTGGAGTTCTTCTTCTTAACTGGTTCCAATTTGTTGTAACTGGAAACATCTTTTGGTGACACAACTGACTGATGAACTTGGTCAGTTTCACCAAAATTTATTGGAATGACTGGAGAAATATCAAGGCTTGGTCTCTTGTTGATTGCTTCAGATGATTCATCGAATGTGACATGAATTGTCTCATGAACCTTTTGGAGTCTATAATTATAAACTCTAAAGGCCTTTCGAATATTTGAATAACCTAAAATACCCCTTCATCAGCTTTTGCATCAAACTTTCCAAGCTGACTGGAATCGTTTAAGATATAAACTGGAAAACCAAATACATGAAAATATCCAATATTTGGTTTATGATTCCTGAGTACTTCATAGGCAGTCTTCTTATGTCTCTTGATGTAGACTGACCGGTTTTGGGTGTGACAAGCAGTTGCAACTGCTTCAGCCCAAAAACTGGTGGGAAGACCTGATTCAGATAGCATACTTCTGGCTGATTCTATCAGTGTGCGATTCTTTCTTTCCACAACTCCATTCTGCTCTGGAGAGTGTGCTGATGAGAAGTTTTGAGAGATGCCAGTGTCATTGCAAAATGTTTCAAGTACTTTATTTTGAAATTCAGTACCATTATCACTTCGCAACTGACAAACTTTTCGAGTATACTTGAGCTCAATTCTTTTGATGAGAGAGATGATTTCAGCAGGTGCATCACTTTTGGATCTGAGGAATACCACCCAGCAGTATCTGGTGAATTCATCAACCACAACTAGAGTGTATTTCTTTCCAGCTCTAGTTTGAACATTCACTGGACCAAAGAGGTCCATATGTAGCATGTGAAGAGGTTTAGTGATGCTAAAATTTTGCCTAGTTTTGAAACTGGCTCTTTTCTGCTTGCCCATCTCACACCCTGGACATGGATTTTCTTTATTGAAAGAAATTTGAGGTATCCCATCAACCAGTTGTTTGCGAGACAATTTGTTAATATTTTTAAAATTAAGATGGGATAATCTTTTATGCCATAGCCAGTTGGTGTCCTCATCAGCTTTGGTATAGAAGCACTGCTCTTTTGGAGCTGGTTCCATATCCATGATGTACACATTACCTTTTCTTGGTGTAACCATCACCGCTTTCCAATCCTTGTTAAATATGGTGCCTTGAGCAATATCGAACAAAACTCTGAAGCCATCATCACAAAGTTGTGACACTGATCAGGTTGTATTTCAAACCATTCACAAATGCAACTCTTTTGAATTCGACTTGTCCATTATTGAGCACACCATATCCTTCAGTCTTTCCAGATTGATCATTACCAAACATCACTGTCGGTCCATCTTGGACAGTGAACTCTTCAAGCAGGGGCTTACATCCGGTCATAGTCCGGCCAGCAGCGCTGTCCAGATACCAGATATTCTTCTTTCGATTGCCCTGCACACACACAAAAATCATTAGTTATTTTTGTGAACCCATCTTTTCTTGATGAGTTCACTGGACTTTTCTACAGAAGTCACAGTTGATTGTTGTGGTTTTGAACTGGAGGTTGCATCTGGAGCTTTTTCACTAGCTCCAGGTGCAGGAGTAAAAACGATTGGTATTTGATACCTACTCCCCTTTTTCTTATCAGATTTAGTTCCAGATGGAACATTCTTTTGTTTTGGTTTTGAGGAGAGTTTAATATTTTGTTTTAAAACTGGAGGTGATGAACCTCCTTCCAGATTTTTAATCCGGGCAGTACAACTCTGAACCTGTCGAGACAAAAGTTGGAGTTGACTTTCCAGATTAAACAAAATATTGTTTTCATCAGGCAACTAAACCTTGGACCTTGGTTCAGCTGGAGTTTTAGTCTTTTGGGTCTTGGGCACCTTAGACTTTTGAGGTAAAGGCTTGTTACCAGTGGCCTTTTTAACTGGAGCTTTAGCCTGTTTGGCTCCAGGTTTAACCTCAATGGGGGTGGTCTCAATGGATTCAATTTCAACAGCTTCAGGTTGATCATAAGAAGTTTCAACCCTGAGAGCTGGAGGCAATGCATGTAGATCTGGTATGAGAGCTGCCATCTCCAGATCTCCAGATTTCCATGCATTCTTCTGGGCATCGATAGTTCTAGAAAATGCATCATAGTTTTTACCAGATGCTTTTACCCATGACTTGATAATCTTTTGTTCTTTTTCAAGATCAGAAAATAATTTTTGATTATCAAGTTCCAAAGCCTCAATTTTTAAAACTGACTCCTTGAGAGCCAACTGGACACTTTGTAAATCATTAAGTTGTGGTTTAACATTGTTCAGTTCAATTAAGATAGTGTCAAGATATCTTTCACTATCTGCTCTAACAGTTTCCACAAAAGCTAAATCACCACTTAATGATTCAGCCAGGTCCAGTTTCAGTTCTGGTCAACTTGGTTGTCATAATTCACATACCTTTTTCAAGATGATGTCCACCCATCTTCCAGTGATGACATCTTCTTTTGCCACATGCTGCTGTTGATCTTCCAAGGCCATGAAACACATGTCCCTTTCCTCTTCTTCATCAGCTGATGAGTCATCAGAGTACTCCCATTTTCCTCAGTTTGTGCCATTAAGCACTGATCCTTTTCCTTTTCCATGGACAGGAGGGCAATCTGGGCCTTAAGCTTCTTATATTTTGCTTTGTAGCTATCATCAGGCCGATTGAAATTAGGGACAGGGGGGCCAGTTTGGTTGTTCAACTGACTAGATCTGCATTCCTTCATAAAATGACCTTTCTTACCGCATTTATAGCAGGTAAGATTGGATTTATCTAGAGAGCTGGAGCTGGAAGCATTGTTTGGGCCATTAAATCTTTTAGATTTATGCTTAAACCTGTTAAAGGTTTTAGCAATCATGGCTACCAGATCATCATCGCCAGTTTCATCACAACCATCACTGATTTCAGTGGTCAGGCCAGAGTTCAAGAAACTGTTTAACATCTCCTTCATTGAGTGTGCCTGGACACTCTCTGCAGACATTAAAGCAGCACAAGGTCGCTCAGGTACACTAGCAACCTTGGAACTCTGGGAATGGTTCATGGCATCTTGCTCAGCCACCAGTCTTGCAGCATTATTATCTTCAGTGAATCTGAAGTCTCCATAGAGCGATGCAAGAGTATGGCTGTGCAAGGTTTTACCTTGTCTCTAGACAAGAACCATGTTTTCCCATTTGGAAGGAAGAATATCACAAAACTTCTCAAGAAGAATATCCTTATCCTTCTCTACACCCAAGCCTCTCAGCTGATTAATGATGCTAGAAAATCTGGTGTATGTACCAGTTAGACTTTCATTGGGCAAGGCAAAGAAGGATTCATACTTCTTGTTCAAGGAAACTTTCCTGGTGACAATAGTGTCATCACCTCCTTCAAACTGAATAACTAATTCATCCCACATTGACTTTGCACTGGGGAACAACACAAGTGTTGGAATTAGATCTTCAGGGACAGCTCCAAGGATCATGTTCTTGAGTCTGGTGTCCAGATCTACAAGTCTACGATCCTCATCAGACCAATGGTCTTTGAGCTTTTCTCTTGAACCTCTTCTTCCAGTTGGATCTAGAATAGGACTTACCCCAAGAGACATGGGTATATATGGTCCATCCTTAAGGATTTTCAACATATACCTCTCTATCCCACCGAAATGCAAAAGCATTCTCGCCTTCCATGTACCAAAGGTCTCACTGTTTCCATCAAATTTTGGAACAGGAGTGTTAGAATAATGTACATGGACGTGATTTGGGGCAGTAGGAGGAGGAGGGTTAGTATTAACATTTTGAAAAGGTGATGTATTAGTATTCAAAGGGATTTCACCTTGACCAGAACCATCTCCACCTTCAGTAGTGTTCATCTTAGCAGATCTAGGCAAGTTTGTTAGCCTTCTGCTCTGATACCATTTGTAAGTCCCAACTCAATAGATGGCACTACCTGAAGACACCTCAATGTCGATGGTGGAGTTACTTTGCAATATAAGCACTGAACTGGAGACGACCAGTTACAGGAGTATATACCAAGTTCTAGATAGATTACTTATTTAAATGACAATAAGTAAAGAACAATGCAATAATACAAATAACTTGTAAAGTAAATTGGTGAGACAATATGTAATTTTCAAGTGTAATTTATTTATTGACTTTAAATAAATTACAAGGTTGTTGCGGAACCAAGATAATACAAGTATGTAAATATCCTAACAACCTATGAAGTACAATTGATCTACACTTGGAATTTCTCAAAACAATCGAAACACTTAAAGTTGTGAAATGTTCCTTTTAGCGATTGAGAGAATATTGCACAAGTTCACCAGGAATATTGCAGGTATGCAAAGTGAATTCTATCGAAGTGTATTCGAAGAGATTTGTTCGATAGAAGTTATTATTCTTGTTGTGCAATGACTTGTATTTATAGGCAAAGTTAACATTGGGATGTTAACTTTGGCCGTACAAATGTGGTTGAGAGCATTTAATGAATAACATTTAATTCCTTAAAAAGCAGTATAAAGTTGCAGAATAAAGCAACTTTATTCAACCAGCTTTATGTACCTTTTATTACTTAAATAATAAGATAAGTCTTGTTATCCGGGTAAAAGCACATAAAGCATAAAAGTCAATTCCTCGTAATCAGTGTAAAGCTTTGTAAGAGCTTTCCACTGATGGTCTCCAGTTTGTAACTGACTAGAATGTCAACTGGGCTTCGCTGCCATTGTCATTCTCTATCTTCCACTTTGTTGTCTTCGACTTCAACTGGAAGGATTCTTCAACTGGTTAGTTCTCAACTGGAGGAAGTCTTCAGTTGCGTTGACTGTACGGTGCAACTGGACTTCAATATATTTCTGGACAAATCTTCTGGGTCTCCAGTTTCACTGGGTCTCCAGATGCAACTGGAGACTGGCCAGTTTACCAGTAAACTGGTCCTAACATAAACTGATTTATAAAAAATATAACAATTCATTATTCAAACCTATCAAATGTTTAAATTTTACATTTCTATTATCAAATGTAAACTGATTTAAAGTAATGTAAGATGATTTTTATTATTACATTTCTTGACTTATATAAAAGTTTTAAATATTTAAATTTTACTAATTTTTATTACTCGATTACAGTAAGTAATGATAACAAAAAAGACAGGCAGCCTCCTTTTGCAGTTTGTTGTCTACTACGAGTATAATTAAATTGAAGTGACATAAGAAAATTTTTGAATCTATATATATAAATAAATTAAATAAAAATCTATAAATATAATTTCTTTATACAGTAACTATGATTTATACGAGTATATAATTTAAGTAAAGTAATGTATATAATAATAAAAGTACTACAAACTGACTATACAAGTCAGTTATAAATATTTTTAATTTTTTTTAAACAATGAATAATAGACCTGACATTTAATTGTTTATTTTTATTTCAAATATCTAAGCTCAAATAAATATAATGAAAATATTATCTTTACATTTCAGGTTTTCATTGATTAGACTATTTCCGTATCATCAATTTTGTTGATTGTTACTTAAGATGTTAGAAATATAAATGGTGTTAAATTGTAATATTTCTAGTTATATAAGGGGTATTAGTGTTAATTAGATGATAAGTATAAATACCCCTTCCTTAATCATTTTGTAATAAGCCTTAACCTTTTACCCATTAATGCTATCCAATCTTTCCCTGCAACACACACTTTCTCTCTCTACTTTCTCTCACATCCCAACCGCCATTAACACACACTTAAACACACACTAAAGCTCAAATTCACATCTTACATTTGGTATCAGAGCACAATCAGCATATCTGAACGATCCACAAGCTTATTTGAAGCTGTTTTTGTGCTTATTTTCTGAATTTTTGAGTTTTTTTCTGAAAGTATCATTTGCCGAGATCACTGTTCAAGTGATTTCAGCAAAATCAGTGTGTTTTTCTTCGAAATTTTTTCACCGATCACTTTGTTATTAGTATATCTTCCTTCTGTATCAATTTCAGAGCTTAATTTCATCATTTGATTCGATTTTGAATGAGCTCGGCAAATGACATGTTCGTGAGGGTTTGAATTCTGGTTGAAATTAGGTGTTAATTTGTTTTAGGATTTGTGGGGGATTAAATTCTGAGTATTTTGATACAAATTTGAAGGTTTAATTCGCAAAAATGAAGGAGAAATCAATGATTTTCTGTGAGCTCGGCGTTTGGGTGTTTGGCTGAACGAAGAAGACGACCAGTAACTGACTATTTTGTCCTTTAGTGGTTTCTCGTGTTTGCAGAGGTCGTTGGCTAGAGTTGATCCTATTTGTTCTATTTGCAGAGCTTACTGCTCGGCAAATACGTGATTCAGCACATTTTGGTTAAGTCTGGAGCTATTTGTTCTATTTGCAGAGCTTATTGCTCGGCAAATAGCTGTTTCAAGAAATTTTGGTTAAGTGTTGGAGCTATTTGTTCTATTTGCAGAGCTTATTGCTCGGCAAATAGCTGTTTCAAGAAATTTTGGTTAAGTGTTGGAGCTATTTGTTCTATTTGCAGAGCTTATTGCTCGGCAAATAGCTGTTTCAAGAAATTTTGGTTAAGTGTTGGATCTTTTCTGTTTGCAGAGATATAAGCTCGGCAAATAGTTGATTTGGTTTACTTCGACCAAGTGACAATCTTATTTGTACTATTTGCAGAGAATTTAGCTCGGCAAATACGTGTGTTGGCTAAAATTGGTTAAGTGTTGATCCTATTTACACTGTTTGCAGAGATATTAGCTCGGCAAATAGCTATATCAACAAAATTCGTCTAAGTATTTTGAGATCAATTTCTGTTTGCACCATTTGCCGAAGAAACTGCTCGGCACTCAGTTGAAATTAGATTTGGCAAATTAAAAATTTTCAAGAAAATTGATTCAAAATCATTTTTGATCAATAATCTTTTCGTGTGCAAAATTTAAAATTTTTCAAAAATTTTGGTCCATTTGCCGAGGTCTGAGCTCGGCATTCAATACAATTAGACAAAATTCAAAATTTTAAGTTTTTTTTTTTTCTTTCTAAAAGTTTGTTTTGCCTAAAAGTTTGTTTTGGGCCAAGGATTAATTTGAGTCATTATATCTTTTGGACTAAAATTGGGCTAATTTTTTTTATTAGTATTTGGGCTTACATTTCTTAATTGTCGGGCTAAATTTTTTGGATCTTGTCTTTGGTTGTTTGTTTTATTGGGCTGTCATCAAGTTTTAGTCAAAATGTCAACCGAAGAGTTCGAGTTAAGACCAAGCATGAAGTCACATCCTTATCCTGAACTCAAAGAGTTGAACAAGCAAATGAAAAAACTGTTAATGGAAAGTCTTGAATCTCGAATAGACCAACTCAAATCTGAAAACAAAGAGCTCAAATCTGCAAATGATCTCATTTTGTCCAAAATGGAAAGTCTTCAAAAAGAAAATGATCATTTGCACTCAAAGATTTTCAAATTAACAAATGTGTTGGACAATTCTTTCAAAGAGCTCAATAAAGTTGTTTTAGACAATCAGTCAAAAGAACTTGTTTTGCAACAACATATTTCTAAGCTTAACCATGAGTTGCAAAATAAGTCCACCATTTTTGTGAGCAAAGAGCGAAAATTTCTCAAAGTTTTTGAACAACTTCGAATTGATGTGAGCAAGGTTGAAAATGAAAGAACGAATTTTTGTGCTCAAATCAAGTGTCTTAAAGACAAGTGTTTGCAGTTTCAATCAAACGAAACATTTTTGACAAAGAGAATCTCTGACCTTGAGATGGAACTGCAAACACAAACCAAAATTTTTCAAACTGAAAATCATTGTTCAGTCTCTTTTGACCCACCCAAAGAAGTTGTTAAAGTTTGCTCTCAAACTGATTGTTCTTTATGTGAAGTCGTTAAAGTTTGCATTCAAACTGATAGTCCTATATGTGAATTGGTGAATTCCTCTGTGCAAACTGAATGTGAAGTTAATGAAACCATTTCCAAAGAAAGTCATGATGAAACCATTTCCAAACCAAAACCATGTTCTCAAACTAAACCTAAAGTTGATGTTCCAAAGAGGGTTTACACGGGTAAATCTTCAAAACTTTTTGAAAGAAAGGTCTCTCAGTTTACTAATTACTCCTTACAAAAGGGTAAGAAGTACACTAAGAAACCAAATTTTGATGGAACAACTACTTTAGTGTCTTTTCTATCCTTCGAGGATAAGTCTGAACACATTTCTCAAGCCAAATCTCAGTTGACAAAAACAAAATGGAAACCGATTTCAAAAGATAAGTCAACTGAGTCAAAATCATTCAAATATTCATTTTCTAAGCTTTTTGATCTTGCACCAAAACCTGCAAAAGCAGTCATGCAAAAAGTGAATGATTTTGTTTCGAAAATCATGTTTCAAATCAATCTCAAAAGATTGCTTCTCTTTCCAAGAACAAAAATGATTTTTCTCCGTTGCTTCCACGCAAACTCTTTTCAACTAAACCACCGGGTTTTAGTTCTCCGTGGAATGCAACTTCTATTCATCAAATCGATGAGACTTACATTTGTCATTTCAAGAATTAAAAAACCGTTGGGCCTATTCTCAAATGGGTTCCAAAAGTGATTTCTAAGTGATTTGATGAATAGATGGCTTATGCACACATTTGATATCATATTCTCAAATGGGTTCCAAAAGTGATTTCTAAGAGACACTCTGCTCCGGTCCCCGACTTCATTTGATCACTTATTGAATCTAGAGCGTACTTGATATATCTTTCATTTGACTAGGACACATCGAGTCATTATATGTCTTTGTGACATCGCATATCTTTGTGATATTGCCGGAACATTCGTAGTGATATCATATTATTGATATTCCACGATGATCGAATGGAAATCCTACCAATGCTAACATCATTTCCAATGTTGAACGTAGGTCTCACATTTTCATTTTATGAATTTGTTGAGTAAACGAGAAGTCTATGTGACCTCAGATTTATTTTCCCAAAAAGTCTTTGAGGATAGTAAGACATGGTTATCGAACGCCTTTGTGACACTGACCATGACTTACATTCTTTAAAGCAATCTATCGGTTGAAAAGCCATAGACCGAACCATTTAGATATAAGCTTTGTGCATTTCTCGATGATAATGGGAAGTCCTAAAAATAGTAATCGTATTTTTAGGCCACACCATTAATCCTTTTGATTCTTGGTTGTGTTAACGGATCATTTTTATCCGGATTTCATTTCTCTTCACACAAACACAAAGAACACAAACACCATTATAAAATCTTTTTCCAACAACACAACCTCAAATTCTAGTTCACCAATAGGTTAATTGGGAATTGGGAATTGGGTTGGGTTAATTTGCTTGCTTGTTGTTTGTTTTCATCTACCGTCTATGCTATCAATCATAATTGTATGATGAACACGTTTCACATATTCATCATAAGGGGGAGAAATGATTAGATGATTGATAGATGATTTTCAAGGTTATAGGTAGAATTTGATTGGTAGATATTGATGTATGATAATCGTTTTGTTTGGTTGTTCGAAAGCTCATAGTTTAGGTGAAGGGAGTGAATAATTATCGTGATATGTTGAGAATTGAAATATTGTATCGAGAAAGTTTAAAGATTGTTTCGAGATCGAGAATATTCAAAATGATTTTAATTTTGGAGAGTACATGGTCAAAATTGAAATATTGTATCGAGAAAGTTTAAAGATTGTTTCGAGATCGAGAATATTCAAAATGATTTTAATTTTGGAGAGTACATGGTCAACAATTGAAAGATTTGTTGGAAAAATGACCATTGTTTGATGATTAGAAGCGTTTAAGATTGAATGGAGATTGTCATTTTGTTGATAATTGGAAAGTTAAGTTCGTTCATAGTTAAGTATGATCAGAAGAAAGATTTTGCTGGTGGTGAGAAGAAGTATGACAATCAGAAGAAGTTTGAGAAGAAGGTCATGGATAAGAGAACTGAAGACAGGAAATGCTACAACTGTGGTATCACTGGACATTTTGCCATAAATTGTACTAAACCTCGACAGAAGAACTCCGAGTACTATAAGTACAAACTTTTGCTAGCAAGACAAGAGGAAAGTGGAATTGCTCTGCTCGCTGAAGATGACAAGTGGTTACATCTTTCTGATGAGGAGACAGACGAACTTGCAGCAAATGTGTGCTTCATGACAAAGATCAAGAAGTCAAAGGAGTTGGAGGAAAATGATGAAAGTTCTTCTGAAGTCGAGGATGAGGTAATCTCTTTTCCCAAATCAGTGTTAAAACACTATATGGATATGTCTGATACAGCAAGGAAAGATTGCAGGGAGTTGAGTAAAAAGAATTTAAAATTAAAGAAAGATTTGGAGGACAAAGAAAAAGATTTTCAAATTAAAATTGATTCACTTCAAAAAGATGTTGAGAATTTGAAATCTGAAAAAGCAGCAGTATCTTTTACTCCAAACTCCAAACTGCATCTTGAGAAACAAGAACTTGAGACCAAAGTTCTTGAACTGAGCAAGACTGTCAGACAACTTCAAGTTGAAAAGACCAATGAGATGTTTTGAGCAAATGCTTTGGCTGAAGACATTGAGTCTTTGAATGTCAAGATGAAAGAATCTATCCCTGATGTGACGGAATTTGAAAACAAAATTTCTGACCTAAAATATGAATGTTGTATAAAAGATTCTCTTAAACAAAAACTTGATAAAGAAAATGATGAGCTGAAAGCTGAAATCAAGTCTTATCAAGAAAGGTTGTATAAGATCAATCGTTCATATCAACAAGTCTTTTTAAATAGGCCAAGAAATTCAGAAACAATATTCACATCAGGGTTGGGTTATAACAATCCAAAATGTTTGCTCGAAGCACAAGAAGAAGTCCCATCATTATACAACGAATCTTATTTGAGGTGTGGGATGACAGACCAATTTGTGAGACCGACTGATAGTGATTATGAGGCTGATGATTTTCTAGAAAAGGGTGCAAAAGTCTATTTTAACTATGAGTTAATGGATGAGTCATATGATTTCTTCGCTAACTCTACACATAAAACAATCAAAGACAATCATGAGGCTGTCATACCCGAAATTCTTGAGTGTTTTACTGAAAAACCTTTGGAAAATCCTATTCCTATTCCAAAACCTGAAAATTTGAGACCTTATGTACCTCAAAAAGTTTTGGAAAAGGTAATTGAGGATCTGCAAAAGTCTCTTGATGAAAAGCAATCTTTGATAGACAATCTGCAGACTCAAAATCACTTTATCATTGACCAACCCAAGATAGACTCCAAAGTTTGTGATCCATCTGGATGTTCTGTGAGTTCTATGTGTGAAAGTGTAAATGCTTCTGTGCAAACTGAAAAAGAATCACAGATCTTTGATATGTACAAACTTGATTTTGACCGAAAGTTTTCCGAATCATTTGAAAAAATCAATGAGAAGATTTTATCCATGAAAAAGAAAACCAATGTGTTTGAAGAGAATCATCCAATTCATGTTCAAAATGTGAATGTAGACATAAAGAATGTTGTTCATGTGTCTGTTCAAACTGATGGTGATTTAGATGATGTTCATGATATTGATGATTATTTCTTCCCGATTGCTTCTGAAACTCAATCATTTACCAAGTTTTCTGAGGGAACTCAATCGTACTTGACTGAAATTGATGCTTTCAAACAAAAGTTTGAAAAAGAAAGGGAACAGAGGATAAATGTGCTAAAGGAACTCAATGATCTAAAAGTTGAATTCCAATTTCAGAAAATAGCACTTCAATTTCATAAAGAAAAAGAAAAAGCATCAATTCCACTCAAGCGAAGTCCATGTCCGATAAAGAAAAGTGAAGTTAGTGTGAAGTTGGAAACTGAAGATATGACAAATTATTTGGAAGAAAATCATGATTTTGATCCGGAATTTGAAAAACATTTTGTTCAAAAGGAGGAAAAACTTGATTTTAATCTAAAGAAGATTCCAAAGTCACACTCTTCATCAATCAATAAGTTCCAAAGACCAAAGACCACCCAACAATCAAAGACCAACCCATCACCCAAGACTGATTCAAAACCAAAGACCAAACCATCACCAAAGAATGTTTCAAAACCGAAGTTCAATCAATCACCAAAGAAGGATTCAAGTCATAATTCAAAGAAAGGTCCCACAGTTCAAAAGACTTCTAGGCAATCAAAGATGTACAAGGTCAAATCTGAACCTAAGTCACAAAAAGAAGTCAAAACAAGCAGTGGTCCAAAGTTTGTTGTTAGAAATCCAAAAATAGTGATAAATTGTAATCTAGATTAGAGGGATTTCTTGTTGTTAAGTCATAGATAAATGATCACTAAGGTTGAGGGGCTAATTATGACAATTAGCATAATTGAGTAGTTAGACTATAAATAGCCCTCTCATACCTTAGAGATCATAACCTTGACATAATCATTTTATACTTTACAACTTTAATCCCAGATTTACACACAGTTACACACAATTCTCTCTCAAAACACACACAAACACCAAGAACACACACACACCAAATCCACCATTGATGGATTGAATTCAGCTGTAAAAATCGTGTTATAACAAGTGGTATCAGAGAGAAACATCAATCTGATGACGATCCATAACTGAATTCAATCACAATTTCATCAAAATCAAATTTATTCACAAATTCTGTTCGAACTTTTCACCGTCTGGTTCATCAAAATTCACACATCAAATCACATAAAATCACAATTATTTGTTTATCAATAGATTTGTGGTTGTTGAAAACATAATATTAGGACCAGTTCACCTGGAACTGTCCAGTCACTAGTTCTCACTGACCAGTTCACCAGTTGCATCTGGTGACCAGTAAACTGGTGACCAAGAAGATTTGTCCAGAAATATATTGAAGTCCAGTTGCATCGTACAGTTTACGCAACTGAAGACTTCCTCCAGTTGAGAACTGACCAAGTTAAAGAATCATTCCAGTTGAAGTCGAAGACAACAAATGGAAGATAGAGAATGGCAATGGCAGCGAAGCCCAGTTGACATTCTAGTCAGTTACAAACTGGAGACCTTCAGTGGAAAGATCTTACAAATCTTTACACTGATTACGAGGAATTGACTTGTACACTTTATGTACCTTTATCCGGATAATAAGCCTTATCTTATTATTTAAACATAAAAGGTACATAAAGGTGGTTATGTAAAGTCACTTTAACACGCGACTTTACACTGCCTTTTAAGGAATTAAATGCCATTCCTTAAATGCTTCCAACCACATTTGTACGGCCAAAGTTGACATCCCAATGTTAACTTTGCCTATAAATACAAGTCATTGTACAACCAAGAATATCCAAGTATTCAGAATACAAAGTATTCAAGCTCACAAAAGCAAAAATACTTCACTTTGCAAACCAGCAATATTCTTGGTGAACTTGTGCAATATTCTCTCAATCGCTAAAAGGAACATTTCACTACTTTAAGTGTTTCGATTGTTGAAGAGAAATTCCGAGTATAGATCAATTGTATTTCATAGGTTGTTAGGATATTTACATTCGTGTATTATCTTGGTTCCGCATCAACCTTGTAATTTGTTTAATATCAATAAATAAATTACACATTGAAAACTACATATTGTCTCATCAAGATTGTTTACAAGTTATTTGTATTATTGCATTGTTCTTTACTTATTGTCTTTATATAAGTAATCTATCTAGAACTTGGTATATACTTCTACAACTGGTCGTGTCCAGTTTAGTAAGTATATTGCAAAGTAACTCCACCATCGACATAGAGGTGTCTTCAGTAGTACCATCTTAACAAGTTGGGACTTACAAGTGGTATCAGAGCAGAAGGCTAATAAACTTGCCTAGATCTGCTTAGATGTCTACTGCTGAAGGTGGAGATGGTTCTGGTCCAGGTGAAAACCCATTGAACAATAATGCCCAACCTTTTCAAAATGTTAACACCAATCCTCCTCCTCCTACTGCCCCAAACCATGTCCATGTACACTACTCTAACACTCCTGTTCCAAAATTTGATGGGAACAGTGAGACTTTTGGTACATGGAAGGCTAGAATGCTATTGCATTTTGGTGGGATAGAAAGGTATATGTTGAAAATCCTTAAGGATGGACCATATATACCTATGTCCATTGGGGTCAGTCCTCTTCTTGATCCAACTGGAAGAAGAGGTTCTAGGGAAAAGCCAGAAGACCATTGGTCTGATGAGGATCGCAGACTGGTGGACTTGGACACTAGACTGAAAAACATGATCCTTGGGGCTGTCCCTGAAGACCTAATTCCAACACTTGTGTTGTTTCCCAGTGCCAAGTCTATGTGGGATGAATTAGTGATTCAATTTGAGGGAGGTGATGACACTATTGTCACCAGAAAAGTTGCCTTGAACAAGAAGTATGAATCCTTCTTTGCCTTGCCCAATGAAAGTTTAACTGGTACATATACCAGATTTTCTAGCCTAATCAATCAGTTGAGAGGCTTGGGTGTAGAGAAGGATAAGGATATTCTTCTTGAGAAGTTTTGTGATATTCTTCTTTCCAAATGGGAAAACATGGTTCTTGTCTTAAGACAAGGTAAAACCTTGCACACTCACACTCTTGCATCGCTCTATGGAGCCTTCAGATTCACTGAAGATAACAATGCTGCAAGACTTGTGGCTGAGCAAGATGCCATGAACCATGCCCAGAGTCCCAAGGTTGCTAGTGTAACTGAGCGACCTTGTGCTGCTCTAATGTCTGCTGAGAGTGTCCAGGCACACTCGATGAAGGAGATGTTAGACAGTTTCTTAAACTCTGGGCTGACCACTGAAAACAGTGTTGGTTATGATGAAACTGACGATGATGATCTGGTCGCCATGATTGCTAAAACCTTTAATAGGTTTAAGCATAAATCCAAAAGATTTAATGGCCCCAACAATGCTTCCAGCTCCAACTCTCTGGATAAGACCAATCTTACATGCTATAAGTGTGGCAAGAAAGGTCATTTCATGAAGGAATGCAGATCTAGTCAGTTGAATAACCAAACTGGCCCCTCTGTCCCAAATTTCAATCGGCCTGATGATAGCTACAAAGCTAAATACAAGAAGCTTAAGGCCCAGATTGCCCTCCTGTCCATGCAAAAGGAAAAGGATCAGTGCTTAATGGCACAAACTGAGGGAAAATGGGAGTACTCTGATGACTCATCTGATGATGAAGAAGAGGAAAGGGACATGTGTTTCATGGCCTTGGAAGATCAACAACAGCAGCATGTGGTGAAAGATGATGTCATCTCTGGAAGATGGGTGGACATCATACTAAAAAAGGTATGTGATTATGATCACCAGGTTGACACTGAACTAAAACTGGACCTGGCTGAATCATTAAGTAGTGATTTGGCATTTGTAGAAACTGTAAGAGCTGATAGTGAAAGATATCTTGACACTATCCTAGTTGAACTGAACAATGTCAAACCACAACTAAATGATTTGCAAAGTGTCCAGTTGGCTCTCAAGGAGTCAGTTTTAAAGATTGAGGCTTTAGAACTCGATAATCAAAAACTATCTTTTGATTTTGAAAAAGCACAAAAGATTATCAAGTCCTGGGTAAAAGCATCTGGCAAAAACTATGATGCATTTTCAAGAACTATTGATGCCCAGAAAAATGCATGGAAATCTGAAGATCTGGAGATGGCAGCTCTTATACCAAATCTTCATGCATTGCCTCCAGCTCTCCAGGTTGAAACACCTTATGATCAACCTGAAGCTGTTGAAACTGAAACCAATGAGACCACCCCTATTGAGGTTAAAACTGGAGCCAAACAGGCTAAAGCTCCAGTCAAAAAGGCCACTGGTAACAAGCCTTTACCTCATAAGTCTAAGGAGCCCAAGACCCAACAGACTAAATCTCCAGTTGAACCAAGGTCCAAGGTTCAACTGCCTGACCAAAATGATATTTTGGTTAATCTGGAAAGGCAACTCCAACTTTTGTCTCGGCAGGTTCAGAGTTGCACTGCCCGGATTAACAACCTTGAAGGAGGTTTATCACCTCCAGTTTTCAAACAAAATATTAAACCACTCCCTTCTATACCTAAAAAGAAAAATGTTCCATCTGGAACAAAACCTGGTAAAGAAAGGAGTAAGTATCAAATACCAATCGTTTTTACTTCTGCACCTGGAGCTGGTGATAAAGCTCCAGATGTAGCCTCCAGTTCAACACCTCAACAATCAACTGAGGCTTCTGAAAAGAAGTCCAGTGGACCCATCAAGAAAAGATGGGTTCACAAAAAGAACTAATGATTTTTGTGTGTGTGTAGGGCGATCGAAAGAAAAATATCTGGTATCTGAACAGCGCTGCTGGCCGGACTATGACCGGATGTAAGCCCCTACTGGAAGAGTTCACTGTCCAAGATGGACCGACAGTGACGTTTGGTAACGATCAATCCGGAAAGACTGAAGGATATGGTGTGCTCAATAATGGACAAGTCGAATTCAAAAGAGTTGCATTTGTGAATGGTTTGAAATACAACCTGATCAGTGTAAGCCAACTTTGCGATGATGGCTTCAGAGTATTGTTTGATATTGCACAAGGCACCATATTTAACAAGGATTGGAAAGTGGTGATGATTGCACCAAGAAAAGGAAATGTGTACATCATGGATATGGAACCAGCTCCAAAAGAGCAATGCTTCTATACCAAAGCTGATGAGGACACCAACTGGCTATGGCATAAAAGGTTATCCCACCTTAATTTCAAAAATATCAACAAGTTGTCTCGCAAGCAACTGGTTGATGGGATACCCCAGATTTCCTTCAATAAGGAAAAGCCATGTCCAGGTTGTGAGATGGGTAAGCAGAAAAGAGCCAGTTTCAAGACTAGGCAAAATTTTAGCATCACTGAACCTCTTCACATGCTACATATGGATCTCTTTGGTCCAGTGAATGTTCAAACTAGAGCTGGAAAGAAGTACACTCTAGTTGTGGTTGATGAATTCACCAGATACTGCTGGGTGGTGTTCATCAGATCCAAAAGTGATGCACCTGCTGAAATCATTTCCCTTATCAAACGAATTGAGCTCAAGTACACTCGAAAAGTTTGTCAGTTGCGAAGTGATAATGGTACTGAATTCCAAAATAAAGTACTTGAAACATTCTGCACTGACACTGGCATTTCTCAAAACTTCTCATCAGTTCACTCTCCAGAGCAAAATGGAGTTGTTGAAAGAAAGAATCGTACACTGATAGAAGCAGCCAGAAGTATGCTATCTGAATCTGGTCTTCCTACCAGTTTTTGGGCTGAGGCAGTTGCAACTGCTTGCCACACCCAAAACCGGTCAGTCTACATCAAGAGACATAAGAAGACTGCCTATGAAGTACTTAGGAATCGTAAACCAAATATTGGATATTTCCATGTATTTGGTTGTCCAGTTTACATACTGAACGATTCCAGTCAGCTTGGAAAGTTTGATGCAAAAGCTGATGAAGGAGTATTTCTAGGGTATTCAGATATTCGAAAGGCCTTTAGAGTTTATAATTATAGACTCCAAAAGGTTCATGAGACAATTCATGTCACATTCGATGAATCAACTGAAGCAATCAACAAGAGACCAAGCCTTGATATTTCTCCAGTCATTCCAATCAACTTTGGTGAAACTGACCAAGTTCATCGGTCAGTTGTTTCACTAGAAAATGCTTCCAGTTCCAACAAACTGGAACCAGTTAAGAAGAAGAAAAGCACCAGTGACACATCATTTTATCCCTCCATCAATTTCAACTTGCCACAAGAATTGGTGATTGGATCAGATGTTCGTGCCACTCCAATATCAGCACCAGTTCAAGCACCTACCTCTCCAGTCGTTCATGAAATACCTTCAAATGAGGAATTTCATGATGCTAATCGAGACCTCATTGACTCTGATGAGGATGTAGAAGTTGTTTGGACTGATCCTTCTCCAGATGCTATTGCAACTGAAGAAGATCGCCAGGTGACTTGCACTGATATTGTAGTTCACCAGCCTAGTCAATACACCAGATGGACTCGAGCCCACCCAATTGAACAAATTGTGGGTGATCCAACTAGTGGGGTTCAGACTAGAAGAGCCACCAGTGAGCAATGCTTAAACGTCACCTTCTTATCTTTAATTGAACCAAAGAAGATTGACGAGGCTATGGCAGACCCAAGCTGGGTGGAAGCTATGCAAGAAGAGCTCCTCCAGTTCAAAAGGAACAATGTTTGGGAACTTGTTCCTTGTCCACCAGGGTTAAAGAAAGAACCCATTGGTACCAGGTGGGTCTACCGAAATAAAATGGATGAAGATGGTCATGTTGTAAGAAACAAGGCCAGATTAGTAGCCCAGGGTTATTGTCAAGCAGAGGGCGTTGACTTTGATGAGACTTTTGCTCCAGTTGCAAGACTTGAAGCCATACGAATATTTTTGGCTTATGCAGCCCATCTGCAGTTCAAGGTCTTCCAGATGGATGTCAAAAGTGCGTTCCTTAATGGAACATTGGAAGAAGAAGTTTATGTTAAGCAGACTCCAGGTTTCATCGATGAAAAGCATCCACATTGGGTCTATAGACTGAACAAAGCATTGTATGGTCTAAGACAAGCCCCAAGAGCCTGGTATGATACTTTAACTAAACATCTTCTTAAAAATGGCTTTCAAAGAGGTGCGATAGATAATACCTTGTTTATCTTGAAAGAAAGAGGTAATATCTTATTGGTAAAAATTTATGTTGATGACATTATTTTTGGTTCAACTGATGATGCAATGTGTAAAAAGTTTTCTAAAATCATGTCATCTGAGTATGAGATGAGCTTAATGGGTGAATTAACATTTTTCTTAGGTCTTCAGATTAAGCAAACTGAAAATGGAATCTTTATAAACCAAGGAAAATATGTCAGAGATTTGTTAAGAAAATACAAATATGATTCAATCCCATCGAAAAACACACCAATTGCAGCACCATTGAATTTGGACTCTGACCCAACTGGCAAACAAGTTAACATAACTGACTATAGAGGTATGGTTGGTTCATTAATGTACTTGACTGCCAGTCGACCAGATATAATGTTTGCAACATGTTTATGTGCCAGGTTTCAGGCTAACCCAAAAGAATCACATTTGCACGCTGTAAAGCGTATCTTTAGATACCTGAAAGGGTGTCCTAATCTTGGTCTTTGGTACCCCAAAGGCTCAGGATTAGAACTAATGGGTTATTCAGATTCTGATCATGCAGGTTGCAAGATTGATAGAAAATCCACAACTGGTGGTTGTCATTTCCTTGGAGGAAAACTGGTAAGTTGGACCAGCAAGAAGCAGACTTCAGTCTCTATGTCCACTGCTGAGGCAGAGTACATTTCTGCGGCCAGTTGTTGTACCCAGATTCTCTGGATCAAGAACCAGTTACTAGATTATGGTCTAAAGTTTACTAAGACCCCAATCTTTTGTGACAACACCAGTGCAATTGCTATCTCTCACAACCCAGTGATGCACTCCAAAACAAAGCATATTGACATCAGGTATCATTTCATTCGTGATCATGTTATGAAAGGTGATATTGAAATTCATTTCATCCCCACTGACAAACAGTTAGCTGATGTTTTTACTAAACCTCTCGATGAGAAAACTTTTAAACATCTCATCAGCGAACTGGGAATGTTAAACCCTTAACTGGAGCTTTCTTTGTTATTGAACGCGTCAGTGACACTGATGAAGTTCTCCAGTTGAGGAGGTCCAGATTATCCTTGCTCGCCAGGCTATCGAACGCCTTTGTGATACTATCTTGGCACTAATTGATATCTGGATCATCATTTTGGGGGGAAAGACTCAAAATAATTTTCTGACTAAAATTCGTTTTTGTTTGAAAATGCAACTGGAGAACTCACCAGTTGGAAACTGGTACTGGACTGATCCTCCAGTTACCAGTTTCAGTCTTTGTCTAATTTTTATAACGTTAAAGATACATGGTCAATATTTATGCCACGTGATGATACTCGAGTGTTTTAAACCACTTGATATCGTGATCTGACGTGTTTGGAACCAATTTTAGTACTTGACAACTGTTTGTATTGGGATAACAAAAAGTGAGTGGGGTCATGGGTAAAGTGAGCCGTCGTAGCATTTAATGCTGACATGGTAACATTTAATGCTTACATGGAAAATTATATTTTATTTCAAAATTCAAAAATCATTTTGTCAAAATATCTTCAAAATTGTTTTGGTTTAATAAAATATGATTTTGGTTTACATTGGGATCTTGAATCTCCTTATAAATACCCTTATTTACTCCAAAACTCATTTACTTTTTTTTTCATTCTCTTCATTTACTCTCTTCATTTACTTCCAATCATAAACATTGCTTCATTCTTCTCTTTGCTTCACAAATCTAAAACCCTAAATCTTAAATTTCATATTCATTCAATGGCTCCTAAATCATCCCGTTCAAGAGATGTAAATCTCTTGACCGTTCCATACAATCCCTCACCAGATGTCTCCCAGGCACCTGGTGCTCCGAGTAGTGCTGCCCTTAAACTAAATCCTAATAATCCATTGGCAAGCCTACAAGGTTCTCAAGGGTCTAATACCCTTATTGGTAGAATCCGAAAGTTTTTGAAGGATTCTCCAATAGGACCCTTATTTTCTAGAAACCCACGCAAGATGTATCATGACTACTTGTGTGAGTTCTGGTACACTGCCACTCTTTCTTCTGATTGTTCCTCCATCAGTTTCACGTTAAAGATACATGGTCAATATTTATGCCACGTGATGATACTCGAGTGTTTTAAACCACTTGATATCGTGATCTGACGTGTTTGGAACCAATTTTAGTACTTGACAACTGTTTGTATTGGGATAACAAAAAGTGAGTGGGGTCATGGGTAAAGTGAGCCGTCGTAGCATTTAATGCTGACATGGTAACATTTAATGCTTACATGGAAAATTATATTTTATTTCAAAATTCAAAACCCTAAATCTTAAATTTCATATTCATTCAATGGCTCCTAAATCATCCCGTTCAAGAGATGTAAATCTCTTGACCGTTCCATACAATCCCTCACCAGATGTCTCCCAGGCACCTGGTGCTCCGAGTAGTGCTGCCCTTAAATTAAACCCTAATAATCCATTGGCAAGCCTACAAGGTTCTCAAGGGTCTAATACCCTTATTTACTCCAAAACTCATTTACTTTTTTTTTCATTCTCTTCATTTACTCTCTTCATTTACTTCCAATCATCAACATTGCTTCATTCTTCTCTTTGCTTCACAAATCTAAAACCCTAAATCTTAAATTTCATATTCATTCAATGGCTCCTAAATCATCCCGTTCAAGAGATGTAAATCTCTTGACCGTTCCATACAATCCCTCACCAGATGTCTCCCAGGCACCTGGTGCTCCGAGTAGTGCTGCCCTTAAACTAAATCCTAATAATCCATTGGCAAGCCTACAAGGTTCTCAAGGGTCTAATACCCTTATTGGAAAGATCAGAAAGACAACTGGGCGGGCCTCAAAATAATGAGGGACCCTCCAGTTCGTCTCAAGTTGTGGTTGAGGATAGTACAACCATAACTGAAGCCGTTCCTATCACGTCTATCCCTGGTGAAGATGTTTCGGCATCTGATCCTCAAACTGATGAAACCATCCAGGCAACTGGAACTGGTCATCAGGAGCCTGAACTTGATGTTCAGCCATCCCTATCATTTATGAATCTAGGCATAAATGTGGATGAGTTCCAACTTGAATCTTCGGATTCGGAAGGAACACAAGATGATCAAGAAATGGTTGATGCATCTGTACATGATCAACTCCCTTCTTTCTCTGATCAACCCCTAGAACCACAAGTTTCAGTTTCCCATTCAGATACGCTTACACATACTTCCCCACAAAGAATTCCATCAATAATTTTAACTCCTTTTGTGCCTAGAAATAGGCAAACTTCCCTACCGCCGCCGTTGGTCACACCTGAGCATTCTCAGCATGACCAACACATTGTAACTCCTCAGCGTTCTTTTTCACTACCAACTTTTCCTTCTACTGCCACTGGAACAACTGGAGAGGCTTCTTTTGTTGTGCCCCCTCCAGTTGAACTGGTGCATCCTGCTACTGGTCCAGTGACAGTTACTCCTTTGTCACTGGACGCTCAACTGGTCTCCTTCTCAACCGACATCCAAAACCTGATCAAACGGGTGGAGGGTGTTCATAAGACCATTGAGCAGAATGCCAAGTCCATTTCTAAATACAACAAAGACTCGATCACAAATGCTAAAGTTGTTGATTTGGGTATAAACAAGTTTGCTGCCAATGAGGACTTGGTATTCAGAAAGTTGAATGAGTTAGTCACCAGCTGTAACAATCTGACCTCATCTTTGAAAGAGGCTTTTGACTTAACTCATTCCAATGTCAATACATCTATCTCCAACCTACTGAGCAATACTGTTCGATCATCAGAGGTGATCTGAAGGAGATAGAGAGGCAGGTCAAAGAGTTGTTTGAGAGACCTGGCCTAAATGTTGTTGAAATTGGACAGCAGGTAGCCACTTCAGTTGGCCAGATGATTGACGAAAAACTGGCCAGTCGTGAAGATGAACTGGTTAAGAAGGTGATGGCTGAATTTGCCAAGCTCCCCCCTCCTCAGATTAATCTGGAGCCTCTGTCACTTGAAGTTAGTCAGTTAAGGGGAGCAGTTAATGCGATCAACACTCAGTTGTCTTCCCACACTTCTTCTATTAAGAATCTGGTAACTGAAGTGGAGAACTTGAAAAAGAAGGATGATGAGTAAAGGAACAAGTGGTTAAAGGTTTAGATGAAGACTCAAAGCTTTTAAAAGACTTGAAGACTGGTCAGGACCAAACTGCAGCAAATGTCTTGACCCAGTCTCAAGAAATTAACCACTTGTGGAGGTCCTTTCGAATGATTTGCACAGTTTTTAGAGAGTGCAAGGATATGCAATCGTGGCAGCCTCTAGCCCGTTTGCCCTCCAGTAATGAAGACTGGGCAGCTATTCGTGCTGGTCTAGATGCTGCCAGGGGGGAAAGGGAAAGAAGGAATATCCTTGCACCTGCACCAAGACTGCCAGGTGTAAGTGCAAGGCCATTGGTTCAAAGGACGTTGTTGGTACTGATGATGATGATGACCAGCAAGTAATTGAAACATTTGAAGATGTTGGTCATGGGGGGAATAAAGGAAAGGAAGTGATGCTGGCCACTGATGAACAAGCAAAAATAACTGGTACTGAAGCCAGTGTGTTAGAAACTGGTAACATTGATCAGCTTCCTCCAGTTTCAGATGATGTTAGTAGGCAACTGGCAAGGCTTGGGGACTCAATCAAGGAAAGAAAGAAACAGATGAGGGTCAATCAATTTAATGATAGAAAAACTTGACCCCAACTCTACTTGATATGTGTGATTCAAGTCTCCTGGGCATGACACTTGCAGAATATGCCAAAGTCAAGGCTGATCCCAGAATTATTAATGCCCTGAAAGAACAACTGGAGATTGAGCTTGACAAACATTATAGGGAGGATGAGGCTGAATATGATGCCAGGTGCTTAAATATCACAGTGGATAAGGCCAAGGAAGTGAGAACTGAAGGAATTCTCAAAAGGGCTGAGCATGTTAAGAAGGTGGTCAAACAAGTGTTGAATCCACCCAAGTCCAGAGGTAAACCTAAGTTGCTGCCAAGAGATGCAGATCTTAGAACCTGGGTGGAAACAACTGAACCTTCAAGTGAAGATATCAAAGCTGCTGTGCATAGTATGAGCACTGGCCAGATCAAACTGGCCAATGAATCTGAAGCTAGAGAATATTTGTCTGAAGTGCAACAGCGGAGATATCACCCTGGTAAGATTACTGAAATGAAAGTGTTCATCAAACCAGGTACCAAACACTTCACTGTTGGGGTTCAATATCTTAATGGACCCTTAAGGCAAACTGAGAATCCTGATGTTACTGGATTTGGTTATTCGGAGCTGGTGGAGATGGCAAACTTGTTGGGGGCCAAGCAACAAAAGAACAAAGTTGAAAGAGGATGGATGTTTGTTCTTCAAAGTCTGCTCAAGTTTAAAGAAAATATTGAAGAGAGACTAAATGTTGATCCTGAAGACAAACAGCCCATTTCTACAGTTGCCAAGAGAAGGAGAACTGGCGAAGGGCCATCTGTTTAAGTTCTTCTTCATTTTTATCTTCTTGTAATTTTGTTTTACATTCTGTAACTTGTAAATTTCATTCCTTGTATAAATGAAGTTACCAGTTTGTAACCACAAGGTAGATAAAAGATTAAAATCTAACAAACCTAAACTGATAAACCTAAGGTATTTATTGATCTATAAAAATACCTTAGAAACTTAGATAGAATTTAATCAAACTAACCTTTCCAGTTCATACATGTATAGACACAAAGAACTAGAAAGACTTAGCAATATTTCAGGACAAATAGGGGGAATTTGTTAGGACCAGTTCACCTGGAACTGTCCAGTCACCAGTTCACACTGACCAGTTCACCAGTTGCATCTGGTGACCAGTAAATTGGTGACCAAGAAGATTTGTCCAGAAATATATTGAAGTCCAGTTGCATCGTACAGTTTACGCAACTGAAGACTTCCTCCAGTTGGGAACTGACCAAGTTAAAGAATCATTCCAGTTGAAGTCGAAGACAATAAATGGAAGATAGAGAATGGCAATGGCAGCGAAGCCCAGTTGACATTCTAGTCAGTTACAAACTGGAGACCTTCAGTGGAAAGATCTTACAAATCTTTACACTGATTACGAGGAATTGACTTGTACACTTTATGTACCTTTATCCGGATAATAAGCCTTATCTTATTATTTAAACATAAAAGGTACATAAAGGTGGTTATGTAAAGTCACTTTAACACGCGACTTTACACTGCCTTTTAAGGAATTAAATGCCATTCCTTAAATGCTTCCAACCACATTTGTACGGCCAAAGTTGACATCCCAATGTTAACTTTGCCTATAAATACAAGTCATTGTACAACCAAGAATATCCAAGTATTCAGAATACAAAGTATTCAAGCTCACAAAAGCAAAAATACTTCACTTTGCAAACCAGCAATATTCTTGGTGAACTTGTGCAATATTCTCTCAATCGCTAAAAGGAACATTTCACTACTTTAAGTGTTTCGATTGTTGAAGAGAGACTAAATGTTGATCCTGAAGACAAACAGCCCATTTCTACAGTTGCCAAGAGAAGGAGAACTGGCGAAGGGCCATCTGTTTAAGTTCTTCTTCATTTTTATCTTCTTGTAATTTTGTTTTACATTCTGTAACTTGTAAATTTCATTCCTTGTATAAATGAAGTTACCAGTTTGTAACCACAAGGTAGATAAAAGATTAAAATCTAACAAACCTAAACTGATAAACCTAAGGTATTTATTGATCTATAAAAATACCTTAGAAACTTAGATAGAATTTAATCAAACTAACCTTTCCAGTTCATACATGTATAGACACAAAGAACTAGAAAGACTTAGCAATATTTCAGGACAAATAGGGGGAATTTATTAGGACCAGTTCACCTGGAACTGTCCAGTCACCAGTTCTCACTGACCAGTCACCAGTTGCACCGTACAGTCAACGCAACTGAAGACTTCCTCCAGTTGAGAACTGACCAAGTTAAAGAATCATTCCAGTTGAAGTCGAAGACAATAAATGGAAGATAGAGAATGGCAATGGCAGCGAAGCCCAGTTGACATTCTAGTCAGTTACAAACTGGAGACCTTCAGTGGAAAGATCTTACAAATCTTTACACTGATTACGAGGAATTGACTTGTACACTTTATGTACCTTTATCCGGATAATAAGCCTTATCTTATTATTTAAACATAAAAGGTACATAAAGGTGGTTATGTAAAGTCACTTTAACACGCGACTTTACACTGCCTTTTAAGGAATTAAATGCCATTCCTTAAATGCTTCCAACCACATTTGTACGGCCAAAGTTGACATCCCAATGTTAACTTTGCCTATAAATACAAGTCATTGTACAACCAAGAATATCCAAGTATTCAGAATACAAAGTATTCAAGCTCACAAAAGCAAAAATACTTCACTTTGCAAACCAGCAATATTCTTGGTGAACTTGTGCAATATTCTCTCAATCGCTAAAAGGAACATTTCACTACTTTAAGTGTTTCGATTGTTGAAGAGAAATTCCGAGTATAGATCAATTGTATTTCATAGGTTGTTAGGATATTTACATTCGTGTATTATCTTGGTTCCGCATCAACCTTGTAATTTGTTTAATATCAATAAATAAATTACACATTGAAAACTACATATTGTCTCATCAAGATTGTTTACAAGTTATTTGTATTATTGCATTGTTCTTTACTTATTGTCTTTATATAAGTAATCTATCTAGAACTTGGTATATACTTCTACAACTGGTCGTGTCCAGTTTAGTAAGTATATTGCAAAGTAACTCCACCATCGACATAGAGGTGTCTTCAGTAGTACCATCTTAACAAGTTGGGACTTACACATAATCCTGTCAAGTTTCAAGTTCCAATTCAATCTAAATCTCGAGATTGAATTTTGAGTTTTGGCGCGAATTTTGAGGGATTTGAATCTGTTGTGTTTTGTGTTGAATTTTGTTCATAAACTTGTTGCGGACATGAATTCAAACAGTTTGCCAGTGATTTCGTGATCTAACTCCTAGTAATTCAAAGATATTGAAGTTTTAAAAAGTTGTTAATGGAGTTTTTCTGGAAAACTGTTGAGATGAAGAAGATGACCAAGACGATCTTCACTAGGACGATCTTCTCAAGATCGTCTTAGTCTTTGAAAGCTTGTTTTACTTACTTGTGCTTTGTGGCTTGTTGGACGATCTTCACAAGATCGTTCTAAACAAGAGTGTGGTGAATAGTGTTTGATTCTGGCTAATTAATCCGAAAGGATTGGTTGGGTCATTTCAAATACTTCGAAGTTTTGAGAAAGAAATCTAAAACGATCTTCAAACCAAGATCGTTTCATTTCTTAGAACTAAGACGATCTTCACCTAGATCGTTTCATACCTTCGAAACCCAAGACGATCTTCAACAAGATCGTCTCATTCCCTCTGAATTTAAGACGATCTTAAACCAAGATCGTCCCATTTTCTTGAATCATTTCAATTCAAAATCACTTTAATTCAAGATAACTTCACTTCAAGACCGTTTCATTTTTTCAAGACCGTTTCAATTCAAGATCGTTTCATTTTCAAGACTTAACCAAATTTTCATCAAAATTCTAAAACGATCTCACCTAGGACGATTTTGTTCAAAACGATCTAGCTCAAGACGATCTTACCCAGAACGATTTTGTCAAGATCGTTTCATTTTCTATTATTCACAAGATCGTTTCATTTCCTGGTTAATTCAAGATCGTTTCATTTCCTGATCTTACCAAGATCGTTTCATTTGCCATTATAAATTCAATTCCATTTTTCAAATCAAATCAATCTCTAATGGCTTCTCGTGAAGCATTGGCATTGGGTTCAGATACAAGACCTCCAGTTCTCTACCGTGGTTCTTACGAACTATGGAAGAAAAGATTTATGGACTATGTGGAAAGTCAGACAAATGGTCATATGATGAAAGATTCCATCCTTAATGGACTTGCCGTTCATCGCCATCCCACTACTGATGCAATTATTCTGACTCCTGATCTGTTGAATGCTGAACAAAAGGATCGAACAGCTGTAGATAACAGAGCTAGGTCATGCCTATACAAAGCTCTACCAGATGAAATCTATGGCTCTGTTGATTCTTATGATACAGCCAAGGAGATATGGGATGAGGTGGCTAGACAGATGGAGGGAGCTGACGTGACTTCGACCATAAGATTGACAAATATTCTGACTGAGTTTGACAACTTCTCCAAATTGCCTAATGAATCTCTTGAAACTGTCTACTACAGATTCTGCAATGTCATAAATGAACTGAGGAAGAACAATGTCAAGAAAACAGAGATTGAGTTAAACATCAAATTCATCAAAGCTCTTGGTCCAGAATGGGAAGATTTTGGAACACAGATCAAGCAACATCAAAATCTGACCAAGTTCACCATTCATACTCTTTATGAATCTTTCAAACTCAATGAAAACCAAGTCCTGAACAAAGCTTCATCAAACAAAATGCCAGAAGTTGTATCTTCTGATCCTTTGGCATTGATAGTTGAGAAGAAGATTTCTGAAGCTCTTAAAAGGCAACTGGTGGTTGTTTCTTCGTCTGATGAGGAGGGAGATGATCTGATGGCTACAAGAGATGGTGTTTCAGATGAACTATATCAAGCTCTTGCCGCGGTAACAAAGTATTTCAAGAGGAAATTTTACAAAGCAAGGCCAACAAACAACAATCTCCGCACTTCTTCTACAAGTGCATTTCCCAAGAAGGAACACTATCATCCAAGGAGCAATGAGCAAGGTGAAGCTAATGGATCAAGGTATGGTGAAAAGAAGGAAGCCTATGAGAAACCAACTGTTGAGAAGGGTAAGGCATCAGACAAAAAGTGCTACAATTGTGGTATTCCTGGACATTTTGCCGTTGACTGCAAACAACCTCGAAAGCGGGACTATGAGTATTACAAGCAGAAGATGCTGTTAGCCAAACAAGTTGAAGTAGGACATGCATTGCTTGCCGAAGATGACAAATGGCTGTTGCTCACTGATGATGAAGATCAAGATCTCTCCGCTAATGTTTGCTATATGGCGAGATTGGCCAAGAACAAAGTCCTTGAAGCAGAAAGCACTGATGATGAATACCCAGATGATGAGGTAAATCTCGACTCTACTTTTTCTTTGATTAAGGACAAAGAGTCATGTAGATTAGCTTTATCAGATTTAACAACTCATATAAATTCTTTAGCCAACAAAAACAAAAAGTTGAAAAATAGCATTTCATTTTCTAAAAGTGAATTTTCAAAACTTCTTGAAGAACATTCAAAACTACTTTTTGAACATGATGCTATTAAACAAGATTTTCAAGCTTACAAAGATAAGATGTTGGTTAAAGAATGTGAGTTGAATGTCTCTCCTGATTCTAAGTTATTACTAAAATGTCAAAATCTAGAAAAGACCATTCATGATCTTGAAAAGACCAATCAAGATCTTGAAATTCAAAAGACCAATGAATGGCTTCGGGCAAATGCAAGACAAATGGATGTTGATATTCTCAATAAAAAGCTTCAAGAAGCTAAACCAAACAATGTTGAATTCGAAAGGAAGATTTCTGATTTAAATCATAATTGTTTTCTAAAAGACATTGAGATTGAGAATCTTGAAAAACAAGTTGAGGAATTTAAAAAGAATATACTTTTCTATCAAGAAAAGTTATATAAAGTTGAACAAAATCCTTTCTTGAATTTCACTGCCTATTTCAACAAGTCAAAAATCGACAAAACAGAACTTCTTCTCGGGTTGGGATTTGAGAATATCACACCATTACAAAAAGCCAAAAAGGAAATTGAACCCTTGTATGATGAAAAATTCCTACGACTTGGTATGATACAACAATTTATTCGTCCATTGAATGACGAATTTGAGACTGATGAAGTTGAGAGAATACCAAAACAAGAATTTTTGGTTAATTATGATGCAATAAATGATTCATACAAAACTAAGGAATCTTCAATTTTCAAAACCAAGAATCTGTAGACACTCCACCTAAACCAACTAAACTGTACTTTCCAACCACATTTTTGGAAAAACAAATAGAAGGTTTACAACAAAAGGTGGAATCTCAACAAAAAGTAATTAATCACCTCAAGTCTCAAAGTCCGAATTCAGAGGATAAATGTATTGTTGTTAATACTAAGAAAGTTTGTGAGAATGGTTCTACTCAAACTAACCAAAGTGCATTAATAGACAATTCTACCCAAACTACTTGTGATTCATCTACCAATACCTCTACCCAGACCTTGACTGATTTTCTTGAATGTACTTGTCAAAATACTGCTACATTTATAGCTGATGATTATGTGCAATCTGATTTATCTAATGAAGAACTTGCACATAGTTTAGTTTTGATATGGTACTTCTATAGGTTTTTCACATGCAACACTGTTGATGAGTTAGTTGTTCACCCTAAGCCTAGTGCTAGTATAGGTGTTGATACTTCTACTCAATTTTCTTGTGAAACCAAAGATGTGTCAGTTCAAGTTGACCCAATTTCTGAGACTACCCATAATGTGAAGTTGGACACCAAGATTCCTGATTTGTTCAAAACTTTCAAATGAATCTAAAACTAATCAATCTCCATTGAAATTTTCTTTTTCCAAAGATTTCACAAAGAATGATTTTGATAAATTCATGGAGGGAGAATATGTTTTTAATTCAGAAACTGAGAAAAAGATTGAATCTACCAAAATCAAAGTGGAAACAAAAGTGGAATCTCAAAAACCATTGTCCAAAGCTCCAACTTCATATTATTCAAAGAAACGAGTTAAGACCAAACTCGTCAAGACTGAACCAAAGACCATTAAGTTAGAAACCTTTGTTGCTACCCCAGTGAAACATGTCAAAAAGAAACAAGCTGAAACCCCACTCAGGACCAAGTACACCAAAGTAAAACTTCCAAAAGACTATTCTAATGCTTCTCAATCTAGCTCTCAATCTAGCTTTATACCTAAGGTGTCTAAGTCTAGCTCAGTTTCGCTAACTAAAGATACATCAAATGGTTCAACTAGATATAGAGATAGATATGGGTGGTTTTCTCATGATAAACCAAAGAAGCAAGAAGTTTCCTCACCTCCAAAAGAGTCCAAAAAGATGAAAGTGTCTAAAACTCCTAGTTCTAATCTTCTTAATTTCAATTCAACAGGTGGAAAGAGTTTAACTAGTGGTGCTAAATGGGTTGCTAATACTTTAGTACCTAAGATCACTAGTAATCTAAAGAGTGTTGAGAAAAAGAAGAAAAGAAGGAGGAGAAAATCTGTCAATAGGAGGAAAGGTGTTACTGTAAATCAAAACAATTCATCTTTGTTTAATAATGTTGAATGTGCCAAGGCAAGGCCTTGTGAGCTTGTAAACAATTTTAATTCTCGTGTGGTTGATGTGAATGCTTGTAGACATGTTACTTTTAATTCCAATGTGATTGTTCGTACTTTTTATTCAAATATGTTTGTTGATAATGTGCTTGTCAATGCTTATGTTGATTCGAAAACATGTTTGAATGCGCATCCTAAGTTATATACCCTGCCTGTTTTAACTAACCTTAAAGGACCCGTCTTCAAGTGGGTACCTAAAAACGGTTAAATTTCTTTGATTACAGGAAATAACCATCTGTGTTTGGATACTCGATTCCGGGTGTTCGAAGCACATGACTAGAAATAAATCTTTGCTGAAGAATTTTGTTGAAAGATTCATGGGAACTGTTCGCTTCGGAAACAACAATTTCGCTCCCATCTTAGGGTATGGAGACATTGAACGAAATGGAATTATCATCAAGAAAGTTCATTATGTTGAAGGATTAAGTCACAACTTGTTCAGTGTTGGACAATTCTGTGATAACAATCTTCAAGTTCTGTTTCGGAAATCTTTATGCAAAATCCAAACTCTAGATGGAGTCGATATTCTTTGTGGTGATCGTGATGATAACCTGTTTACCATCAATCTCGATGATAACCAACCAACTGATAATATTTGTCTCATTTCAAAGGCTACTTCAAAGAATTCTTGGTTATGGCATAGAAGGCTTTCTCATTTGAATTTTCAAACCATCAATACTTTGGTCAACAAGCATCTTGTTGAAGGCTTACCTGACTATAAGTATGAAAGTGAGCATGTTTGTCCTTCTTGTGCTGTTGGGAAAATTAAGTGAACTTCTCATAAACCGAAGAAATCTCCAAATTCTTTAGTACCTCTTCATTTGCTTCACATGGATCTTTGTGGGCCAATGAAAGTACAAAGCCGAAATGGGAAGAAATACATCCTGGTTATTGTTGATGATTATTCAAGATATACTTGGGTCAAGTTCCTTGCAACGAAAGATGAAACAACTCAGATGTTGATAGATTTCATCACCAATACTCAAGTAAATCTTCAACTTCCAGTTCGTTACATCCGTTCGGATAACGGAACTGAGTTCAAGAATGCTGTTTTTGATGAATTCTGCAAATCCAAAGGTATCACTCATCAATTCTCAGCAGTTCGCACACCACAACAAAACGGTGTTGTTGAAAGGAGAAATCGATCGCTAGTGGAAGTAGCAAGGACAATGCTTGCTTATTCCAAATTACCATCCAATATGTGGGCTGAAGCTGTTGACACTGCTTGTCACACTCAGAATCGGTCCATCATCAATCAGTGTTTCGAAAAGACTCCTTATGAGGTTGTTAACAAACGCAAACCCAACATCAACTATTTTCACATATTTGGGTGTGTTTGTTACACTTTGAATGATCGGGAGAATCTTGGAAAGTTCGAGAAGAAAGGTGATGAAGGATATTTTGTTGGTTATTCCAAAACATCAATTGCCTACCGAATCTACAATCACCGAACAAACACAATTCAAGAAACAATGAATGTTTGGTTTGATGAGATGTCAGGCATGATTTTTGAGCAAGAAAGTTTGCTGCCAACAAGTAATGATCCAAGTACTTCAAGTACTCCGACAAGGAATTCTACCTTAGCTTCTAAATTCAAGAAGTTTCCAACTCCAACAAGTGATGAATTAGATATTCTTTTTGAAGAATTCTATAATTCAAAACCGATTCATGATCAAGAACCTCAGGACATCGTTGAACCAATTCAAAACAATGAACCTCTTCATAACAACGATCCAGTTCCTAACATCATTCATGAATCATCATCAAGTTCTTCAGAGCAAGAATTCTCTTCTACTGATACTTCTCCACTATCCTCTCAGGATAATTCTTCTCAAGTGAATGTGCAAGAACAACCTTCTTGATTAACTCAGACAACAAATCCATTAAACACTCCAAATGTGTATGTACCACTTGACTTTGATCATCCAGCTTATGAGGAAAGAGTTATACCAAGTTATGACTCCATCTCTCAACAAAACTCAAGTTTCAATGATGATGATGTTGATCTTCAAGAACAAGATCCTCTTCCCCATGCTCACAAGTGGACACGTATGCAGAAAGACCATCCTACTGATCAAATAATTGGAGATCCACAAGCAGGAGTAACTACTCGTACCTCAGTAAATGAGTGTCTTGTTACACTTTCTCTTAGCAATATCGAACCCAAAACAGTATCTGAAGCTCTTCGTGATCCAGAGTGGGTTAAGGCAATGCAAGATGAACTCGCTCAATTTGAAAGACTGAAGGTATGGAGGTTAGTTCCAAATCCTAGAAAAGCTGATCCCATCGGTACAAAGTGGATATTCAAGAACAAAAAGGATGAGAATGGAGTGGTAGTTAGGAATAAAGCTCGACTTGTTGCAAAGGGTTATTGCCAACAACCTGGTGTTGATTTCGACGAAACTTTTGCTCCAGTAGCAAGAATGGAGGCCATTCGAATATTCTTAGCTTATGCCGTATTCCGAAACTTTACTGTGTTTCAAATGGATGTGAAGACTGCTTTCTTGAATGGTGATCTCAAAGAAGAAGTTTACGTTGATCAACCAGAAGGTTTTGTTGATCCTCAGAAGCCAAACCATGTCTACAGGTTAGACAAGGCTCTCTACGGTCTCAAGCAAGCACCCCGAGCATGGTATGATTCTTTAACTACTTTCTTACTAAGAGGTGGCTTTACCAAAGGCACAATTGACCCTACCCTGTTCATTCGCAAACAAGGTAAGCATGTTCTACTTGTTCAAATATATGTTGATGACATTATATTTGGGTCCACCAGTCAAACATTTTGCCGAAACTTTTCATCTCTTATGGTTAATCATTTTGAAATGAGCATGATTGGGGAAATGAATTACTTTTTGGGTCTTCAAATCAAACAATTACCAACTGGTATTTTTATATCACAGGGTAAATACATAAATGACATGTTGAAAAAGTTTGATATGACTTCATGTTCTTCAATCTCTACCCCAATGGCTGCTCGAACAAACATAAATGCTGACACAAATGGGAAACCATTTGACCAAAAGAGATATAGAAGTATGATTGGTTCGTTGTTGTACCTAACAGCATCTCGCCCAGATATTAATGTTTGCAACATGTATGTGTGCTAGATATCAAGCTGCTCCAACTGATTTACATTATCAAGCTGTGAAACGAATCTTTCGTTATCTGAAGGGTACACCTGATTTAGGTCTCTGGTATCCAAGGGATACTGGATTCAATCTAACTGCATATTCAGATGCAGATCATGCTGGTTGTAAACTTGATCGCAAGAGCACTTCCGGTACTCTACAATTTTTAGGTGATAAAATTGTGAGTTGGTCTTCCAAGAAACAGAATTGTGTGTCACTATCAACGGCTGAAGCTGAATATGTGGCGGCGGCTAGTTGTTGTGCTCAGGTTTTATGGATGAAGACACAACTAACTGATTATGGTCTGAAATATGATCATATCCCTATCTATTGTGATTCTCAGAGTGCCATTGCCATTGCAGTCAACTCAGTAAACCACTCTCGATCAAAGCATATTGATGTTAGATATCATTTTCTCAAAGATCATATTGAGAAAGGTGACATCGAGCTCTACTTCGTGGGTACTGACTTTCAACTTGCAGATTTGTTCACAAAACCATTGGATGAAAAGAGGTTTAACTTTCTTATCTCCAAGCTAGGTATGTTAAATCTTAAACCTTAACTCTTTTTCCATTTGAAGGAATTCTTGACACATTCCAGAAAAACAAAATACAAAATTTGAAAACAGAAAATCAAATACAAAATTACAAAATTTTCGAAAATATACAAAAAGATATTTATTAAAGTGGCTTGCATATACTATGTATGCAACCCGTTCTTAAATGATATATTTATTTTTAACGCATTGTTATTATACATATAAATTGATATAAGAAAACAAGGAATCGAACGCCTTTGTGTACTTCCAAGTGTTCTTATATGAATATGTATGTGTATAGCAATCAAGTTTTTCAAATAAAATTTTTCAAACTCTCAATTGTTGATATGAGATACAAAGGATCGAACGCCTTTGTGTACTCCCTTGTTCTCTCATATTACACAATTGATTGGATTTTCATTTTACTTAAATGTTTTAATTGCCTCCAACGTGTTGCTGTAAGTTGCGACGGATTGAACGCCTTTGTGTACTCCCTAGCTATCTTACTACCAACATTGTTGTTGAAGCAAAACTTTGTGTTTCTTTTGATATCACACAACAATTTTTTGCTCCACCTTTCTATGAAAAACATTTTGATCTATTCTTGCATAGATTAAGGAGGAGTTTGTGATTTCAAAACACTTTTAAAAACAAAACAAAAACTTCAAATGTGTTTCAAATGCTTTTCTCATTCACACTTTTGATGTTTTTCAAATGATTTTAACTCAAATGGAGTTCGGTGATTAGTTTGCACATGAGCGATAGGTATTTCTCAAAATTGACTCCATGAACTTCATCATCGCCGATGAGTTCTAACCCCGGAGTATTCACTTCTTTCATTAGATAGTGAGGGTTTTTTGAGTGATGATTTCGTGCAACTAGAATGGAGGGAGTAAAGTCGAAAAGTGAGAGGTTAAGGTGATATGTTGTGCGAAAAGGGTTAAAAGAAATGATACCCTTCCCTAAATTCTCAAAAAGCCGGGTAAAACACGTTCCTATCGGATTTCATTTGTTGATTTCTCGATATTGAAGAAGTCTTCATGGACCCAGTGAAGCGATGCACATCTTTACCTAACCACTCAAGTGTTTCTTAACAAATACTTGTTTCAATTCTCACGGAGATTTTCACATTTCTATTGACTCTTCATTTGGAAGATGTTGATATTGAAAAAGGGCGACATTCTGCTCTAGTCCCCGACTTCATTTGATCACATTGTGTCTAGAGCTATATTGCTTGATCATTAGTTTGATCATTCTTCACTTAATTAGGACACATTCGAGTCATATCTTTGTGATATAATTGCTTATCTTTGTGATATAGCCGGAACATTCGTAGTGATATCTAACTTGATATTCCATGATGATCGAATGGAAATCCTACCAATGCTAACATCTTTTTCAACATTGAACGTAGGTCTCATAATTACATTTATGTGCTTATTGAGCTAACGAGAAGTCTAAGTGACCTCGGTTTTCCCTACAAAGTCTTTAAGGATAAAATTGTGGTTATCAAATGCTTCGGTAGTGTTAACCATAATTTATATTCTTTGAAGCAATCTAGTGGTTGAAAAGCCGCAGACCGAACTATGTTAGAGACTTGTTTTGTGCATATCTCAATGATACATAGGAAATCCGAAAAATGTTATACATTTCTATCGGTCATTTCATTAATCCTTTTGATTTTTGAACGTGCAAACGGATCATTCTTATCCGGTTTCATTTCTCTTCACACAAACACAGAAAACACCAACACAATGCTATAACGTTTGTCCCAACATCTTCAATCTTACTTTTTAGTCACTCCTAGGATTCTTGGGTTGGGCTAATGGTTTGGGTTGATGTTTTGATGGTTGACATTTCTCCATGTCTTATTATTCCTTGTGACATTTAATCAATCATATGTGTACATAATGACATTGGTTCCCAATTTTGTCATTATGAGGGGGAGAAAATATTATGATTGATTCATAGTCTTTGTCAACTGAGCTTTTGCTTTGGAGATGAATTTGGTATTGTCTTCAAATGATAGGAATGGAATAAGAGTCTTTGTTCCATCAATATTTGTCTTCTGAGAGTACCTTCTCTCTATCCTTTTCAAAGGCATAGTTGATGATAGAAATGGAATGAGAGTCTATGTTGAGAAATTTTTGTATTTGGTTGTTTCAAATGGGTTTAGGCTTATCAAAGTTTGTGTATAGGGGGAGAAAATTGTTCATGATGTGTCAATAGTTTCAGATTTTCACTAGACTTTAGTTGATTGAGATTTTGATTTTAAAAAGGGGAATCTGAATTGACTTTAGAGATAAGAATGAAACCGAAGATGAAAAGATTTTCACTCAAGACACTTCAAAAATTCAAAGATGCTCCAAAAGGTGTATACTCATGAATTGAGGGGGAGCATGATTACTTCATAAGAATTTCATCTAAACTTCATTCAATTGCTTACTCTCCAAAGTGTTCGAGTTGATGTGACAAAGATCAAAGCTTCAAAAAGGTTGAAAGATTTGGTAGAAGATTCAAGTCAAAGAAGTAAAGCCTCAAAAGAGTCTTCATCAAACACAATTCATTCAAGATCTTCAAGTCATACAACAACATTTTATCAAGAAACTCCAATGCATACAACAAGGGGGAGAGTTCATATTCATGAAACTTCATTTCAAGAAGATGAGATTCATTCAAGAATTAAAACCGAAGAATCAAAAAGTTGAATCTCACTCAAGAATCGAAGATTGATACATTCGAAACCAAGATTCATACCTTCCGCATTTCTAAAGACAACTCTGATTCATGATTCAACAACTCTCGAAGATTTAAGTCATACACTTGTGTTCGAATTCATGATACTCTTTATTCAAGACTCAGACACATTCATTATTCTCTGTTCTAAAAGAACATTGAGAATCCTCACATGATTTAACTTCAAGAAGTTCAAGATCAAGACCAAGACTGAATCAAGTTCCCCAAAGACAAAAGAGAAAGCTTTGAAGACTTGTTTCAACACACCAATTGTCTTCACCACCGGGCTCATCAAATTCATTCCTACAAGACAATATAATACGTACTTCATTCATTACAATGTATCACTAAGGGGGAGAATGTTAGAAATCCAAAAATAGTGATAAATTGTAATCTAGATTAGAGGGATTTCTTGTTGTTAAGTCATAGATAAATGATCACTAAGGTTGAGGGGCTAATTATGACAATTAGCATAATTGAGTAGTTAGACTATAAATAGCCCTCTCATACCTTAGAGATCATAACCTTGACATAATCATTTTATACTTTACAACTTTAATCCCAGATTTACACACAGTTACACACAATTCTCTCTCAAAACACACACAAACACCAAGAACACACACACACCAAATCCACCATTGATGGATTGAATTCAGCTGTAAAAATTGTGTTATAACATTTGTTAAGATTGAAACTTTCTCATTAGGTAACAAACAACCTCAGCAGGTTAGGTATTCTAGTTTCCCTAGGTATTCTCAAAAAAATCCTAAGTGCACTTTACAGAGGGTTAGAGATACTTTTACAGGCATGACTAAATACAAAGACCAGTATGGTTGGCTGTCACCTAATAACATAAAGAAAGTGAATAGGACCACGGAAACCATCAAGAAGAAACCTGTTCAGAAAATAGATGCTAAATTGATTTCTAACTCTAAGAATGTTCGTGTTTCAGGTGACTTGTGCTTGAATAGTAGCAGTAAATGGATTCCGAAAGATAGATTTTTGCATGCTACTAGAAAAGTCAAAATTGATGGAAACACTACCCATGTCAAACAAGTGTGGATTGTCCGTAGATCAAATACATTAGATAATGCTAATTCATCTAGGACTAGTCCTGCTTGTCTCAAAACTTGTGTATAAATCATCACATTTCTTTGTCTGTAATTCGTATTTGTGTTTTGAACAATTATGTGTGCTTGTTTGTTATTTGAATAAATTGTTTGTTTGCGTGTTATTTTGCTTGATGTTTATTTTTTTAATGTGTACTTGCATGTTCTTCCTCTAACCTGCAAGGACCCAATCTACATGGGTACCTAAACCATATTCCTTGTCCTTGCAGGAATATCTCATTTGTGTATGGTATGTTGACTCGGGATGTTCTCGTCATATGACTGGAAACAAGTCCATCCTTTCGAACTTTGTTGAAAAGTTTATGGGAACCGTCAGATTCGGAAATGATCATATTGCTCCTATTCTCGGTTATGGAGACATTGTTAAAAATGGTGTCACTATAAAAAGAGTTGTTAGGTCCAGATTTAGTCCAGACTTATTGGACTGGCTCCAGACTGGACTACTGGATCCTTATTTAGGTTTGTTAAGAAACTTGTTTTGCTGGTCTCGCTCCAGACCCGACTACTGGAGCCTCACTGAAGATCTGACCAGAAAACGTTTCTCTACTAGACCTACTCCAGACTTGGAATCTGAAGTCCTCTGAAGATTTGTCCAGAAATAATGGAAGACCAGTGAGCAAAATACTTGTATAGGGATCTGGAGTATTCTCCAGATTAGCTCACTGGACTTCACCCCAGTCCAGATCTATTCTACTGAAGACATTCTCACTGAAGTCAAAGACTGAAGTAAGAATAAAGAAGACTGACAAATGGCGGAGTCCACTGGAAGTCTTACCAGATCTGCACACTGGAGGATTGTTAGTGTTCTAGATCCTGCAAGTCTGAACACTAACATCGAGGATTGACTTTAAGCCTTTACACACTTTCCAAAGAACAACCCACTTGTTCTTTACCAAAGTACACGTGTGTTAAGGTGGTTGGATATAAGGATACACTTGCACTTGATGTGACTTTATCCTTATTCTTATCCAAAGCATTTAATGATCTTGTCGGATCATTAAATGCATCCAACCATATTTGTACGGCACAAAATTCACTGGTGAATTTTGTTGCCTATAAATACAAAGTCATATCTTTGAGAAAAATACTTTTAAGCATTACCTTTGCATTTAAGTGAATTTGTCTAAAATACTCTCGATCTTAAACAGGGATACTTCACAACTTTAAGTATCTCGATCCTAAAGAGCTATTTGACAAATATAGATCATTTGTAACTCATAGGTTGTTAGGATACATACTTAATTGTATTATCTTGATTCCGCAACAACCTTGTATTTTATTTAAACATCAATAAATAAAATACCCATGAAACATACATAATGTTCCACTTTATTTGTTTATTGCTTTAAGTCTTGTATTACTTTATTATATACTTGCATTTATATTAAAGTAATACTAGTCCATTCTAGTGCTTATTAGACTTGTTGTATTTACACATTCTTGGGTTAACCATCTCGTAATTAAAGGGACTCACATTTGGTATCAGAGCAGAAGGCTAATCATTGCCTAGATCTGTTCTTGATGGCTAACCAAGAAAATACACAAGGTTATAGTCTTGGTCCCGATCCTAATGCAAATATCAATGATCAAAATGAACCACAAAATGTTAATAACACTAATCCACCACCTCCTCCTCCTACTCCTGCTTCTCCACACGTGCATGTGCACTACTCAAATAATCCTGTTCCTAAATTCACTGGGAACAGTGATGAATTTGGTACGTGGAAGGCTAGGATGGTGTTGCATGTCACTGGTATTGAGAGGAATATGATGAAAATTTTAAACGAAGGTCCATATATTCCAACATCACCTCTCAATCCACTTCTTGATCCTTCTGGATCTAGAAGGGGAAGGGAAAAGAGGGAGGAACATTGGTCAGAAGAGGAGTGGAGATTGGTGAATCTAGACACCCTTCTCAAAAACATGATCCTCGGGGCCGTTCCAGAAACCCTAATTCCCACACTAGTTCTTTTTCCTAGTGCTAAACCATGTGGGATGAACTTTTAAACCAACATGAAGGAGGAGATGACACCATTGTCACCAAAAAGGTCTCCTTAAACAAGAGGTATGAGTCATTTTTTGCTCAACCTAACGAGTCTCTCACTGGTACTTACACCAGATTTATGAGTATCATAAACCAATTGAGAGGTCTTGGGGTGAGAAGGACAAGGATATACTTTTTTTTTTTTTTTTTTTTTTTTTTTTTTTTTTTTTTTTTTTTTTTTTTTTTTTTTTTTTTTTTTTTTTTTTTTTTTTTTTTTTTTTTTTTTTTTTTTTTTTTTTTTTTTTTTTTTTTTTTTTTTTTTTTTTTTTTTTTTTTTTTTTTTTTTTTTTTTTTTTTGTATCATAAACCAATTGAGAGGTCTTGGGATTGAGAAGGACAAGGATATACTTCTGGAGAAATTTTGTGACATTCTACCCACCAAATGGTCTCACATGATCCTGGTCTTACGACAAGGTAAAACTCTACACACACACACTCTCTCAACTCTATATGGAGCCTTCAGGTACACTGAAGAAAATCAAGCCCAGAGAGTGGTTGTAGAACAAGATGCTTTTAACCATGCCTCCAGTACTCCTAAAGTGGTCAGTTATTCTGAACCACAAGGTACAGCACTGATATCTTCTGAGAATGTATTTTCTATGAAGAAGATGGTGTCTGAACTTATGGATTCTGGAGAGTCCAGTCAAGTCTCTCCAGACTGTTGTGATGAAACTGAAGATGATGACCTTATTGCAATGATTGCTAAAACGTTTAACCGTTTCAAAGCAAGAGCAAATAAGCCATCTGGACAATTTGCATCCAGTTCTTCCACTGACAAGACCAATTTGACATGCTTTAAGTGTGGCAAAAAGGGTCATTTCATGAAAGAGTGCAGGTCCAACCAGTTTGCATCCAAGCCTGGTCCATTCTCTTCTAATAATAAGCCTGATGATAGCTATAAATTGAAATATAAAAAGCTTAAGGCCCAAATTGCTCTCATGGCACAACAAATTGAAAACAATAATAAGTGCATGATTGCAACAACTGAAGAGAAGTGGGTACCTTCTGATGACTCATCTGTTGATGAAGAAGAAGAAAGAGATTGCTGTTACATGGCTCTGGCAGACGAAGAGCACCTGGTGAAGGAAGATGTCACATCTGGACGATGGGTGGACATTGTTATTAAAAAGGTTAGTGATTATGATTGTGCTACTGACCAAGAACTAAAACTGGACATAGCTGAAGCTCTTAATTCTGATTTGATTTTTGTAGAAACTGTTAGATCTGATTGTGTAAATGGTCTAGAAACAGATTCTTCTGAAATAAATGCTTTAAAATCAAAATTAAAAGAACTTCAAGACATTGAACTGGCATTTCAAGCCCAGGTTCTGGTAACTGAACAATTGATCCAAGAAAAGCAAGATCTTGAGATCATTTTAGAGAAAGAAAAACTGGTAATTAAGTCATGGCTGGAAACCAAAAAGCCATATGATGCTGGAGTAAATCAATTTCCTACTCAAAAACGTGCATATTTAGATGGAAATACTCATGTTGCATCATTAATACCAGTAATCGATCGATTACCAGAGGGATTAAGGCCCACCACTGTTTATGATGAGCCTTTAACTCCCAAGACCAATATTCTACCAGTTCTTTGCCCAGAGGTCAAGACTGGAGTTGTCCAGATGACTGCTCCAGTTAAAAAGGTAAAGCAGAATAGACCTTTGCCTCAGACCAATCCCCTACCTAAGTCTACAACTGGAAAGACTAAGGTATCATCTGAAGAGAATGTTTTGTCCAGGTTAGAGAGCCAGATTCAAATTCTGACTCGTCAATCACAAAGTTTTAATGCAAGATTAAACTTTATTGAGGGTACTTCATCTGGCCCTAGACAAAACACAAAACCTTTTACTAAGAAAGACAAATTTATTTCTCCAGTTGAGAAAAAGAAAAAGGTTTCTAAACTATCAACTCCAGTAGTGTTTTCAACAAATACTACTGTTGAAGTAAGTGAACTAGACCAGATTGCCCCAGGGACCTATAAGGGAGGGTCCAGTGAACCCATCAGTCGATGGGTTCCCAAATCTAACTGATCAATATCTGGTGTATGTGTAGGGCGATCGAAAGAAGTATATCTGGTATCTTGACAGTGCAGCTGGCAGGACTATGACTGGATGTAAGACCCTACTGGAGGAGTTCACCATTTCTGATGGACCCTCCATCACATTTGGAAATGATGGTTGTGGAAAGACTGAGGGATATGGTGTTCTGAACAATGGACAAGTCAAGTTTACACGTGTTGCATTTGTGAATGGTTTGAAATATAACTTGATCAGTGTAAGTCAACTGTGTGACGATGGCTATCAAGTCTTATTCAATGTTGCTCAGGGCATCGTATTCAACAAGGACTGGAAGGTAGTGTTGATTGCTCCCAGAAAAGGGAATGTGTACGTGATGGATATGGAAAGCTCTCCTTCAGAGCAGTGTTTCTATACTCAAGCTGATGAAGACACAAACTGGTTATGGCATAAAAGGTTATCCCATTTAAATTTCAAATAAAATTAATATTGGTTCAGATGTACGTACTACTCCCCCAGTAACTCCAATTGTCTTTTGTGAATCTGATCCAATAAACGACAAAAATGAAGATTCACCAGACTCAGCTTCCAGTCATCCTGATCTGGAACCTGTTCAGAAAAAGAAACTCTCCAGTAGTACTCCATTCTATCCTTCTATTAATTTCAAACTACCCTCTGAAATTAATATTGGTTCAGATGTACGTACTACTCCCCCAGTAACTCCAATTGTCTTTTGTGAATCTGATCCAATAAACGACAAAAATGAAGATTCACCAGACTCAGCTTCCAGTCATCCTGATCTGGAACCTGTTCAGAAAAAGAAACTCTCCAGTAGTACTCCATTCTATCCTTCTATTAATTTCAAACTACCCTCTGAAATTAATATTGGTTCAGATGTACGTACTACTCCCCCAGTAACTCCAATTGTCTTTTGTGAATCTGATCCAATAAACGACAAAAATGAAGATTCACCAGACTCAGCTTCCAGTCATCCTGATCTGGAACCTGTTCAGAAAAAGAAACTCTCCAGTAGTACTCCATTCTATCCTTCTATTAATTTCAAACTACCCTCTGAAATTAATATTGGTTCAGATGTACGTACTACTCCCCCAGTAATCCAATTGTCTTTTGTGAATCTGATCCAATAAACGACAAAAATGAAGATTCACCAGACTCAGCTTCCAGTCATCCTGATCTGGAACCTGTTCAGAAAAAGAAACTCTCCAGTAGTACTCCATTCTATCCTTCTATTAATTTCAAACTACCCTCTGAAATTAATATTGGTTCAGATGTACGTACTACTCCCCCAGTAATCCAATTGTCTTTTGTGAATCTGATCCAATAAACGACAAAAATGAAGATTCACCAGACTCAGCTTCCAGTCATCCTGATCTGGAACCTGTTCAGAAAAAGAAACTCTCCAGTAGTACTCCATTCTATCCTTCTATTAATTTCAAACTACCCTCTGAAATTAATATTGGTTCAGATGTACGTACTACTCCCCCAGTAACTCCAATTGTCTTTTGTGAATCTGATCCAATAAACGACAAAAATGAAGATTCACCAGACTCAGCTTCCAGTCATCCTGATCTGGAACCTGTTCAGAAAAAGAAACTCTCCAGTAGTACTCCATTCTATCCTTCTATTAATTTCAAACTACCCTCTGAAATTAATATTGGTTCAGATGTACGTACTACTCCCCCAGTAACTCCAATTGTCTTTTGTGAATCTGATCCAATAAACGACAAAAATGAAGATTCACCAGACTCAGCTTCCAGTCATCCTGATCTGGAACCTGTTCAGAAAAAGAAACTCTCCAGTAGTACTCCATTCTATCCTTCTATTAATTTCAAACTACCCTCTGAAATTAATATTGGTTCAGATGTACGTACTACTCCCCCAGTAACTCCAATTGTCTTTTGTGAATCTGATCCAATAAACGACAAAAATGAAGATTCACCAGACTCAGCTTCCAGTCATCCTGATCTGGAACCTGTTCAGAAAAAGAAACTCTCCAGTAGTACTCCATTCTATCCTTCTATTAATTTCAAACTACCCTCTGAAATTAATATTGGTTCAGATGTACGTACTACTCCCCCAGTAACTCCAATTGTCTTTTGTGAATCTGATCCAATAAACGACAAAAATGAAGATTCACCAGACTCAGCTTCCAGTCATCCTGATCTGGAACCTGTTCAGAAAAAGAAACTCTCCAGTAGTACTCCATTCTATCCTTCTATTAATTTCAAACTACCCTCTGAAATTAATATTGGTTCAGATGTACGTACTACTCCCCCAGTATCAGTGTCAGTTGAGCAGTTACCAGAAATGTTTTCTGGTGACCAAACTGAACCAGTACTACAAGAAATACCTTCAAATGAAGAATTTCATGATGCAAATCGTGATTTAAATGAATCAGATGAAGATACTGAAGTAGTCTATGAAGAACCTCCTCCTGAAGCAATTCCAGAGGAGACTCAACTGAATTCTTGCACTGATATTGTTGTCAGTAACAATCCTGGTCAGTACTCCAGAAATACCTTCAAATGAAGAATTTCATGATGCAAATCGTGATTTAAATGAATCAGATGAAGATACTGAAGTAGTCTATGAAGAACCTCCTCCTGAAGCAATTCCAGAGGAGACTCAACTGAATTCTTGCACTGATATTGTTGTCAGTGACAATCCTGGTCAGTACTCCAGATGGACAAAAGCTCACCCTATTGAACAGATCATAGGTGACTCCAGTCGTGGTGTTCAGACCAGAAGAGCCTCCAGTGATCAATGCTTATACGTCAGTTTTCTATCTTTGATAGAACCTAAGAAGATTGACGAGGCTCTGGAAGATCCAAACTGGGTGACTGCTATGCAAGAAGAGCTTCACCAGTTTGAAAGGAACAAGGTCTGGTATCTAGTTCCTTTCCCAGTTGGAAAGAAAGAACCAATTGGAACAAGATGGGTCTTCAGAAACAAAGTAGATGAAGATGGCCACGTAATCAGAAACAAGGCCAGACTGGTAGCACAAGGCTACTGCCAGTCAGATGTCGACTTTGATGAATCATTTGCTCCAGTGGCTAGACTTGAAGCGATCAGAATTTTCTTAGCATTCGCTGCTTATCATCAGTTCAAGGTCTACCAGATGGATGTAAAGAGTGCTTTCTTGAATGGAAAGCTTGAAGAAGAAGTTTACGTCAGACAACCTCCAGGTTTCGTTGATGAAAAGCATCCACATTGGGTATATCGTCTGGACAAAGCGCTGTATGGCCTCAGACAAGCCCCACGTGCCTGGTATGACACTCTGACTAAACACTTATTGAAAAATGGTTTTAAAAGAGGTGCAATTGACAATACTTTGTTTATTCTTCATGAACGAGGTAATCTGTTAATGGTACAAATTTATGTTGATGATATAATTTTTGGGTCTACTGATGAAAACATGTGCCAGAAATTTTCAAAAATCATGTCCACTGAATATGAAATGAGTTTGATGGGTGAATTAACATATTTTCTTGGACTCCAGATTAAACAAAACAAAGATGGAATTTTTATTAATCAGGAAAAATATGTTAGAGATCTTTTAAAGAAATTCGATATGAATTCTTCACCATCTAAACCAACTCCAATTTCTGCACCACTGACACTGGACTCGGATCCAGATGGTAAACCAGTGAACACCACTGTCTATAGAGGCATGGTTGGTTCACTGATGTATTTAACGGCCAGTAGACCAGATATTATGTTTTCAACATGTTTATGTGCCAGATATCAGTCTAATCCAAAGGAATCTCATATGCTTGCTGTAAAGCGCATACTGAAGTACCTTAAAGGTGTCCCCAGTTTGGGTCTTTGGTATCCCAAAGGCTCAGGCATGGATCTAATGGGTTATTCAGATTCAGATCATGCAGGTTGTAAGATAGATAGGAAATCCACAACTGGTGGATGTCATTTCCTAGGTGGCAAACTGGTCAGCTGGACCAGTAAGAAGCAAACTTCAGTTTCATTATCCACTGCCGAAGCTGAATACGTGTCTGCAGCCAGTTGTTGTGCTCAGATACTCTGGATGAAGAACCAGTTGCTTGATTATGGTATTAAGTATTCAAAGACTCCAATCTTTTGTGATAATACCAGTGCCATTGCTATCTCAAACAATCCAGTCATGCACTCCAAAACCAAGCACATTGATTTAAGGTATCATTTCATTCGTGATAATATTGTGAAAGGAAACATTGAACTCCATTTTATCCCCACTGACAAACAACTCGCTGACATTTTTACGAAACCACTGGATGTAAAAACATTTGAATATCTTGTTGGTGAGTTGGGAATGTTAAACCCTTAAATCTGGAACCTAAGTATTGAACGCCATTGTGTACTATCTTTGCATTAATAAATTTTTAGATCAACATTCCAGGGGGAAGACTTTTGAAAGATATATTTTTCTTAAAAATGTTTAATGTTCAAAGGGAATTTATTAATTTATTTTCTCACTGGACAAAATTTTCCTACTGGACGAATTGTCCAGAAAATATTACTGGTGCTTTGTAAATATGTCCCTCTCACTGGTAACTGGATAAGTTGAAGTGCGTGTTTGAGTTGACTTTGTCTTCTTGTAAATGTGTCCCTCTCATTTGTCTATATTAGTTGACGTGCAAGTTTAAGGTTACCAGTCTTTCAAAATGGTTTTAAAAGAGGTGCAATTGACAATACTTTGTTTATTCTTCATGAACGAGGTAATCTGTTAATGGTACAAATTTATGTTGATGATATAATTTTTGGGTCTACTGATGAAAACATGTGCCAGAAATTTTCAAAAATCATGTCCACTGAATATGAAATGAGTTTGATGGGTGAATTAACATATTTTCTTGGACTCCAGATTAAACAAAACAAAGATGGAATTTTTATTAATCAGGAAAAATATGTTAGAGATCTTTTAAAGAAATTCGATATGAATTCTTCACCATCTAAACCAACTCCAATTTCTGCACCACTGACACTGGACTCGGATCCAGATGGTAAACCAGTGAACACCACTGTCTATAGAGGCATGGTTGGTTCACTGATGTATTTAACGGCCAGTAGACCAGATATTATGTTTTCAACATGTTTATGTGCCAGATATCAGTCTAATCCAAAGGAATCTCATATGCTTGCTGTAAAGCGCATACTGAAGTACCTTAAAGGTGTCCCCAGTTTGGGTCTTTGGTATCCCAAAGGCTCAGGCATGGATCTAATGGGTTATTCAGATTCAGATCATGCAGGTTGTAAGATAGATAGGAAATCCACAACTGGTGGATGTCATTTCCTAGGTGGCAAACTGGTCAGCTGGACCAGTAAGAAGCAAACTTCAGTTTCATTATCCACTGCCGAAGCTGAATACGTGTCTGCAGCCAGTTGTTGTGCTCAGATACTCTGGATGAAGAACCAGTTGCTTGATTATGGTATTAAGTATTCAAAGACTCCAATCTTTTGTGATAATACCAGTGCCATTGCTATCTCAAACAATCCAGTCATGCACTCCAAAACCAAGCACATTGATTTAAGGTATCATTTCATTCGTGATAATATTGTGAAAGGAAACATTGAACTCCATTTTATCCCCACTGACAAACAACTCGCTGACATTTTTACGAAACCACTGGATGTAAAAACATTTGAATATCTTGTTGGTGAGTTGGGAATGTTAAACCCTTAAATCTGGAACCTAAGTATTGAACGCCATTGTGTACTATCTTTGCATTAATAAATTTTTAGATCAACATTCCAGGGGGAAGACTTTTGAAAGATATATTTTTCTTAAAAATGTTTAATGTTCAAAGGGAATTTATTAATTTATTTTCTCACTGGACAAAATTTTCCACTGGACGAATTGTCCAGAAAATATTACTGGTGCTTTGTAAATATGTCCCTCTCACTGGTAACTGGATAAGTTGAAGTGCGTGTTTGAGTTGACTTTGTCTTCTTGTAAATGTGTCCCTCTCATTTGTCTATATTAGTTGACGTGCAAGTTTAAGGTTACCAGTCTTTCAAAATGGTTTTCACTGGTACTTTACTGGAGTGTCTAGTCAACCTCCAGATGGACTGAATTAAGTCACAATAATTTTTGAATACTTGATCTTTGTGTGTGCCACGTAAGCAAACCTTTTCAAAGATATTTTATCTCACAATCCTACGTGGCATGTAAATTTTTCAACGTAATGATGGTCTTTTTACCTTGGGAAAATCAAAAGTACAAGTTGTTACTGTTTTGTGGGCTGTAAACCGTCATGCATTTATGTGTGATGTGATGTAATTAATGCGGATCTCAAATACCCGATCAAAAATTGTATTTGATAATTTCAAACTAATCGTTTGAGTCCACATTATCTCTCCTATAAATACCCACTCTTCACTTTCAATTTCATTTACTTCGAACATTTACTTCCCAAATCCTAAATTCCTTCATTCAATTCATTAAATTCTTCTTCATAAACCTTAAAATCATTCAATTTCATCTTCTTCTATATATCAAATGGCTCCTAGACAATCAAATTCACCAAGAAATCTACTATCCGCTGAATATGCTCCAGCGGCTGATGTAGTTAGAGCACCTCATATCAACCTTGAAGCTAGGGCTTTAAGGATGAATATGAATAACTGGATGGCAAAACTCACGCTATCCAGTGTCCATGATCTACAATCTATAATTGGGAGATTAAATGCCTTTTTTCTCTCATGTCCACTCTATGGTGCTCTGACCTTAAATCCAGAAAAGATGTATCACGATTACTTATGTGAATTCTGGTACACTGCCGAATATAATGAGGCAAACTCATGTATTGTATATTCTCTTGAGCAAGGGACCAGACCCTTAACTCTTACAGTATCTTCTCTTCGTACAGCTCTTCAGTTGAACTATTTAGATGAGAATGAGTTGCCAATGCCACTCCCTTCTGATAAACTTCAGGGAGGTATGCAGACTAATGGGGCATACAGAGATAGTTGATGAGCATGGTCAGTTGTTGAGGAAAGGGACCATTTATATGAGTAGACTGACGGATTCGTGGAGATACTTCTTCATACACATCGTCGAGTGTCTTGGAGGCAGTTCTGGAGGATTGGATCAAATCAATCAAACACACCTCCAGATTGCCTATTGCTTATGGTTTGGGCTAAGGGTCGATTTCGCCCAGATATTCTTTGATGATCTGGTGGAACGTATAAAGGCAAAGGGGAGAAAGCCATTTGTGCCATATATTCGCTTTCTTTTCTTATATTCAAAAATGCCCTTGGAGCCCAGTATGACTTTGAAACTACTCATTTTTCAATGAGTGAGTACATGAGAGACCTGGCAAATTTGAGGTCCAGAGATGGAGAGGTAGATATTCCTCCAGCAATGCTGACACTTCAAAGGATTGAAGAGAATGTGGCACCAGTAAGGGTACAAGTTGTTGATGTACCTACTGGTAGTGAAGAAGTTTAGGTTGTTGAAATGGTACAACCTATAAGTCAAGTGGCTCCAGAAAGTTCAAGTCAAGCAGTTGTTGAGCTTTCCAGACGACCAAGATCACATAGGCGTCTGATGAGAGGTGGAGTCCAGGTAAACCCATTAACCCATCCTGGTGATATTATGAATATTGATGGGTCTCCCATCTTTGAAGAGGAAAATATTGATCCTTCTGTACAATCTGAACAGAGAGTGGACACTGAAGTCCAGGCTGTTGTACGAGAAGAGGCAGTTGAAGTTGTTCAGACTGAAGAACAAGCTTCTGGTGAGCAAGAGGCTCCACTGGATTTAAATGTGGAAGCTGGTGAACAGATAGATGTTGCTGGTGCTTCTTTTTGGGACGAGGCTGACTCTCCTATTTCTGGAGGTCAGAATTTGGATATAAATATGGATTTCTTGGGTGAAGATGTACAGGTTATAAGTTCACCAGAAATGCCACCTCCTCAAACCGAAACACCCACCAGATAATGCCACCACCAGAACCTCAATGCCACCACCAGAACTCAACCACCACCAGAATATGCCACCACCAGAACCTTCAATGCCACCACCACCACCACCATCAATTCCTCAATCAACTTCATATTTCACACCATTCATTCAACCAACACAAACTCAATCACCACCAGTACACCAAACCGAACAAAGTGTGCCAGTCTCACATGTTGAAACTGAAGAGGACTGGACACAAGTACCTTTGATGACCAGAGTAACTTCTCATCTGGAACAACCCAGTGGTCTCTCCACATCTTCTTCAGCCGAGGTCCAAGGCCTTCTAAGTAAGGTGGCGGACCTGGAGAGATCACTCCAGTCATCATCCCAGGTTGTCTCTGATTTCAAATCTTTGTTATCAAACAACTTAGCTTCTGAAATGAATACATTTGCTGAAAATGAGAAGCTAGTTTTCAACAAACTGGATAAGCTGGTACTGGCCACGAATGTCAATTTTCAAAGTATAAGGGTGGCAGTACAAGGGTTGGAAGGACAGATTGTGAACTCGGTTGAGACTGCAGTGGAGAATAAGGTTGTGCAACCACTGGCAGGTCTCAAAGATGAGGTTGAGAAGATTGTAACAAGAGTTGGTGCACTGGAAAGCAGGCCTACATTTGACCAGACTGAACTGGTCAACACCCTCAGTGATGAAGTTGTCAGAAAATTCAAGGGTGAAATGCTGAAAGAGATCTCAGACGAAATATCTGGATCAATCCTTAGATCTTTTCAGGAGGTTATGTTGCCAGAAGTTGTAAAGATGGTTGAAGTTGAGCTGCCCAAGGACTTGCCAGAATCAATTGAAAGTATTAAAAGGGAAGTCCAGGCACTCAAAACTGGTATGACTTCTTCCTTACCAGAACAAGGAAGAACCTTCGGTGCCTTTGATAGACATATGATGGAAGAGTTATGGAATGATCTGAAGTCAAGGACTAGAGATCATTCCAAGGGGGAAAAACGTTCAGTTCCATCTACTGGTGAACAAGAAGGGTTAATAAGGAGAAAGAAAGAAGTTGCAAGGGCAGTCGCTACTGAAAGCGTCGTGCAACAGAGACAAGTGACTGGTACTGATGCCAGTGCACGTATGGTTGAAAGAACACAAGAAGCTACTCGTACTGAAGCCAGTGAGCCCCAGTTCGAAAGCTTCCCAGACATTCCTACTACACTGAAGGCTGTGAAAGGAAAAGAAAAAATGGTGTCTGGTGAAGAACAAGAACAAATTGTTGAAGATGTTGACAACGAAACTTCCAGAAAGTTGCAACAACAGTGTATCATGATCGAAATCTTCAAGGATAATCAAAGAAATGAACTGCTGGCCCATCATAGGGATATGGCTAATATGGGTACTCTGGACTCCTATAACGCTGGCAGGTTAGGCGTAAATATTGAAGTCTTCAAAAGGATGAAGGAGGATCCCAGAGTTCAACAATGTCTTGATGCACTGGACGATGTTCATATACGCTCGTTCTATGCTGAAGAAGAGCAGGTATATGACTCGTTGATTTATGGTGTAACCATTCCAGAGTTGATCAGACAGAGAAAGGAGGAGCTGGTAAGCCTCCAGAAAAAGATCAGAAAAAATGCTGGTGCTCTGGAACTGGAATACAGAAAGAGAATAACTGGTCTACCCAAGCTAACTGCCAAGCAACTGAAAGCTATCAAAGATGGTGATCTTGAGCACCTTTATTCCTCTGGATACCACTCATAGAATCAATAGACAAGAATACCAGTCCACTGAAGGACAGCAGAGTGGTGTATCCAGGGAAACTGAAGAGATGGTTCAGTTGGCTAAACAAAGGGCAAAATATGACGAAATGATGATGTTCAGGGCCAATGCAAGAAAAATTGTAAATGCTGAAATCATGCTGGCTGAAAATCATCAAGGTATGACCAGGTTTAATGTAAAGTTGACCAGAGAGGGTAACTTTACAGATGAGAGGAAGGATACTTCAGTCCAAGCATTTGGATGGACTGAACTAAAGGAGATTGGATTGACTTTCAAAGGTAAGACTGATCTCTCTCCAGATGTGAAAGCTTTTATGAAGAGATTGAGAAAGTCTGGAAGAGAATCCAAGAAATGGAAGCTGTGTTGGGTCTGAGACCACCAATGTCTGTTCCATTATCATCTCCTAAGAGGAAGGCCACTGAAGATGCACCCGGGCATTCATCAAGAAGAAGGGCCTGAATCTTTTATATCATTGTACTTGTTGTAATTAGTGATTTATGAAAGTTGTAATTATTTTTCCATTTGATGAAAGTAAAATAGTTGCAAGTTTTTATTTTTACAAGTAAATGACCAGATTTAGTCTAAGTTAGAACTTAAAAGTTGAAACTGAAACACTCATGATCTATAAAGTGTTATCCAGTAACTTAGATTTTTTAGACTTAAATCGACCAAGTGTTTTCCAGACATACAAATTTGTATATCTATAAGTCTGAAAACACTTGCATTATTTCTAAACAAATAGGGGGAATTTGTTAGGTCCAGATTTAGTCCAGACTTATTGGACTGGCTCCAGACTGGACTACTGGATCCTTATTTAGGTTTGTTAAGAAACTTGTTTTGCTGGTCTCGCTCCAGACCCGACTACTGGAGCCTCACTGAAGATCTGACCAGAAAACGTTTCTCTACTGGACCTACTCCAGACTTGGAATCTGAAGTCCTCTGAAGATTTGTCCAGAAATAATGGAAGACCAGTGAGCAAAATACTTGTATAGGGATCTGGAGTATTCTCCAGATTAGCTCACTGGACTTCACCCCAGTCCAGATCTATTCTACTGAAGACATTCTCACTGAAGTCAAAGACTGAAGTAAGAATAAAGAAGACTGACAAATGGCGGAGTCCACTGGAAGTCTTACCAGATCTGCACACTGGAGGATTGTTGGTGTTCTAGATCCTGCAAGTCTGAACACTAACATCGAGGATTGACTTTAAGCCTTTACACACTTTCCAAAGAACAACCCACTTGTTCTTTAACAAAGTACACGTGTGTTAAGGTGGTTGGATATAAGGATACACTTGCACTTGATGTGACTTTATCCTTATTCTTATCCAAAGCATTTAATGATCTTGTCGGATCATTAAATGCATCCAGCCATATTTGTACGGCACAAAATTCACTGGTGAATTTTGTTGCCTATAAATACAAAGTCATATCTTTGAGAAAAATACTTTTAAGCATTACCTTTGCATTTAAGTGAATTTGTCTAAAATACTCTCGATCTTAAACAGGGATACTTCACAACTTTAAGTATCTCGATCCTAAAGAGCTATTTGACAAATATAGATCATTTGTAACTCATAGGTTATTAGGATACATACTTAATTGTATTATCTTGATTCCGCAACAACCTTGTATTTTATTTAAACATCAATAAATAAAATACCCATGAAACTATACATAATGTTCCACTTTATTTGTTTATTGCTTTAAGTCTTGTATTACTTTATTTATATACTTGCATTTATATTAAAGTAATACTAGTCCATTCTAGTGCTTATTAGACTTGTTGTATTTACACATTCTTGGGTTAACCATCTCGTAATTAAAGGGACTCACAAGAGTTTCTTATGTTGAAGGCCTAGGACACAATCTTTTTAGTGTTGGACAATTTTGTGACAATGATCTTCAAGTATTATTCAGGAGATATGAATGCAAAGTGCAGACTGAAGATGGTGTGGATATTCTTACTAGAACAAGAGACAATAATTTGTTCACTATTGATCTCAACAACATTCCATCTAATTCTTCAGAGATTTATCTACTTTCAAAAGCAACTGCACAAAACTCTTGGTTATGGCATCGCTGTCTTTCTCATCTGAATTTTCAAACAATTAATGCTCTAGTGGATAAACAACTTGTTGAAGGACTTCCTGATTACAAGTATGAAAGTGAACATGTTTGTCAAGCTTGTGCAATTGGTAAGATGAAGAAAGCTTCACACAAACCAAAGAAGCATCTGAGTACTGAAGGTTCTTTGCACCTTCTACATATGGATTTGTGTGGCCCAATGAAAGTTCAAAGTATCCATGGCAAGCGATACATTCTTGTGATTGTCGATGATTATTCTCATTACACTTGGGTATTCTTTCTTCATGCAAAGAGTGACACTCCGACTGCAATAATTGATTTCATAAAGAAGACCAAAGTAAATCTTAAATCGTCAGTTAGAATTGTTCGCTCAGACAATGGAACTGAATTCAAGAATTCAACGATTGATTCTTTCTTCAAGTCCATGGGTATTAGTCATCAATTTTCCGCTGCCAGGACACCTCAACAGAATGGAGTAGTTGAAGCAGCTAGAACAATGCTTGCCTATTCGAAGTTGCCACCAAATCTATGGGCTGAAGCTGTTGCTACTGCTTGTTTTACTCAAAACAGATCCATAATAAACAAGAGGTTTGATAAAACTCCGTATGAGGTGATCAACAAAAGAAAGCCCAATGTGAACTTCTTGCACATTTTTGGATGTATGTGTTATGTTCTCAATGATCGAGACAATCTGGGCAAATTTGAACCAAAAGGCGATGAGGCATATTTCATCGGTTATTCAAGAGAATCCATTGCATATCGTGTATATAATCGAAGAACAAAGAGAATCGAAGAGAGTATCAATGTTAGATTTGATGAACTTTCGGGTATGGTTCTTGAACAACACAGTTCAAGACCCGAACTTCAAAGTCCACAAGCTTCCGCAATAAAGACTGCTTCAAATGTCAAATCATCATTCTCTACTCCAACAACACAAGATTTGGATATCTTGTTCGAAGAATTTTTCCAAGTTTCGAAGAAAGTTCCTGAATCTGATGGAAATGCCAATGAACCTTCCAGTTCAAATTCAGAAGAGTTGGATCCCAATGAGTCTTCACCATCACAATCATCAGATGTTAATTCATCATCTGATTCTCCTCCACCTACTGATATTTCAGAGTTGCATTCTCAACCTCATAATATCACACAAGCGACAAATCCTACAACCAATCCTGAAGATTATGATCATGATGACTTTGTTGAACCAATTGCAACTTCGTTTGAACAATTAACAGCACAACATTCTCCTGATTTTGTTGATTCTGAAGAATCTGGTGATCCACTTGTTCCAATTCCTCACACAACCAAGTGGACAAGAGCTCATCCTATTTCTCAAGTCATTGGTAATCCAACAACTAGAGTTCAGACAAGATCCGCATCCGCGAATGAATGTCTGTTTGTGAATTTTCTGAGTATTGTTGAACCAAAGACAGTGAATGAAGCTCTAAGTTGTCCAGATTGGGTGAAGGCAATGCAAGAAGAACTTAATCAGTTCGAACGTCTTGAGGTATGGAAATTGGTTCCAAATCCTTACAAGAACAAGGAGCCAATTAAAACCAAATGGATCTTCAAGAATAAAAAGGATGAAACTGGAGTTGTTGTACGCAACAAAGCACGATTGGTTGCAAAGGGATACTGCCAACAAGATGGAATTGACTATGATGAGACATTCGCACCAGTTGCACGAATTGAGGCTATTCGGATGTTTCTTGCCTATGCTGCCTACAAGAACTTCACAGTCTACCAAATGGATGTCAAAACTGCCTTCTTGAATGGAATTCTCAAAGAAGAAGTGTAGATTGAACAACCAGAAGGTTTTGTGAATTCCAAACATCCGGACTATGTTTACAGGTTAGATAAGGCTTTATATGGTCTGAAACAAGTGCCTCGTGCATGGTATGATGCTCTATCCTCTTATCTTGTGAAATCTGGTTTTAGCAAAGGTTCGATTGACACTACCTTGTTTATCAAAAGACAAGGGAGTGACATCATTCTAATCCAGATTTATGTTGACGACATAATTTTCGGGTCAACTAATCCTAAATACTACAAGAATTTCTCTGCTTTAATGATCAAGAAATTTGAAATGAGCATGATGGGAGAATTAAACTTTTTCCTTGGTCTTCAAGTAAAACAGCTGTCAAATGGTACTTTTATCTGTCAATCTAAGTACATTCTTGACATGTTGAAAAAGTTTGATATGATGGATTGTCAAACAATTGGGACACCCATGGAAGCTCGAACAAAGATTAATGCTGACTTAAATGGAAAATCTTTTGATCAAAAGAAATATCGCAGTATGATAGGGTTACTCATGTATTTGACTGCAAGTCGCCCGGATATTATGTTCGCCACATGCATGTGTGCCAGGTACCAGGCCAATCCCAAGGAAAGTCATTTCCACGCCGTTAAACGGATCTTCCGATACCTGAAAGGCACAGTGAACCTTGGTCTCTGGTATCCAAGGATACCGGGTTTCAGTTAATTGCATATTCGGATGCTGACCATGCAGGTTGTAAGCTTGATCGAAAGAGTACTTCTGGGAGTGTACAGTTTCTAGGGGATAGATTGGTCAGTTGGCCTTCAAAGAAACAGAATTGTGTATCCACATCTACTGCAGAAGCTGAATATGTTGCTGCAGCAAGCTGTTGTTCACAAGTTCTTTGGATGAAGACTCAGTTGACTGATTATGGATTCCAATTCAACAGAATTCCCATTTACTGTGACTCAAAGAGTGCTATTGCTATTTCTTGCAATCATGTACAGCACACAAAGACCAAGCACATAGATGTTCGGTACCATTTTCTTAAAGATCATGTCGAGAAAGGTAACATCGAACTCTATTTTGTCCCAACAGACTACCAACTTGCTGATCTTTTCACCAAACCATTGGATGAAAACAGGTTTAATTTTCTTAAAACCAAGTTGGGAATGCTAGATTTACAAACTTAAATGATTTCATGCCATGTATTTTATGTTCATTTTCTGTTTCAAACATTGATGTGTTTTACTTGTTATTACATGCAATGTTTGAGGGGGAGAAAAAGGGTAGAATGCATGATTTAAGGGGGAGTTTGTAAATTTACCATGTTGTTTTATGCTTTATTTGAGGGGGAGTGTGCAAATGCATGTAAATTTTTGTGTAATTTTCTAGTATGTATATTTTTTTAAGTTTTTTTTTGTTTGTTTGTATGTGTGTTTGTTTTAAAATTAAAAAAAAAAAAAACCAAATACAAAATTAGAAAAATTATAAAATGATAAAAAGATTTTTTATTTTATTTTTTTTATTTTTTTGTTTGTTAATTCTGAATTTTATTTGTGATTTTAATTTTGTTTGTTATTTTTGTTTAAAGCCCAAATACTTATGTTGAGCCCAACTTGGTTGAAGCCCAAGACTGGTTGATATCCGGGTGGACACACGGGTCAAACCCAGACCCGCGACCCGGATTTGAATTTTAAAAGGGAAATGGGCGGGCCATGTCATTCATTTCAATTTCAAATCATTTCTTTCTTGATATTTTTCTCTCAAAAACCGATCATAGCCACATCAATCAATCAAACTTTTCATCTATTTCATAATTATCAAAGTTGGGTTAAACTGGTGATCATCTTTGTGGACTAAATCATCTTCTGACTTCATTCTATCATAGTTTTTAAAGGTGATCTTTCTTGTTTTCTTTATGCACTCCAACTGTTTGATTAAATGCCAAGTTGAATTTTTCGAATCCCTATGCTTGCTATGATGTGTTGATTCATGTTTTGATGATGATAGATGCATGATTAGGACTTATACTTGTTGTTAATATGAATTTTATGTCTTAATCTGCTTGTGTTTGAGTTTTTCTGGATTGGATTGTTAAAGGGCTGAGTAATCATATGATTGTTTTGATGAAATGTACCATTTGCAGAGCATTTTGCTCGGCAAATGAGAAGTTTGTTCTTGATCACCTTCAAATCATCATTATTTCTGGTTAACTTGTTCTTAATTTTCTCAAACAAGTTTTTGGATCAAAAAGTGTCATTTGCAGAGCTTCTTGCTCGGCAAATGCTTGTTTTTATCAAACCAGTAAATTTTCCACCAAGTCATTAAAACAACATAATGCAGAGCATTTTGCTCGGCAAAGTTCAAATTGGAATTTCAATGACAAGACTTCAGCTAATTTATAAAATCAACTGTTTGCAGAGCAATTTGCTCGGCAAACAGTACATTTTGGTCAAAACTTTTTCCAACTCTTAAAAACAACTGTTTGCAGAGCATTTTGCTCGGCAAACAATGCATTTTGACTCAAAAAGTTTTCCAAGTATAAAATCAACTGTTTGCAGAGCAATTTGCTCGGCAAACAGTACATTTTGGTCAAAACTTTTTCCAGTTTAAAGACAACTGTGTGCAGAGCATTTTGCTCGGCAAACAGTTCAAATTGGAATTTCAATGACAAGACTTCAACTAATTTTTCAAATCAACTGTTTGCAGAGCATTCTGCTCGGCAAACAGTACAATGTGAAAAATTTCACCAAGTTCTTAATTCAACTGTTTGCAGAGCTTTTTGCTCGGCAAACAGTACAAAATGAAAATTTTTCACCAAGTTTTAAACCTACTGTTTGCAGAGCATTTTGCTCGGCAAACAGTACAAAATTGAATTTTTCCTTGAAATTTTTCTTAATCAAATTGACAACATGATTGTTGATCAATATAAGGAAATTTCATACATTGAAAAGGAGTTGGACTGAACTGCTCATTTGCAGAGCTTTGAGCTCGGCATTTACATGTTTCAACTCCAATACAAATCAAAATTTTGCCAAAACTAATTTATGTGTATTGTGTTGGTATATATAGTATTTCATAAGTGTTTGGAGTGAGAGGCAAGGTATCGAACGCCTTTGTGTACTACCTTGTTTTCTTATCTTTTAATACTTATGTGATTCTATATATTGTCATGTTTTGTATATATTTGGGTGAGATGCAAGGTATCGAACGCCTTTGTGTACTACTTTGTTTTCTCATTTCTAATATATATGCAAAACATTGTCTTTGTATAATAAATGTGTTTCTTAAATGTTGGTATGTGTTATTATTTTTCTGTGATTAAATTGTATTTTCTGGTCAAAACTTTGGTCAGTTTGTCTTAAACAGAAAATAATAAACTATCAAGATGGCTATGTTTAAAGAAGGAGATTCAATGAAGATGCAAGCCAATCAAGCACTTCACATTCCATTTGCTTGCAAATTCCCGATCATTCCAGAGATTCTTAGCTATCATCCATTGAATAATGCTTTGACTGGAGGTGCAATTGTACCTGAGAAGTATGTCTTTGAGCTGTGGCAATCTATTGAATATGTACGAGGAAGTAAAAGGCATAACACAGCAGACTACTTCAAATTTTCTCTAGAGTCAGAAGATGAACTGTTTAATTGTCGATTCACTTTGGATGAGTTTAGAACAACAATTGGATTTCCTGTACTTGAAGAATACGAAGAACTCCCATAAGTTGAAGAAATGTTGGCTGGAGTTCATTCGTTGGGTTATGACGGAGAGTTGGAAACGATGAGAGATTTTAGAAGGAGTAATGTAGCAACTCTCTGGCATACGATGTACAATGTTTTAACCACCTGTTTGATGCCATCACAGAAAGGAATTGATCTAATGACGAAGGATTCCTTATCAATTTACTATGCAGTCACTCACAATGTGCAGTGTGACTTTGTGGCGATTATATGGAAAAAGATGATTCAAGTTGTCAAGGGAAAGGATAAACAAGACAGAAAATATATTCCCTTTATCAGATTCTTCACACTGATTATCGAAGATGTTCTTGATAATGCAGAAGAAATTCCAAAATTGGAGAACAGCTTCAAGTGTGTGATTGCGATGTATAAATCCAACTTGAGAGGCACAAGTAGTGAAACTGCAAGACCTTTTCCGATTCCACCATTCTTAATTAATTTGGTTCCTGCTCAGAGTCCTCATCTTAGGGCTTATCTCGAGTGGTTAGTCTCAGCAATGGGGTCTGAAAGCCAACAGACTCCTACCCAAGCTGAGCATAGGTCGCCAAGTGAGGGTCCTAGGTCACATAAAAGAAAAAGAGGGGATAGTGGTGAGGGGACTTCTGGGCAGAGGAGAAGGAAATCGAAAAGAGTTATGTTTGAACAAGATGTTGTAACACCTG
>CM067167.1:204659572-204754489 GCA_034093135.1 Erigeron breviscapus | reverse complement strand
CTATAAAGAATGCTCAAATAATAAGAACAGATTAATGTACACAGAAGATTATCATTTATTAACTTTATATCATACTTAATTTAGTATATAATAGCCAAATAAATACGGGCCTTCATCCCTAAACATCTTATTAGTTGGTTTTTTAATCCTAAGCTTCCATCCCAAAAAGGACATCCTGAGACTTATATGGCTTGTGCCCATCGTTAAGACTATTTTTGCGGTATGTGGAAGACAAGTGTAAGTGGGCATGAAGCATATGTACCAATGTACTATCGAGATACGAAATATACTTTAAGGAAGTTTTGGGATTAAGATATATCCATCCTATAAATACAAATACTTGAATGATCTGTCATCATTTCTTAGTACATTCCAACGGTACTTATATTGCCGGTTAAAATGTTTAGAATGTTTGTACTGGTGGCGATTTTGGTAGTCCTTGCCACTTATGTAGTGGCCATCCTTTGCCCAGATTGTGGGACTGGACGTATTCGCTCAGCACTACACCCACGTGTGAGCACCAGTCATATAAGATCCGGTGTAGTGCGGGGTGTGTTACACACACTCAATATCCCCGGAAATCAACGCTTAGTAATTGGACAATCACACTTCTCACCAAACACTTGCATCATGGCTGATCTTCCTACCATGGGCATAAAACTGAACACCTCTTTGCCCTTCACTATCGCCTTAAGCAACACTATATTCTTCTTCAACTGTACAGGGTTTTGCTCTTAATAAAAATTCCATGATTTTATTTTAAGTTTAGGACACATTGGACTTACTTTCCACCAAGTATGGCCTCCTAGAACCTTATGGATTAGGAGATAAAAACTTTCGAGATTCCATATAAGGTCCAATACCCAAACCGTATGTTCAATCCATAATATTCAACCATAAGTAATAATCAATAATATTTAGCCAAAGGCATAATTCGATGAGTTTGTGCTTGAGCCACTACTAAGACCCTTTCACGTCCAAATAATAATAATGATAATGTGTCCCGAAGAGATAATAATAGAAGCACATGCTGTCAATCACGTGCAATAATGATAATAAAAGGGTCGTGCCATGGAGACGACCAATAATAAAAGTAGATTAGAGCACCCCATGACCGACACCGTTGAAGGCGGCCACGAAGGCGGCCAATCAACCTGTCGCCACTGATGTGAGTGAGGGGACGAATCCTAGTTGCGCAACCCTCTAACTACAGGCCTTAATGAGTTAATAGTAGTGTACAGAGGACCACCGTTTGACAGTACTCAAGCTCATCATATAACATATAACACGTTGAACATACAATATAATTCCCATATCATTATCATTATTTCAAAAGAATCATTTCATAAGAGAAAGTCATTTTAATTAATCATGCTTTTCACCCCGCAAGTAAAACATATAATGTTAAGCCCAATAACTAAATGAAGCCCATAACACCTAGGCCCAATTTGTGATGGCCCATAAAACCTAAGCGAATTTCATAAACTCGAGTAATCCTAAGACATATCGAGAAATGTGTGAGTTAAGAGATAAGTGTAAGCAAAGTAAAACAAAAGATAACTAAGCGGAATTGACATAAGTAATTACGTTAACCAAACTATAAATTGATATCACAAATGCTAATTCATGCTAAAATCAGTTACACATCAAATGATGAATAAGGATAATATAACTTAATATGGCATTCTCATATGATAACCTAAGATGCCAAACGAAACCACAAATGAAGGCAAGTTACCGAAATTCTAACAACTTATAACTACATGTATATTGAAAGTGACCTTCTACACCATCAATCTCTACAACCAAAAAGATGCGAATATTAGCAATACACTTGGATCCCATAATTGATGACAACATAATGAAAGTGGCATTTCTAAATGATGGCCTAAGATAGGAACTTACGTATATTAGTCCTATCGTAGGGATAGTCTTGGCTTTAAAGTGTGATTGAGGACCATAAGGAATACACGATCAAGGAAGCGATAGATGGGAAGTACCCATTTTAGATAAGTGAATATAATATGCGGCATATCAAGGTGAGTCATAGCCCCCTTTCAAACTCTTTTATGTGTTTTACTTTTGGGGTGAAAAGCATGATTAATTAAAATAGCTTTATATATCTATGAAATGATTCTTTGAAAGATTGTTTATGATATGGGATAATTGTATGTTCAATGTGATATAAGTTATATGATGAGCTTGAGTACTGTCAAATGGTAGTCCCCTGTACACTACTATTAACTCATTGAGGCCTGTAGTTAGAGGGTTGCACAACTAGGATTCGTCCCCTCACTCACATCAGTGGCGACAGGTTGTTTGGCCGCCTACGTGGCCGCCTTCAACGGTGTCGGTCATGGGGTGCTCTAATCTACTTTTATACATTATTGGTCGTCTCCATGGCACGACCCCTCTATTATTATTATCACACATGATTGACAGCATGTGCTTCTATTATCATATTCATGGGACACACTATTATTATCATTATTATTATTTTGACGTGAATTGGTCTTAGTAGTGGCTCAAGCACAAACTCATCAAATTATGCCTTTGGCTAAATGTTATTGATATTATTTATGGTTGGATATTATGGATTGAACATACGGTTTGGGTATTGGACCTTATATGGAATCTTGAAGTTGTTGAATTTGGCGATATTGAAATATTGATGACCGAATGGTTTTGGTATGATGTATGATGAATCGATTTATATATTTTCTCTCACGATGAATTTGACAAATGAGAACTTTATAATTTACCATGGATTTTTCACGCTTTGAAATGATATTATGGTATTTGGAAATCGTGATAGTTTGATATGGGAAATTTGTCGGTCATGTGGTTTGGGTATATTGATATCTAATAATATGTTTTCTAAGTATAGAATGATTATGTAACGAAGTTATCCCTAGAGTTTTATTAAGAGAATTTGCCCTCTAGTTCAACGGAATGCCCAAGGATAGCTAGTTGCCTTAGAAATGCCATTAACAATAACTATAATTAAGCAAGTCAACTTCAAAGAATATGTAAAGTAACAACAACTTTATAATTATTCAATCCAACAAACAAGTATCTAATGATCTAAATAATGAACAACTAAAATAATAGTAATGTACATTGAGAATTTATAAGAAATCTAACACATAGAAATATATATGCACACGGCTACATATATGTATATACATATAAATTTAGCTTTTACATTTTTATAAAACCATTTAATATTAACCACTAAATAATACTTACACAACTTTAAGATAACTAACTAATTTAAATAATTACACTACACACATATTTATACATACACGTATAAGCATGCATGAACCTAGACTACATATATGCACTACAAACATTAAAGTTTATAAAAATTTCAAGCCTTTAATTGAATTTTGGCTACCATTTTCGGCCAACACACACTCCTCACATGCAAAAATGGACCAATGGGATAATGACTAGCTTTTTATTTCCTTACACACTTTGTTTTTCCCCATCACTCTTCACACTTATTCACACACTCTTTTCTCTCAATTCTCTCTCACACTCCTCTCCTCTCTTCTTTCAAGAACTTCATCTTCTTCCTTTTCTTTCTTCTTAATTTCGGCCATGCAACCAAAAAGAAGGATGAAATCTTCACTAAAACAACATTAATAATAAGGGTTTCTATGCTAAATCATCAAGGATTTGTGGGAGCAAGCTTGGAGTCATTTGGGGTCCTCTTGGTCACGAAATTTCTGCCCAAAATCAGCCTCAAAACAGCCCTCAATCTCGACCCAAAAGGTTGTTAATAACACTTCTTTGTTAAACTCAAACTATCTTTAATCTTGTTGCAAAAATCGATTTCTATCAAACTTTTCTTCACTTTTTCTTTCATTTTCTTCTTGATTTAAACTCAATGAGGGCAAAGTTGATAGATCCTTATCTCACATGTTCATGCATGTTGAAATCAAGAGAAAGGATTCAATGATTCAACCTAAGCAAGACCCAAGAGTTTGTAATTGTAAGATTTGTTGCTAAATGGGTTATGGATCTGAATAAAACTGATTTTTGATGAGATATATAGGTACATATTCTGTGATTTTTCAATAAAAATGAGTTTTCAAAAGGTATATAAAAGAAAATGGCTTATTTGTATGTAAAATGGTTAGATCTTAACATGCATGTATAGATTCAAGTAGTTTTGAGATAGTTTTTGGTTATGTGATTTGAGATGGATCTTTGATTTATGATTTTGTATGATTTTCCATGTTATATATAGGTTAATAATCTGGATTTTATAGATATATTACAAGAAATATGGATCTTATATAAATCAAACCAAAACTATGTCTAAAAATCACAACTAAAGAGCACTAAGAACACATATATGCACCCATCACTTTAATCAAGCAATTTGTGCATAAAGATATGAAGAAAATCTGTGAAAAATACAAATGAAATGAAATAGAATGATATAAAACAAAGTTAATACATTGGGGAAGCCAAAGGAGGTGTTGGGTGAAGTAACAAAGTAAAAGCATGCTTTGATGTTTTCAAGAAAATCTGAACAGCTTTTGATTTCGGGTTTGAAATGGGTAAAACACACTGAAATCGGCCAAATCATTTGAAAGTGTCAAGATAAAAGTTGTAGCCTTGAGAGTTCAGTTGCATCACCAACTGGAATCACCCAAAAATACTGAACAAAACAAAAGATATGATTTTTCTACTAAAACTGAGTCAAAACTGCATTTTTGTCTGAATATTTTATCAACTTTAACAATTTTTATCTCCTAATCCATAAGGTTCCAGGAGGCCATACTTGGTGGAAAGTAATTTCAATGTGTCCTAAACTTAAAATAAAATCATGGAATTTTTATTAAGAGCAAAACCCAAAGAACTTTTATAAAACTTTCAAGTATGCAAAACAGTGACTGTTTTGACCACTTCCATTTATAAAAATATTTAGAGGTAGTATACATTCTTTATAAATTAAGACAAAATTCACAAAATAAGTGGACACATATAGGTTGTTTTATAAAAATCAGGAGGGTCCAAATAATTAGCTTTAACCCCGAATTAGTGGCCAACATTTCATAAATCTGTTGTATAAAAACAGAAAATTTGTGATGGGCTATGTAATGAACTAAGGAGTTAATGGGCTAGCCCGGCCCAATTAGTGAACCCACAAGGAACATAAATCAGTAGGCCCACTTGGCCCAATAAACCATATAGCCCAATAACCAATATAACTCATTAAGCACATAACCCAAATAAGGTCAAGCCCAAGTCACTTAAAAGCCCATGACACTTAGGCCCAATAGGAGATGACCCTTAAACGAATTTCATAAACCCGGATAATCATAAGACATATCGAGAAGTATGTGAGTTTGAAAGATAAGCGAAATCAAAGTAACACAAAAGATAATTAAGTGGAATGGACATAAGTAATTATGTTAACCAAACTATAAATTGGTATCACAAATGCTAATTCGTGCTAAAATCGGTTACACATCAAATGATGAATAAGGATAATATAACTTAATATGGCATTCTCATATGATAACCTAAGATGCCAAACGAAACCACAAATGAAGGCAAGTTACCGAAATTCTAACAACTTATAATTACATGTATATTGAAAGTGACCTTTTTCACCATCAATCCCTACAACCAAAGAGATGCGAATATTAGCAATACACTTGGATTCCTTAATTGATGACAACTTAATGATAGTGGCATTTCTAAGTGATGGCTTAAGATAGGAACTTATGTGTATTAGTCCTCTCGTAGGGATAGTCTTGGCTTGAAAGGTGATTGAGGAATATGACGGATATATGATCAAGGAAGCAATAGATGGGAAGTACCCATTTTGGATAAGTGAATATAGTATGCGGCATATCAAGGTGAGTCATAGCCCCCTTTCAAACTCTTTTATATGTTTTACTTGCGGGGTGAAAAGCATGATTAATTAAAATGACTTTCTCTTATGAAATGATTCTTTGAAATAATGATAATGATATGGGAATTATATTGTATGTTCAACGTGTTATATGTTATATGATGAGCTTGAGTACTGTCAAAAGGTGGTCCCCTGTACACTACTATTAACTCATTGAGGCATGTAGTTAGAGGGTTGCGCAACTAGGATTCGTCCCCTCACTCACCAAGATGGCAGCGGGTTGACTGGCCGCCTACGTGGCCGCCCTCATCTCCGGTCTGCCTAGGGGTGCTCTAATCTACTTTATATTATCGGTCGTCTCCATGGCACGACCTCTTTATTATTATTATTGCACGTGATTGACAGCATGTGCTTCTATTATCATTCTTCGGGACATATTATCATTATTATTATTTGGACGTGAAAGGGTCTTAGTAGTGGCTCAAGCACAAACTCATCAAATTATGCCTTTGGCTAATATTATTGATATTATTTATGGTTGGATATTACGGATTGAACATACGGTTTGGGTATTGGACCTTATATGGAATCTTGAAAGTTGTTGAAATTGGCGATATTGAAATATTGATGACCGAATGGTTTTGGTATGATGTATGATTAATCGATTGATATATTTTTCTCTCACGATAAATTTGACAAATGAGAACTTTATAATTTACCATGGATTCTCAACTCTTGAAATGACGTTATGGCATTTTGAAAACGTGATGGTTTGATATGGGAATTTTTGTCGGTCATGTGGTTTGGGTGAATTGATATGAAATAATATATTTTCTAAGTTTGTTTTGAAATGGATATGTAACGAGATTTACTTGCAAACCTATGCACTCACCAACTACGTTTTCGTAGTTGACACTTTTTCTTCATGCTTTTCAGGATTTAGCATTAGCTTTGAGGGATTGTATGCATCATGATTGTTTGCATTGCACTTTGGAGTCAAAGATCAAACCTTGTGATGGGCAATGGAATCCGCCTTGATCATTGTAGAATACCGTTTCATGTATTTGTTATTTGTCTCGTGGACTTAATGTCCAAGGACGGTGGACGCATTGTACTTGGGGATTGGTTCACATGCTTGTGCATTGTAAATTCTTTTATTAAATAAATCTATGGTGAATGTTTATCTATTATCCTTTGTTTTGAATACTCGACTTTCTATACATCTCATTGTTCCGCCTTAGTTGGGGTGTTACAGAATCTACCTCATCCCAATCTGGAGCCGTCCCAACTGTCTGATCATCCATCTGATCACCAACTTCTACATTTAAATCCAACCGAGCATCTTGCTCACCAGTCACCTGCTCATCAATCTGTACAACATTTTCTATTTGCTCAACAATCAGAGACCCATCTTCATTCATAATGTCACCTGGATGGCTCGATTCTGCTCTATTTGGATTGACCTGAACTCCAGCCTTCCTAAGACGTCTGGAAGTTCTGGGTCGAGTAACAGCAGGAGCCACCTGGGTTACTGGTTGTACAATTTCAGCACTGAGGACTCCAGAGGGTCCTTCACCAATCTGGTTCCCTCCTGGAGCCTCTTCCTGTTCATCTGATGATGATGCATCAAGTGCATCATTTCTAAAATGGTTCAGCATATTTACAGGAATTTCAACCTCACCAGCTCTTGATTTTAATGAACTCAACTCCCTCAGATATTCACACACAGAAAAGTGGTTTGTATCGTAATCATACTCATCACCTAGAGCTCTTAAAACTATAAGTGACAGAAAACGAATATATGGAATATGGGGTTTTCTACCTTTCACTTTTAGACGGTCAACCAGATCATCAAAGAAAATCTGATCGAAATCTACTCTGTATCCGAACCAGAGACAGTAGGCAATCTGGAGTTGCATTTGATTAATCTGGTCTAACCCTCCAGAACTGCCACCCAAACACTCAACAAGATGAGTGAAAAAGTATCTCCATGAGTCTGTAAGCTTGCTCATGTAGATGGTGCCTTTCCTTGATAACTGGCCATGCTCATCCAGTATATCAGTGTGTCCCATCAATCTACACACATCTCTGTAATTAAGACCAGTAGGGAGAGTAATTGCCATCTCATTTTCAGCCAGATAATTCAAGTGAAGAATATCTCTAAGAGAGTCGGCAGTGAGAGTAAAGGCCCTGGTGCCTTGTTGCAATGTGTAGTTGATGGATTGAGTATTTTCAACATACACAGCAGTATACCAAAACTCACATAAATAATCATGATACATTTTTCCTGGATTAAGAGTAAGAGCACCATAAAGTGGACAACTGAGGAAAAAAGCATTCAGTCGTCCAATGAGAGAAGTAGGAGCATGAGTGGTGCTAGTGAGTCTAGCCATCCAATTGTTCATATTTATTCTGATGGCCTTTGCCTCTAAAGTAATATGAGGTGCCTTTACAACATTTGGCTACATGCGCATATTCAGCAGCGAGCAGATTTTTGGGTGAGTTTGATTGTCTTGGTGCCATTGTATTTGGTAGATTGATGATATGAAACTGAAAATTAGGGGTTTTGATAAAGATATGATGAACTAAATTTGAGAGAGATTGATGATTGGAAATTGAATGAAAAATGAAGTAAATGAAGGAATTTGAAGAATTTGGGAGTAAATATGTTCGAAGTAAATGCAAATGAAAGTGAAAGTGGGTATTTATATAGGAGAGAGAGTGTGGAACTCAAACGGTTAATTTTGAATTTATCAAATATAATTTTGATCGGGTTTTGAGATCCGCATTAAGTACATCACATCACACATAAATGTGTGACGGTTTACAGCCCACAAACATTACCCAACTTGCACTTTTTGTCTTCCCAAGGTAAAAGTTCCATCATTAGGTTTGAAAAATTACATGCCACGTAGGATAATAAGATAAATATCTTTTCAAAGAGTTTGCATACGTGGCACGCACAAAGACCAAGTATTTAAAATATTATGACTCATTTCAGTTGTTATTACACGATTTTAGCTACTGAATTCAATCCATCAATGGCGGTTTTCAGTGTGTGTGTTCTTGGTGTTTTGTGTGTGTTTTGAGAGAGAAATAAGCAACTGTGTGTAAATCTGGAATTAAAGGTGTAATGTATGAAAATGATTATGTGTTAGTTATGATCTCTAAGGTATGAGATGGCTATTTATAGTCTAACTACTCAACTATGCTTATTTTCACTATTAGCTCCTCAACCTTAGTGATCATTTATCTATGACTTAACCACAGAAATTCTTCTATTCTAGATTACAATTTATCACTATTTTTGGATTTCTAACATTCTCCCCCTTAGTGATATATTGTAATGAATGAAGTACGTGTTATAATGTCTTGTAGGAATGAATTTGATGAGCCCGGTGGTGAAGACAATTGGGGTGTTGAAACAAGTCTTCAAAGCTTTCTCTTTTGTCTTTGGAGAACTTGATTCGGTCTTGGTCTTGGTCTTGGTCTTGAACTTCTTGAAGTTAAATCATGTGAGGATTCTCAATGTTCTTTTAGAACAGAGAATAATGAATGTGTCTGAGTCTTGAATAAAGAGTATCATGAAGTCGAACACATATGTGTTGACTTGAATCTTCGAGAATTGTTGAATCATGAATCAGAGTTGTCCTTTGAAATGCGGAAGGTATGAATCTTGGTTTCGAATGTATCAATCTTCGATTCTCGAGTGAGATTCAACTTTTTGATTCTTCGGTTTTAATTCTTGAATGAATCTCATCTTCTAGAAATGAAGTTTCATGAATATGAACTCTCCCCCTTGATGTATGCATTGGAGTTTCTTGATAAAATATTGTTGTATGACTTGAAGATCTTGAATGAAGTGGATTTGATGAAGACTCTTGTGAGGCTTTACTTCTTTGACTTGAATCTTCTACCAAATCTTTCAACCTTTTTGAAGCTTTGATCTTTGTCACATCAACTCGAACACTTTGGAGAGTTAGCAATTTGAATGAAGTTTAGATGAAATTCTTATGAAGTAATCATGCTCCCCCTCAATCCATGAGTATACATTTTTGGAGCATCTTTGAATTGTTGAAGTGTCTTGAGTGAAAATCTTTTCATCTTCGGTTTCATTCTTATCTCTAAAGTCAATTCAGATTCCCCTTTTTAAAATCAAAATCTCAATCAACTAAAGTCTAGTGAAAATCTGAAACTATAGACACATCATGAACAATTTTCTCCCACTATACACAAACTTTGACAAGCCTTTTCCCATTTGAAACAACCAAATACTAAAATTTCTCAACATAGACTCTCATTCCATTTCTATCATCAACTATGCCGTGGAAAATGATAGAGAGAAGGTATCATTTGAAGACAATACCAAGTTCATCTCTCAAGCAAAAGCTCAGTTGACAAAGACTATGAATCAATCATAATATTTTCTCCCCCTCATAATGACAAAATTGGAAACCAATGTCATTATGTACACATTTGATTGATGAAATGTCACAAGGAATAATAAGTCATGGAGAAATGTCAACCATCAAAACATCAACCCAAACTAGTAGCCCAACCCAAGAGATCCTATGGGTGACTAAAATGTAGGATTGAAGTTGTTGGTACAAACGTTGTATCATGGTGTTGGTGGTTTCTGTGTTTGTGTGAAGAGAAATGAAACCGGATAAGAATGATCCGTTAGCATGTTCAAAAATCAAAAGGATTAATGAAATGACCGATAGAAATGTATAACATTTGTCGGATTTCCTATGTATCATTGAGATATGCACAAAACAATTCTCTAACATAGTTCGGTCTGCGGCTTTGCAACCACTAGATTGCTTCAAAGAATATAAATCATGGTTAACACTACCGAAGCATTTGATAACCACAATTTTATCCTTAAAGACTTTTAGGAAAACCGAGGTCACTTAGACTTCTCGTTAGCTCAATAATCACATAAATGTAATTATGAGACCTACGTTCAACGTTGGAAAAGATGTTAGCATTGGTAGGATTTCCATTCGATCATCGTGGAATATCATTGTAGATATCACTACGAATGTTCCGGCTATATCACAAAGATAAGCAATTATATCACAAAGATATGACTCGAATGTGTCCTATATAGATAATGAATAATGATCAAAATAATGACCAAGCAATATAGCTCTAGACACAGTGAACAAATGAAGTCGGGGACTGGAGCAGAATGTCGCCCTTTTTCAATATCAACATCTTCCAAAAGAAGAGTCAATAGAAGTGTGAAAAACTCCGTGAGAATAAAACAAGCATTTGTTAAGAAATACTTGAGTGGTTAGGAAAGATGTGCATTGCTTCACTGGGTCCATGAAGGCTTTTTCAATATCGAGATATCAACAAATGAAAATCCGATAGGGACGTGTTTTACCCGGCTATTTGAGAACTTAGGGAAGGGTATCATTTCTTTTATCCCTTTTCGCACAATATATCACCGTAACCTCTTACTTTTCGACTTTACTCCCTCCATTCTATTTGCACGAAAACAACATCACTCAAAATACCCTCACTATCTAATGAAAGAAGTGAAAACTCCGGGGTTAGAACTCATCGGCGATGATGAAATTCATGGAGTCAATTTTGAGAAATACCTATCGCTCATGTGCAAACTAATCACCGAACTCCATTTGAGTAAAAATCATTGGAAAAACATCAAATGTGTGAAAAGAAAAAATTTGAGACACATTTGAAGTTTTAAAGGTTTTCGAAATCACAAACTCCTCCTTAATCTACGTAAGAATAGATCAAAAATGTTTTTCATAGAAAGGTGGAGCAAAAATTGTTGTGTGATATCAAAAGAAACACAAAGTTTTGCTTCAACAACAATGTTGGTAGTAAGATAGCTAGGGAGTACACAAAGGCGTTCAATCCGTCGCAACTTACAACAACACGTTGGAGGCAATTAAAACATTTAAGTAAAGTGAAAATCCAATCAATTAGTACAATATGAGAGAACAAGGGAGTACACAAAGGCGTTCGATCCTTCGTTTCTCATATCACTAATTGAGAGTTTGAAAAGTTTGTTTAAAAAAAAACTTGATTGCTATTACTCATACATATTCATATAAGAATACTTGGAAGTACACAAAGGCGTTCGATTCCTTGTTTTCTTATATCAATTTATATGTATAATAACAATACGTTTAAAAATAAATATATCATTTAAGAACGGGTTGCATACATAGTATATGCAAGCCATTAAAAAAAACTTTTTGATTATTTTTGAAATTTTGTAATTTTGTATTTGATTTTCTGTTTTCAAATTTTGTATTTGATTTTCTGTTTTCAAATTTTGTATTTTGTTTTCTGGAATGAATCAAGAATTCCTTCAAATGAAAAAGAATCAAGGTTTGAGATTTAACATACCTAGCTTGGAGATAAGAAAGTTAAACCTCTTTTCATCCAACGGTTTTGTGAACAAATCTGCAAGTTGAAAGTCAGTTCCCACAAAGTAGAGCTCGATATCACCTTTCTCAATATGATCTTTGAGAAAATGATATCTAACGTCAATATGCTTTGATCGAGAGTGGTTTACTGAGTTGACTGCAATGGCAATGGCACTCTGAGAATCACAATAGATAGGGATATGATCATATTTCAGACCATAATCAGTTAGTTGAGTCTTCATCCATAAAACCTGAGCACAACAACTAGCCGCAGCCACATATTCAGCTTCAGCAGTTGATAGTGACACACAATTCTGTTTCTTGGAAGACCAACTCACAATTTTATCACCTAAAAATTGTAGAGTACCGGAAGTGCTCTTGCGATCAAGCTTACAACCTGCATGATCTGTATCTGAATATGCAGTTAGATTGAATCCAGTATCCCTTGGATACCAGAGACCTAAATCGGGTGTACCCTTCAGATAACGAAAGATTCGTTTCACAGCTTGGTAATGTAAATCAGTTGGAGCAGCTTGATATCTAGCACACATACATGTTGCAAACATTATATCTGGGCGAGATGCTGTTAGGTACAATAACGAACCAATCATACTTCTATATCTCTTTTGGTCAAATGGTTTCCCATTTGTGTCAGCACTTATGCTTGTTCGAGCAGCCATTGGGGTAGAAATTGAAGAACATGAAGTCATATCAAACTTTTTCAACATGTCGTTTATGTATTTACCTTGTGATATAAAAATACCAGTTGGTAATTGTTTGATTTGAAGATCCAAAAAGTAATTCATTTCCCCAATCATGCTCATTTCAAAATGATTAACCATAAGAGATGAAAAGTTTCGGCAAAATGTTTGACTGGTCGACCCAAATATAATGTCATCAACATATATTTGAACAAGTAAAACATGCTTACCTTGTTTGCGAATGAACAAGGTAGGGTCAATTGTGCCTTTGGTAAATCCACCTCTTAGTAAGAAAGTAGTTAAGGAATCATACCATGCTCGGGGTGCTTGCTTGAGACCGTAGAGAGCCTTGTCTAACCTGTAGACATGGTTTGGCTTCTGAGGGTCAACAAAACCTTCTGGTTGATCAACGTAAACTTCTTCTTTGAGGTCACCATTCAAGAAAGCAGTCTTCACATCCATTTGAAACACAGTAAAGTTTCGGAATGCGGCATAAGCTAAGAATATCCGAATGGCCTCCATTCTTGCTACTGGAGCAAAAGTTTTGTCGAAATCAACACCAGGTTGTTGGCAATAACCCTTTGCAACGAGACGAGCTTTATTCCTTACTACCACTCCATTCTCATCCTTTTTGTTCTTGAAAATCCACTTTGTACCGATTGGATCAGCTTTTCTAGGATTTGGAACTAACCTCCATACCTTCAGTCTTTCAAATTGAGCGAGTTCATCTTGCATTGCCTTAACCCACTCTGGATCTTGAAGAGCTTCAGATACCGTTTTGGGTTCAATATTGCTAAGAGAAAGTGCAACAAGACACTCATTTACTGAGGTACGAGTAGTTACTCCTGCTTGTGGATCTCCAATTATCTGATCAGTAGGATGGTCTTTCTGCATACGTGTCCACTTGTGAGCATGAGGAAGAGGATCTTGTTCTTGAAAATCCACTTTGTACCGATTGGATCAGCTTTTCTAGGATTTGGAACTAACCTCCATACCTTCAGTCTTTCAAATTGAGCGAGTTCATCTTGCATTGCCTTAACCCACTCTGGATCTTGAAGAGCTTCAGATACCGTTTTGGGTTCAATATTGCTAAGAGAAAGTGCAACAAGACACTCATTTACTGAGGTACGAGTAGTTACTCCTGCTTGTGGATCTCCAATTATCTGATCAGTAGGATGGTCTTTCTGCATACGTGTCCACTTGTGAGCATGAGGAAGAGGATCTTGTTCTTGAAGATCAACATCATCATCATTGAAGCTTGAGTTTTGTTGAGAGATAGAGTCATAACTTGGTATAACTCTTTCCTCATAAGCTGGATGATCAAAATCAAGTGGTACATACACATTTGGAGTGTTCAGAGGATTTGTTGTCTGAATAAATTGAGAAGGTTGTTCTTGATCATTCACTTGAGAAGCATCATCCTGAGAGGATGGTGGAGAAGTATCAGGAGACGAGAATTCTTGCTCTGAAGAATTTGATGATGATTCATGATTGATGTCCGGAACTGGATCGTTGTTATGAAGAGGTTCATTGTTTGGAATTGGTTCAACGATGATCTGAGGTTCTTGATCATGAACCGGTTTTGAATTATAGAATTCTTCAAAAAGAATATCTAATTCATCACTGGTTGGAGTTGGAAACTTCTTGAATTTAGAAGCTAAGGTAGAATTCCTTGTAGGAGTACTTGAAGTACTTGGATCATTACTTGTTGGCAGCAAACTTTCTTGCTCAAAAATCATGCCTGACATCTCATCAAACCACACATTCATTGTTTTGAATTTAGAAGCTAAGGTAGAATTCCTTGTAGGAGTACTTGAAGTACTTGGATCATTACTTGTTGGCAGCAAACTTTCTTGCTCAAAAATCATGCCTGACATCTCATCAAACCACACATTCATTGTTTCTTGAATTGTGTTTGTTCGGCGATTGTAGATTCGGTAGGCAATTGATGTTTTGGAATAACCAACAAAGAATCCTTCATCACCTTTCTTCTCGAACTTTCCAAGATTCTCCCGATCATTCAAAGTGTAACAAACACACCCAAATATGTGAAAGTAGTTGATGTTGGGTTTGCGTTTGTTAACAACCTCATAAGGAGTCTTTTCGAACCGCTGATTGATGATGGACCGATTCTGAGTGTGACAGGCAGTGTCAACAGCTTCAGCCCACATATTTGATGGTAATTTGGAATAAGCAAGCATTGTCCTTGCTGCTTCTACTAGCGATCGATTTCTCCTTTCAACAACACCGTTTTGTTGTGGGGTTTGAACTGCTGAAAATTGATGAGTTATACCTTTGGATTTGCAGAATTCATCAAAAACAGCATTCTTGAACTCAGTTCCGTTATCCGAACGGATGTAACGAACTGGAAGTTGAAGATTTACTTGAGTATTGGTGATGAAATCTATCAACATCTGAGTTGTTTCATCTTTCGTTGCAAGGAACTTGACCCAAGTATATCTTGAGAAATCATCAACAATAACCAGGATGTATTTCTTCCCATTTCGGCTTTGAACTTTCATCGGTCCACAAAGATCCATGTGAAGCAAATGAAGAGGTGCTAGAGAATTTGGAGATTTCTTCGGTTTATGAGAAGTTCTCTTAATCTTCCCAACAGCACAAGAAGGACAAACATATTCACTTTCATACTTATAGTCAGGTAAGCCTTCAACAAGATGCTTATTGACCAAAGTATTGATGGTTTGAAAATTCAAATGAGAAAGCCTTCTATGCCATAACCAAGAATTCTTTGAAGTAGCCTTTGAAATGAGACAAATATTATCAGTTGGTTGGTTATCATCAAGATTGACGGTAAACAAGTTATCATCACGATCACCACAAAGAATATCAACTCCATCTAGAGTTTGGACTTTGCATAGAGATTTTCGAAACAGAACTTGAAGGTTGTTATCACAGAATTGTCCAACACTGAACAAGTTGTGACTTAATCCTTCCACATAGTGAACTTTCTTGATGATAATTCCATTTCGTTCTATGTCTCCATACCCTAAAATAGGAGCGAAATTGTTGTTTCCGAAGCGAACAGTTCCCATGAATCTTTCAACAAAATACTTCAGCAAAGATTTATTTCCAGTCATGTGCTTCGAACACCCGGAATCGAGTATCCAAACACAGATGGTTATTTCCTGCAATCAAAGAAATTTAACCATTTTTAGGTACCCACTTGAAGATGGGTCCTTTATGGTTAGTTAAAACAGGCAGGGTATATAACTTAGGATATGCATTCAAACATGTTTTCGAATCAACATAAGCATTCACAAGCACATTATCAACAAACACATTTGAATAAAACGTGCGAACTTTCACATCAGAATTAAATGTAACATGTCTACAAGCATTCACATCAACCACACAAGAATTAACATTGTTTACAAGCTCACAAGGCTTTGCCTTGGAATTTTCAACATTATTTGACAAAGTAAAATTGTTTTGATTAACAGAAACACCCTTTCTCCTATTGACAGTCTTTTTCCTCCTTCTATTCTTCTTTTTCTCAACTTTCTTTAGATTACTAGTGACCTTAGGTACTAAAGTTTTAGCAACCCATCTAGCATCACTAGTTAAGCTCTCTCCACCTGTTGAATTGAAATTAAGAAGATTAGAACTAGAAGTTTTAAACATTTTCATCTTTTTGGAATCTTTTGGAGGTGAGGAAACTTCTTGCTTCTTTGGTTTATCATGAGAAAACCATCCATAACTATCCCTATATCTAGTTGAACCATTTGATGTATCCTTAGTTAGCGAAACTGTGCTAGACTTAGACACCTTAGGTATAGAACTAGATTGAGAGCTAGTTTTAGAAGCATTAGGGTAGTCTTTCGGAAGTTTCACTTTGGTGTACTTTGTCCTGAGTGTGGTTTCAGCTTGTTCCTTTTTGACATGTTTTACAGGGGTAGCAATGGTCTTTAACTTAATGGTCTTTGGTTCAGTCTTGACGAGTTTGGTCTGAACTCGTTTCTTTGAATAATATGAAGTTGGAGCTTTGGACGATGGTTTTTGAGATTCCACTTTTGTTTCCACTTTGATTTTGGTAGATTCAATCTTTTTCTCAGTTTTTGAATCAAAAACATATTCTCCCTCCATGAATTTATCAAAATCAATCTTTGTGAAATCTTTGGGAAAAGAAAATTTCAGTGGAGATTGATTAGTTTCCGATTCATTTGAAAATTTTGAGAAATCAGGAATCTTGGTGTCCAACTTCACATTATGGGTAGTCTTAGAAATTAGGTCAACTTGAACTGACACATCTTTGGTCTCACAAAAAAATTGAGTAGACGTATCAACACCTATACTAGCACTAGGCTTAGGGTGAACAACTAACTCATCAACAGTGTTGCATGTGAAAAACCTATAGAAGTACCATATCAAAACTAAACTATGTGTAAGTTCTTCATTAGATAAATCAGATTGCACATAATCATCAGCTAAAAATGTAGCAGTATTTTGACATGTACATTCAAGAAAATCAGTCAAGGTCTGGGTAGAGGTATTGGTAGATGAATCACAGGTAGTTTGGGTAGAATGGTCTACTAAATTACTTTGGTCAGTTTGAGTAGAAACATTCTCACAAACTTTCTTAGTATTAACAACAATACATTTATCCTCTGAATTCGGACTTTGAGACTTGAGATGATCAATAACTTTTTGTTGAGATTCCACCTTTTGTTGTAAACCTTCTATTTGTGTTTCCAAAAATGTGGTTGGAAAGTACATTTTAGTTGGTTTAGGTGGAGTACCGACAGATTCTTGGTTTTGAAAATTTGATTCAATTTCTTCCAATTTGAAAATTGAAGATTTCTTTGTTTTGTATGAATCATTTATTGCATCATAATTAACCAAAAATTCTTGTTTTGGGATTCTCTCAACTTCATCAGTCTCAAATTCGTCATCCAATGGACGAATAAATTGTTGTATCATACCAAGTCGGAGGAATTTTTCATCATACAGGGGTTCAATTTCCTCTTTGGCCTTTTGTAATGGTGTGATATTCTCAAATCCCAACCCGAGAAGAAGTTCTGTTCTGTCAATTTTTGACTTGTTGAAATAGGCAGTGAAATTCAAGAGAGGATTTTGTTCAACTTTATATAGCTTTTCTTGATAGAAAAGTATATTCTTTTTAAATTCCTCAACTTGTTTTTCAAGATTCTCAATCTCAATGCCTTTAAGAAAACAATTATGATTTAAATCAGAAATCTTCCTTTCGAGTTCAACATTGTTTGGTTTAGCTTCTTGAAGCTTTTTATTGAGAATATCAACATCCATTTGTCTTGCATTTGCCCGAAGCTATTCATTGGTCTTTTGAATTTCAAGATCTTGATTGGTCTTTTCAAGATCTTGAATGGTCTTTTCTAGATTTTGACATTTTTGTAATAACTTAAAATCAGGAGTGACATTCAACTCACATTCTTTAACCAACATCTTATCTTTGTAAGCTTGAAAATCTTGTTTAATAGCATCATATTCAAAAAGTAATTTTGAATGTTCTTCAAGAAGTTTTGTAAATTCACTTTTAGAAAATGAAATGCTATTTGTCAATTTTTTATTTTTGTTGGCTAAAGATCTGATATGAGTTGTTAAATTAGATAAAGCTAATCTACAAGACTCTTTGTCTTTAACCAAAGAAAAAGTAGAGTCGAGATTTACCTCATCATCTGGGTATTCATCATCAGTGCTTTCTGCTTCAAGGACTTTGTTCTTGGCCAATCTCTCCATATAGCAAACATTAGCGGAAAGATCTTGATCTTCATCATCAGTGAGCAACAACCATTTGTCATCTTCGGCAAGCAATGCATGTCCTGCTTCGACCTGTTTGGCTAACAGCATCTTCTGCTTGTAGTACTCATAGTTCCGCTTCTTGGGTTGTTTGCAATCAACAGCAAAATGTCCAGGAATTCCACAATTGTAGCACTTTTTGTCTGATGTCTTCCCCTTCTCAACTGCTTGTTTCTCATAAACATCCTTCTTTTCACCATACCTTGATCCATTGGCTTCACCTTGCTCATTGCTCCTTGGATGATAGTGTTCCTTCTTGGGAAATGCACTTGTTGAAGAAGTGCGGAGATTGTTGTTTGTTGGCCTCGCTTTGTAAAATCTCTTCTTGAAATGCTTAGTTACCGCGGCAAGAGCTTGATATAGTTCATCTGAAACACCATCTCTTGTAGCCATCACATCATCTCCCTCCTCATCAGACGAAGAAACAACCACCATTTGCCTTTTAAGAGCTTCAGAAATCTTCTTCTCAACTATCAATGCCAAAGGATCAGAAGATACAACTTCTGGCATTTTGTTCGATGAAGCTTTGCTTAGGACTTGGTTTTCATTGAGCTTGAAGATTCATAAAGAGTATGAATGGTGAACTTGGTTAGATTTTGATGTTGCTTGATCTGTGTTCCAAAATCTTCCTATTCTGGACCAAGAGCTTTGATGAACTTGATGTTTAACTCAATCTCTGTTTTCTTGACATTGTTCTTCCTTAGTTCATTTATGACATTGCAGAATCTGTAGTAGACAGCTTCAAGAGATTCATTTGGCAATTTGGAGAAGTTGTCAAACTCAGTCAGAATATTTGTCAATCTTATGGTCGAAGTCACGTCAGCTCCCTCCATCTGTCTAGCCACCTCATCCCATATCTCCTTGGTTGTATCATAAGAATCAACAGAGCCATAGATTTCATCCGGTAGAGCTTTGTATAGGCATGACCTAGCTCTGTTATCTGCAGCTGTTCGATCCTTTTGTTCAGCATTCAACAGATCAGGAGTCAAAATAATAGCACCAGTAGTGGGATGGAGATGAACGGCAAGTCCGTTAAGGATGGAATCTTTCATCATGTGACCATTTGTCTGACTTTCCACATAGTCCATAAATCTTTTCTTCCATAGTCCGTAAGAACCACGGTAGAGAACTGGAGGTCTTGTATCTGAACCCAAAGCCAATGCTTCACGAGAAGCCATTTGAGATTGATTTGATTTGAAAAATTGATTTGAATTTATTATTACAAATGAAACGATCTTGGTAAGACAGGAATTGAAACGATCTTGATTAACCAGGAATTGAAACGATCTTGATTAACCAGGAATTGAAACGATCTTGATTAATCCAGGAAACGAAACGATCTTGAATTAACTTGGGAATGAAACGATCTTTGAGAAGAACTGGAAATGAAACGATCTTGACAGAGTCGTTCTGGGTGAGATCGTCTTTGATTAAGATCGTCTTGGAATTTTAATGAAAATTTGGTTAAGTATAGAACTTGAAACGATCTTGAAGAACAGAATGTGAAACGATCTTGAGAAGATCGTCTTAGGTAATATTATGAGAAATTTGGTTAAGTATGAAAAATGAAACGGTCTTGAAAAAATAAAACGGTCTTGAAATGAAAAATGATCTTGGTTTGAAATTATTCAAGGAAATGAGACGATCTTGTTGAAGATCGTCTTGAGTTTTGAAGGTATGAAACGGTTTAGATGAAGATCGTCTTAGGAAAAAAAAATGAAACGATCTTGGTTTGAAGATCGTTCTGGGTAAGTAGGAAATGAGACGATCTTGGTATGAAGATCGTCTTGTTTTCTTTCTCAAAAACTTCTAAGTGATTGAAATGACCAAACCAATCCTTTCGGATTAATTAGCCAGAATCAACACTACCACAACACACTCTTGTTTAGAACGATCTTGTGAAGATCGTCTACAAGCCACAAACTGGAACTAAAACGATCTTAGGAAGATCGTCTTGGTCATCTTCTTCATCTGAACATATTTCCAGAAAAACTCCATTAACAAGTTTAAAAAAAAACTTCGATATCTTATGAATTACTAGGAGTTAGATCACGAAATCACTTGCAAACTGTTTTAATTCATGTCCGCAACACAATTATGAACAAAATTCAACACAAACTACAACTGATTCAAATCCCTGAAATTACGCGCCAAAACTCAAAATTCAATCTCGAGATTTAGATTGAATTGAAACTTGAAACTTGACAGGATTATGTTATCAATAACCACGAATCTATTGATGAACAAACAATTGTGATTTTATGTGATTTGATGTGTGAATTTTGAAGAACCAGTAGGTCAAAAATGACGAACAGAATTTGAAATTAAGTTTGATTTTGATGAAATTGTGAATGAATTCAGTTATGGATCGTCATCAGATTGATGTTTCTCTCTGATACCACTTGTTATAACACGATTTTAGCTACTGAATTCAATCCAACAATGGCGGTTTTCAGTGTGTGTGTTCTTGGTGTTTTGTGTGTGTTTTGAGAGAGAAATAAGCAACTGTGTGTAAATCTGGAATTAAAGGTGTAATGTATGAAAATGATTATGTGTTAGTTATGATCTCTAAGGTATGAGATGGCTATTTATAGTCTAACTACTCAACTATGCTTATTTTCACTATTAGCCCCTCAACCTTAGTGATCATTTATCTATGACTTAACCACAAGAAATTCTTCTATTCTAGATTACAATTTATCACTATTTTTGGATTTCTAACATCAGTGCATCTGGAGGTTGACTGGACACTCCAGTATCACTGGTGGATTAGGCCAGTGATGCATGCACTGATGGTACACTGGAGGGACACTCCAGTAAAGTACCAACGAAAACCATTTGAAAGAGACTGGCAACCTCAAACATGCACATCAACTAATACAGACAAATAAGAGGGACACATTTACAAGGAGACAGAAGTCACCTCAAACATGCACGTCAACCCATCTAATTACCAGTGAGAGGGACACATTTACAAGGTACCAGTGATATTTTCCAGAAAATTTTGTCCAGTGAGAAAATAAATTAATAAATTCCCCCTGAAAATAAAACATTTTTAAGGACAAAAATATATCTTTCAGTCTTCCCCCTGGAATGTTGATCCAGAAATCTATTAATGCAAAGATAGTACACAAAGGCGTTCGATATCTAAGCAGTCATAGATTTATAAATCTTTTAAATCAAGGATCCCTGATAGTACACAAAGGCGTTCAATACCAAGGTTCCAGATTTAAGGGTTTAACATTCCCAACTCACCAACAAGATATTCAAAAGTTTTAACATCCAGAGGTTTGGTAAAATGTCAGCGAGTTGTTTGTCAGTGGGAATAAAATGGAGTTCAATATTATTTTTCATAATATGATCACGAATAAAATGATACCTGAGATCAATGTGCTTCGTCTTTTAGTGCATGACTGGATTGTTCGAGATAGCAATGGCACTGGTATTATCACAAAAGATTGGGGTCTTTGAATACTTAATACCATAATCAAGCAACTGGTTCTTCATCCAAAGTATCTGAGCACAACAACTGGCTGCAGACACGTATTCAGCTTTAGCAGTGGACAATGAAACTGAAGTTTGCTTCTTACTGGTCCAGCTGACCAGTTTGCCACCAAGGAAATGACATCCACCAGTAGTGGATTTCCTGTCTATCTAACAACCTGCATGATCTGAATCTGAATAACCCATTAGATCCATGCCTGAGCCTTTGGGATACCAAAGACCCAAACTGGGGACACCCTTAAGGTATTTCAGTATGCGCTTTACAGCAAGCATATGAGATTCTTTTGGATTAGACTGATATCTGGCACATAAACATGTTGAAAACATAATATCTGGTCTACTGACAGTTAAATACATCAGTGAACCAACCATGCCTCTATAGACAGTGGTGTTCACTGGTTTACCATCTGGATCTGAGTCCAGTGTTAATGGTGCAGAAATTGGAGTGGGTTTAGATGGTGAAGAGTTCATATCAAATTTCTTTAAAAGATCTCTAACATATTTTTCCTGATTAATAAAAATACCATCTTTGTTTTGTTTAATTTGGAGTCCAAGAAAATATGTTAATTCACCCATCAAACTCATTTCATATTCAGTCGACATTATTTTCGAAAATTTCTTGCACATTTTGTCATCAGTAGACCCAAAAATAATATCATCAACATAAATTTGTACCATCAGAAGATTACCTTTTTGATGAAGAATAAATAAGGTATTGTCAATTGCACCTCTTTTAAAACCATTTTTCAATAAATGTTTAGTCAGAGTATCATACCAGGCACGTGGAGCTTGTCTGAGACCATAGAGTGCTTTGTCCAGACGATATACCCAGTGGGGATATTTTTCATCAATGAAACCTGGTGGTTGTCTGACATAAACTTCTTCTTCAAGTTTTCCATTCAAAAAAGCACTTTTAACGTCCATCTGGTAGAGCTTGAACTGATGATGAGCAGCGAATGCTAAGAATATTCTGATCTCTTCAAGTCTAGCCATTGGAGCAAATGATTCATCAAAATCGATTATTGACTGGCAGTACCCTTGTGCTACCAGTCTGGCCTTGTTTTCGATGACATGGCCATCTTCATCCACCTTATTCCTGAAGACCCATCTGGTTCCAATTGGTTCTTTCTTTCCAACTTGGAAAGGAACCAGGTACCAAACTTTGTTCCTTTCAAACTGGTGAAGCTCTTCTTGCATAGCTATCACCCAGCTTGGATCTTCCATAGCCTCGTTAATCTTCTTTGGTTCTATCAGTGATAAGAAACTGACATATAAGCATTGATTACTAGAGGCTCTTCTGGTCTGAACTCCTCTACTGGAGTCACCTATGATCTGATCAATAGGATGAGATTTTGTCCATCTGGAGTACTGACCAGGATTGTTACAAACAACAATATCAGTGCAAGAGTTCAGTTGAGTCTCCTCTGGTGTTGCTTCAGGAGGAGGATCTTGCCAGACTACTTCAACATCTTCATCTGAATCATTTAAATCATGATTTGCATCATGAAATTCTTCATTTGAAGGCATTTCTTGAAGTACTGGTTCAGTTTCAACTGGGACTGATACTGGGGGAGTAGTACGAACATCTGATCCAATAATAATTTCAGAGGGTAGCTTGAAAATAATTGAAGGATAGAATGGAGTACTACTGGAGGGTTTCTTATTCTGAACAGGTTCCAGATCAGGATGACTGGAAACTTCTTCTGGAAAATCTTTATTGTAGTTGATAGGATCAGATTCACAGAAGACAATTGGTGTTACTGGGGGAGTATCAAGGATTGGCTGTTTATTGATTGCAGCATTTGATTCATCGAATGTGACATGTATTGACTCATGGACCTTCTCCAGTCTCTTGTTATAGACTCTGAAGGCCTTGCGAATGGCTGAATAACCTAAGAAATATCCTTCATCAGCTTTGGCATCAAATTTGCCTAACTGAATGGAGTCGTTCAGGATGTAACTGGACATCCAAAAACGTGAAAATAACCAATATTTGGTTTTCTATTTCTTAATATTTCATAGGATGTCTTCTTGTGTCGCTTCACATACACTGAACGATTCTGGGTGTGGCAAGCAGTTGCAATTGCTTCAGCCCAGAAACTAGTAGAAAGACCAGATTCAGCAAGCATACTCCTGGCAGCTTCTATCAGCGTTCGATTCTTCCTTTCCACCACTCCATTCTGTTCTGGAGAGCGGGCTGATGAGAAATTACGGGAGATGCCAGTGTCAGTACAGAATGACTCCAGAGTTGCATTCTGGAATTCTGTTCCATTGTCACTTCTTAACTGACACACCTTTCGACTATACTTGAGCTCAATTTGCTTGATAAGACTGATGATTTCAGCAGCAGCTTCACTTTTAGACCTGAGAAAGATCACCCAACAATATCTGGAGAATTCATCTACGATCACCAGGGTGTATCTTTTACCAGCACGAGTCTGAACATTCACTGGACCAAAGAGATCCATATGAAGCATGTGAAGTGGTTCAGATATGCTGAAATTATGTCTGGTCTTGAAACTGGTACGTTTCTGCTTTCCCATCTCACATCCTGGACATGGCCTTTCCTTTTTGAAGGAAACTGAAGGTATCCCATCTGCCAGTTGTTTCTAGACAACTTATTAATATTTTTGAAATTTAAATGGGATAACCTTTTGTGCCATAACCAGTTTGTGTCTTCATCAGATTGAGTATAGAAACGCTGCTCTGAAGGAGAGCTTTCCATATCCATCACATACACATTCCCTCTTCTGGGAGCAATCAATACTACCTTCCAGTCCTTGTTGAATACAATGCCCTGAGCAATATTGAATAGAACTTGATAGCCATCATCACACAGTTGACTTACACTGATCAGGTTATATTTCAAACCATTCACAAATGCAACTCGTCTGAATTTGACTTGTCCATTGTTCAGAATACCATACCCCTCAGTTTCCACAACCATCATTTCCAAAAGTAATGGAGGGTCCATCAGAAATGGTGAACTCCTCCAGCAGGGTCTTACATCCGGTCATTCCTGCCAGCTGCACTATCAAGATACCAGATATATTTCTTTCGATCGCCCTGCACATCCACCAGATATATCAGTTAGATTTGGGAACCCATCGACTGATGGGTTCACTGGACCCTCCCTTATAGGTCCCTGGAGGTATCTGGTTGAGTTCACTTTCTTCAACAGTAGTCTTAGTTGAAAAGACCACTAGGGTTGATAGTTTTGAAACCTTTTTCTTTTTCTCAACTGGAGAAATATATTTATCTTTCTTTGAAAAAGGTTTGGTATTTTGTCTAGGGCCAGATGAAGTACCCTCAAAGTAGTTTAATCTTGCATTAAAACTTTGAAATTGACGAGTCAGTAATTGAAACTGGCTCTCTAACCTTAACAAAATACTTTCATCAGATGACACCTGAGCCTTTCCAGTTGACTGGACTCTAGGCTTATTTTGTCTGAGGCAAAGGTTTATTCCGATTGACCTTTTTAACTGGAGCAGTCATCTGGAATGCTCCAGTCTTAACCTCTGGGGATTGAACTGGGAAAATATTGGCCTTAGGAGTTACAGGCTCATCATAAATGGTAATGGGCCTGAATTCCTCTGGTAACCGATCAATTACTGGTATTAATGATGCAACATGAGTATTTCCATCTAAATAAGCTCGTTTTTTAGTGGGAAATTGATTTACTCCAGCATCATATGGCTTTCTGGTTTCAAGCCATGATTTAATAACCAGTTTTTCTTTTTCTAAAATGATCTCAAGATCTTGTTTTTCTTGAATCAGTTGTTCAGTTACCAGAACTTGGGCTTGAAATGCCAGTTCAATATCTTGAAGTTCCTTTAATTTTGATTTTAAAACTGTAATTTCAGAAAAATCTGTTTCTAGACCATTTACACAGTCAGATCTAACAGTTTTAACAAAGATTAAATCAGAATTAAGAGCTTCAGCAATGTCCAATTTTAGTTCAGTGTCAGTTTCAACATCATAATCACTGACCTTTTTGATAACAATGTCCACCCATCTTCCAGATGTGACATCTTCCTTCACCAGGTGCTCTTCGTCTGCCAGAGCCATGTAACAGCAATCTCTTTCTTCTTCTTCATCAACAGATGAATCATCAGAAGGAACCCATTTCTCTTCAGTTGTTGCAATCATGCATTTATTATTTATTATTTTCCATTTGTTGCAATCATGCATTTATTATTTTCCATTCTTTTTATTAGAAGTAAATGGACCAGGCTGGGATACAAACTGACTGGACTTGCAATCTTTCATGAAATGACCTTTTCTGCCACACTTAAAGCATGTCAGATTGGTCTTATCAGTAGAAGAACTGGATGCAAATTGTCCAGATGGCCTATTTGCTCTTGCTTTGAAACGGTTAAATGTTTTAGCAATCATTGCAACCAGGTCATCATTTTCAGATTCATCACAGTCTGGAGAGATAAGACTAGATTCTCCAGATTCCATAAATTCAGACACCATCTTCTTCATAGAAAATACATTCTCAGAAGATATTAGTGTTGTACCTTGTGGTTCAGTATGACTAACCACACTAGGACTAGTAGAGGCATGATTATAGGCATCTTGTTCTGCCACAACTCTCTGAGCCTGATTTTCTTCAGTGTATCTGAAAGCTCCATATAGAGTTGAAAGAGTGTGAGTGTGTAGAGTTTTACCTTGTCGTAAGACCAGGATCATGTGAGACCATTTGGTGGGTAAAATATCACAAAATTTCTCCATAAGTATATCCTTGTCTTTCTCAACCCCCAGTCCTCTCAACTGGTTAATGATGCTCATAAATCTGGTGTAAGTACCAGTGAGAGACACATTGGGCTGAGCAAAAAATGACTCATACCTCTTGTTTAAGGAGACCTTTCTGGTGACAATGGTGTCATCTCCTCCTTCATACTGGTTCACTAGTTCATTCCACATGGTTTTAGCACTGGGAAAAAGAACTAGTGTGGGAATTAGGGTTTCTGGAACAGCCCCGAGGATCATGTTTTTTAAGAGGTGGTGGATTAGTGTTATTGACAGGTGGTGGTTCATTATTTTGATCATTAATATTAGGATCAGGACCAAAATTAAAACTTCCTTGTGTATTTTCTGGGGTGGCCATCAAAGAAGCAGATCTAGGCAAAGTTTGTTTAGCCTTCTGCTCTGATACCAATTGTAGAGTCCCTCACTTAATGGTTTAACCCAATAGTGTAAAATACAACAAGTCTAATAAGCACTAGATTGGACTAGTATTACTTGAATATAAATGCAAGTATATAAACAAAGTAATACAAGACTTAATGCAATAAATAAAGGTGGAACACAATGTAAATGTTTCAAGTGTATTTTATTTATGATGTTAAATAAAATACAAGGTTGTGCGGAATCAAGATAATACAAATATGTAAGTATCCTAACAACCTATGAATTACAAATGATCTATATTTGCCAAATAAACTCTTTAGATTCGAGATACTTAAAGTTGTGAAGTATCCCTGTTACGATCGAGAGTATTTAGACAAATTCACCTTAATTGCTAAAAGTAATTTTAACAAGGAAATGACTTTGTATTTATAGGCAAACAAATTCACCAGTGAATTTGTGCCGTACAAATATGGTTGCATGCATTTAATGAACCGACAAGGTCATTAAATGCATTGGTTAAAGTACAAGGATAAAGTCACATCAATATGACTTTATTCTTTTAACCAACCACCTTTACACACGTAAATACTTTTGTAAAGACAAGTGGAATGTTCTTTGAAAAGTGTGTAAAGGCAAAAAGTTAATTCCTCGTAATCAGTGTTCAGACTTGTAAGGTCTAGAACACTGACAAACCTCCAGTCGTAGATCTGGTAAGACTTCCAGTAGACTCCGCCATTTGTCAGTCTTCTTTATTCTAACTTCAGTCTTTGACTTCAGTGAGAATATCTTCAGTAGAATAGATCTGGACTGGGGTGAAGTCCAGTGAGCTAATCTGGAATACTCCAGATTTCCTATACAATTATTTTGCTCACTGGTCTTCCATTATTTCTGAACAAATCTTCAGTGTCGCTCCAGTCGTTAAGTCTGGAGTGGGTCCAGTAAATACTATTTCTGGACAAGTCTTCAGAGACTCTCCAGTCTTCAAGTCTGGAGCGAGTCCAGTAAATCTGGACCTAACACAAACTACAACACATAATGCCAAGTCACAACTATGATTTAAGTGTAGGCATTCTTCTAATCTTGAAATACCTAAATCCCTTAAACCTTGCCTCTTATACCAACTTGAAAGGACCGAACTCGACTCGACCATTTACAAGTTTTCTATGGTTTTTTGTTCTTCTTTTTCTTTTTGGGTATTTGTTTGTATGTTTGGCGTAGAATATATACAGATTATATAATAGTTGACACATTTATTCCAAATACTAAGTTCCAACCAACTTTACATTGTTTATATATAAATCTTGTGAGATGTCAACAAACCTGCAAAAGTATATCACTTTATTGTATAAAATTAATGTCATTTTTTTAATGTATCATTTTTAGCTTTATAAAGTGTTATAAACACTAAAAAAGGGTGAATATATATACTTATTAATGTTATAGTTTCTTTCATAAATAGAAACAAAATGTATAAGAAATTATAATATAAAACAAAATTGTACTAATTTTTTATGTAAAATATTATAGCACCTTAAGTTAAATTTGCTAAATAATTCTATGGTTTTTTCTTCTTCTTTTTCTTTTTGGGTATTTGTTTGTATGTTTGGCGTAGAATATATACAGATTATATAATAGTTGACACATTTATTCCAAATACTAAGTTCCAACCAACTTTACATTGTTTATATATAAATCTTGTGAGATGTCAACAAACCTGCAAAAGTATATCACTTTATTGTATAAAATTAATGTCATTTTTTTAATGTATCATTTTTAGCTTTATAAAGTGTTATAAACACTAAAAAAGGGTGAATATATATACTTATTAATGTTATAGTTTCTTTCATAAATAGAAACAAAATGTATAAGAAATTACCTTACTTATGCCGGCTAAAAAAGGGTTTAATTATTATTGGTTTTATAAAGTGTTATAAACCCTAAAATGCAACAAAATCACAGTCAAAGTGGGTGAGGTTTATTGTTTTTTATTGAGCTCGTGGTAATCACTAATCACGCGCAAAGTCTTCGGGGTGTCTGCTTTAATCTATTGATATATGTGTAGATAAGTAGACATAGTGTTGTTAAAATAACATCTAAACTTGAAACTAACTTTACACAATCTTTGGCTTTGTAGTAAAATTGAAGATTATCATTTAAAAATGAGTTTTGACTATTAACTTTTAATTTTAATCCAAAATTCATGATTTATCTAACTTTGCTAGTAAAGTTATTTTAAATCTCCATTAAAAAAAATAAGTATAGATAGGCTTTAGTTATCATCCATATATAAGAGTAATTTATAAAAGTCTAAATATAAAATTTCAAGTGAAACAAAAAGACCTTTTTAGCTGGTTTTTTTTCTCTAACAATGAAAAACTTTCCCCTCTTTAAATAGATGTTAGATTTCAGGGTTTATAATTACACGTGCAGCAAGGTATTTTACTATGCAATTTTATATATTAAAATATTATTAAATACCGTATTAACTACGTAATAATAAAACGTTTTGTAAGATTTTTTTAATGCATTACCTATAAACATGATTGAAAAAGATATATGTACAAAAACTTTTATTTTGCTAATCAAGTTCATAAAACAACTTACACAATGCAAAAATGTATAAAAATGTATAATATAAAACAAACATTGTACTAATTTTTTATGTAAAATATTATAGCACCTTAAGTTAAATTTGCTAAATAATTCTATGGTTTTTTCTTCTTCTTTTTCTTTTTGGGTATTTGTTTGTATGTTTGGCGTAGAATATATACAGATTATATAATAGTTGACACATTTATTCCAAATACTAAGTTCCAACCAACTTTACATTGTTTATATATAAATCTTGTGAGATGTCAACAAACCTGCAAAAGTATATCACTTTATTGTATAAAATTAATGTCATTTTTTTAATGTATCATTTTTAGCTTTATAAAGTGTTATAAACACTAAAAAAGGGTGTATATATATACTTATTAATGTTATAGTTTCTTTCATAAATAGAAACAAAATGTATAAGAAATTACCTTACTTATGCCGGCTAAAAAAGGGTTTAATTATTATTGGTTTTATAAAGTGTTATAAACCCTAAAATGCAACAAAATCACAGTCAAAGTGGGTGAGGTTTATTGTTTTTTATTGAGCTCGTGGTAATCACTAATCACGCGCAAAGTCTTCGGGGTGTCTGCTTTAATCTATTGATATATGTGTAGATAAGTAGACATAGTGTTCTAAAATAACATCTAAAACTTGAAACTAACTTTATACAATCTTTGGCTTTGTAGTAAAATTGAAGATTATCATTTAAAAATGAGTTTTGAATATTAACTTTTAATTTTAATCCAAAATTCATGATTTATCTAACTTTGCTAGTAAAGTTATTTTAAATATCCATGAAAAAAAATAAGTATAGATAGGCTTTAGTTATTATCTATATAAAAGTCTAAATATAAAATTTCAAGTGAAACAAAAAGATCTTTTTAGCTGGTGTTTCTTCTCTAACAATGAAAAACTTTCCCCTCTTTAAATAGATGTTACATTTCAGGGTTTATAATTACACGTGCAGCAAGGTATTTTACTATGCAATTTTATATATTAAAATATTATTAAATACCGTATTAACTACGTAATAATAAAACGTTTTGTAAGATTTTTTTAATGCATTACCTATAAACATGATTGAAAAATATACATGTACAAAAACTTTGATTTTGCTAATCACTAATCACGCGCAAAGTCTTCGGGGTGTCTGCTTTAATCTATTGATATATGTGTAGATAAGTAGACATAGTGTTGTTAAAATAACATCTAAACTTGAAACTAACTTTACACAATCTTTGGCTTTGTAGTAAAATTGAAGATTATCATTTAAAAATGAGTTTTGAATATTAACTTTTAATTTTAATCCAAAATTCATGATTTATCTAACTTTGCTAGTAAAGTTATTTTAAATATCCATGAAAAAAAATAAGTATAGATAGGCTTTAGTTATTATCTATATAAAAGTCTAAATATAAAATTTCAAGTGAAACAAAAAGATCTTTTTAGCTGGTGTTTCTTCTCTAACAATGAAAAACTTTCCCCTCTTTAAATAGATGTTACATTTCAGGGTTTATAATTACACGTGCAGCAAGGTATTTTACTATGCAATTTTATATATTAAAATATTATTAAATACCGTATTAACTACGTAATAATAAAACGTTTTGTAAGATTTTTTTAATGCATTACCTATAAACATGATTGAAAAATATACATGTACAAAAACTTTGATTTTGCTAATCACTAATCACGCGCAAAGTCTTCGGGGTGTCTGCTTTAATCTATTGATATATGTGTAGATAAGTAGACATAGTGTTCTAAAATAACATCTAAACTTGAAACTAACTTTATACAATCTTTGGCTTTGTAGTAAAATTGAAGATTATCATTTAAAAATGAGTTTTGACTATTAACTTTTAACTTTAATCCAAAATTCATGATTTATCTAACTTTGCTAGTAAAGTTATTTTAAATCTCCATGAAAAAAATTAAGTATAGATAGGCTTTAGTTATCATCCATATTTATGAGTAATTTATAAAAGTCTAAATATAAAATGTCAAGTGAAACAAAAATACCTTTTTAGCTGGTTTTCTTCTCTAACAATGAAAAACTTTCCCCTCTTTAAATAGATGTTACATTTCAGGGTTTATAATTACACGTGCAGCAAGGTATTTTACTATGCAATTTTATATATTAAAATATTATTAAATACCGTATTAACTACGTAATAATAAAACGTTTTGTAAGATTTTTTTAATGCATTACCTATAAACATGATTGAAAAATATACATGTACAAAAACTTTGATTTTGCTAATCACTAATCACGCGCAAAGTCTTCGGGGTGTCTGCTTTAATCTATTGATATATGTGTAGATAAGTAGACATAGTGTTCTAAAATAACATCTAAAACTTGAAACTAACTTTATACAATCTTTGGCTTTGTAGTAAAATTGAAGATTATCATTTAAAAATGAGTTTTGACTATTAACTTTTAACTTTAATCCAAAATTCATGATTTATCTAACTTTGCTAGTAAAGTTATTTTAAATCTCCATGAAAAAAATTAAGTATAGATAGGCTTTAGTTATCATCCATATTTATGAGTAATTTATAAAAGTCTAAATATAAAATTTCAAGTGAAACAAAAAGATCTTTTTAGCTGGTTTTCTTCTCTAACAATGAAAAACTTTCCCCTCTTTAAATAGATGTTACATTTCAGGGTTTATAATTACACGTGCAGCAAGGTATTTTACTATGCAATTTTATATATTAAAATATTATTAAATACCGTATTAACTACGTAATAATAAAACGTTTTGTAAGATTTTTTTAATGCATTACCTATAAACATGATTGAAAAAGATATATGTACAAAAACTTTTATTTTGCTAATCAAGTTCATAAAACAACTTACACAATGTAAAAATGTATAAAAATGTATAATATAAAACAAATATTGTACTAATTTTTTATGTAAAATATTATAGCTCCTTAAGATAAATTCGCTAAATAATTCCATATGCCACTGAAAACCAAACTACAACACATAACGCCAAGTCACAACTATGATTTAAGTGTAGACATTCTTCTAATCTTGAAATACCTAAATCCCTTAAACCTTGCCTCTGATACCAACTTGAAAGGACCGAACCCGACTCAACCATTTACAAGTTTTCTATGGTTTTTTGTTCTTCTTTTTCTTTTTGGGTATTTGTTTGTATGTTTGCCGTAGAATATATACAGATTATATAATAGTTGACACATTTATTCCAAATACTAAGTTCCAACCAACTTTACATTGTTTATATATAAATCTTGTGAGATGTCAACAAACCTGCAAAAGTATATCACTTTATTGTATAAAATTAATGTCATTTTTTTAATGTATCATTTTTAGCTTTATAAAGTGTTATAAACACTAAAAAAGGGTGAATATATATACTTATTAATGTTATAGTTTCTTTCATAAATAGAAACAAAATGTATAAGAAATTACCTTACTTATGCCGGCTAAAAAAGGGTTTAATTATTATTGGTTTTATAAAGTGTTATAAACCCTAAAATGCAACAAAATCACAGTCAAAGTGGGTGAGGTTTATTGTTTTTTATTGAGCTCGTGGTAATCACTAATCACGCGCAAAGTCTTCGGGGTGTCTCTTTAATCTATTGTTATATGTAACACCCTAAGCCAAGGCTCGAAATATCACGGAAATCATATAGCACAAGGTGGAATTAATGTAGAACATGAACTAAATGCAAATAAAGGATTCAGTGAATCCAAACAATAAGATAAACAAGTACCAAAATACATAAAGAACAAGTCGTCATCAAAGATTACAATAGGACATCAACAGGTGGTTAACGGTTCAAGTACAATGCAAAAGAAGGCAAATGGATCCTTGATCCATATAAGTCCAAGTCCGGGTTCAACAGCAAGCTAATAAATCGATCATACTTCAATGCCTTGGAATAACCTGATTGCCTGAAAAGTGTACTAAGCATAGTCAACACAAGGTTGGTGAGTTCGTAGTAATGGTCCACAAGGAACCATAAACAATAATCATAATGTACAAGTAGAGGCTAGACGTGACTTACAGTGAGCCTCTAAGTAACACAACAATATCCAATCAACACGATTACATAAGTACGAAAATGCGTGTAAATGAATGCTCAATGATATAAATATCAATTGCAAGTACCAATGCCTAAATAAGTCAACATGCTTATCTTATGCGTGAACACCAGTCACCAATGCAACGATACCCTTCTGTCATCACAATGAACAAGGCTGTATCTCAAAATCATCGAGATATATATGTCTATATACTCGGAGTCAGGAACTACATCCAAAATGGGTGCATACATCTATACACCAGGATGTCGGCAATCCCCTGCCGAGGGCTCATCAGCAATGTATGCAATGCTTACAATCAATTGTAAATGCATCAATCACAAACCAACAATCAATAATCGTCAATCATAAACCAATAATCAATAATCGTCAATCATGAACCAATAATCAATAATCGTCAATCATGAGCCAACAATCAATAATCGTAACGGGGCTCACTTGACAACAGGGGGACAAGGCCGCATTTCAACGGGGCACACTTGTCAACAGAGGGACAAGGCCGCATTTCAACGGGGCGCACTTGTCAACAGATGGTCAAGGCCGCATTTCAACATACATAAGTCAAATCCTCTATCAGTGGAATTTATGCACAACATATGCATCAATCAACATCCATTCATCACAATTCCATTAATCATCAAACATCAATTTAAGTTAAACTATACGTACATACACTTAAGAGGATTCTACTTCCTTCGAGTCCCAGATGCTTATGTATAGGGTCACCCGCAGCCTTCCCACCACATCTAAAACCCAATGAAGGCATAACCGAGTTCCATGTATGTACGTCTATCCTAATATTAATGAAATACTTAACAAAACATAAACCAAGTCATTCAAGCGTAATAACCGTCTCGACAATTCAACATTTAAACCAAATCACTCAATCAATCAACAACGAAAAGAACCATCACATCAATCCAACAATCAAGCCCATCAATCAATAAATCAATAAAAGCAAGTAAACAAGCAAGGTTTACACTTTTCAGCCCGAATCTCAAGCGAGTAGGGAGATACGAAACTCACCTTGGCTTCCAAGCTACGATTACGAGTTAATAAGGAGTTATAAATGCTCAACAACCGCTACGAGTCCGAAACCTAGCAATAAATATCATATTATCATCAAAGTCAACTTCTATAATCCTAAACAAGTTGGTTTAGTAAGATTAGGGTCGAGTCACAACTCTTAGACGTCTAACCGCTTTCCCGCATAAGAACAAGACACATTCGACTCGACATTTTTGAAAATGGAGAAAGATTCATAAAAATGAATGTTACCAAAAGAAAGTAGACTCTTATACAATTCCAACGATAGGTCATATGACTCGATTGGACTTACGGATCAAAAGTTATAAGCGTTTGAAGTTGACGAAGAATCGCTTGTTCAGCAACTTATCACTGCGCCGCAGTGGGGTCTGGCACCTCCCACTGCGCCGCAGTGAGCCAATTCTGCAGCAAAACTATGCCAAGAACGATCCTAAACAACCCAAAACACATCCAAACACCATTTTAGTCCTAGGGATCGACCAAAAGACCTTTCCAACTCGATTTTGAGCATAACTAAGTATCAATAAACCTAATTACACATAACCCAATCCACCATTTCGACCAAAACATCAAAATCACCACTAAATCATTCAAACCCTAATTAAAACCCTAATTAACCCTAACTCCATTTTAAGTCGTTTTAGGGCTTGTAAATGTACAAGACGACTAGAAAAGCATAAACAAACATAAATAGAAGCAAATGGGATGAATTAGACTCACCAAAACTTCCTCTTGAGCTCAAACCCGAATTGGTCAAAATGGGTAAAAAATGAAAGAACTTCAACCTTTGATTCTTCGTATAGGCGATAATGTGATGAAGACGATGATGATTCTCAAGTTAAACCCAAACCCAAAACACCAAAAGATGCTAGGGAAAAGGAGAGTTAGAGAAAGAAGAAAAGAGAAGAGATAGAGATTGTGTGGTGAAAGGGAGAGATAAGGGGAAATGGGTCAAGGGGGCTGATGGGTCGTGGACGACCCACGGGCCGACCCGTTTCTCTTCTCAAGCCAAATTACAATTCGTTAGACATTCGAACACCGATCAAGACATATTATCGACCCGAATATAACACATTGTCATTTAATTCACAAAACAACCCAAATTATTTATTAACTTAAATTGTTAGTCATATTATATGAAAAGTCAACGGGTCAAAACTCACGGATGTTACATTATTCCCCCGTCAAAAGAATTTCGTCCCGAAATTCGACAAAATCCCTAGTTGATAAACTGTTTTAGGTATCCAACCCTTACACGGTCCCCTCGCTCCCAAGTGAACTCGTTTCCGCTTCTAGTGTATCGTCCAACCTCTGAAATTCATGTAGCGTTTGTTCCTTAGCTTCTTGACCTTGCTACCTAGGATTCCTATCGGTTCCTCGAAATTACAACGATCCTCACTCTCAAAAGATTCAAATCTCACTAATGTTATCCGCTCTCATCACTTGTAGCAAGTGGCTCCGTTTGGTACTATAGGACAGCTCGGGTTTCCACTCACATGCCATTCCCATTCTGATCATTCCATCTCGATCACGCCATGGTTGATTCCCTCGTTAAAGGAACTCCTTCATAAGTTACAATTTGTTACGCAATTAAATTTTGAAAATTTCTAGGAAAGTTTACCAAAGATTCGTTTGTCTTTTCGTTTAGAATCATCGCGTCTAACTCAAAAACATCTTACTATTATATTAGCAAAAACTCATTCGATTAAAGGAGCCGTATTATGTAACAAGTTTTTAGTTTATAGCCGTTAGGTTATTTAGAACCGGGTGACGTCGCACGCATCCTTCATACCAAGTGTTAGAACCTTTCGCCATGATTCATCGATCTCCGGGCTATAATTCCATTTTCTCAGACGAGTCTATTGTCAGTGTTCAGGAATTTATTATTTATTATTGTTATATATATATATATATATACATATCGCGGTTAACATTAAGTGCAATTAGTTGTAAACAGGTAACACTTATTATGACGATTTGACTTATAGTTAGCGCACTAGTGACATGTTTCACCCACTGGTCGGCGGCTCAATCACTGAAGTCAAACGTTTTCTTTCACCTCCGGTCTTCCATTCTGGCAATGGCAGGGCTCGTGTCCACGACATCCAATCTTGACGGCACTATCTTTGTGTGACGGACAACGATCTAGGGATCCGTTTAGGCCTAAAAGATTTGAGAATCGTACACTATAAGGGCTCAAGCTTCTCACATCTCACTTGTGACTCTCACTACGACACTCAATTGGTTCATCGTTTCCCATCTTTATGAGCTCTCGGTTGCGCATTAAGTTAGGCGTCCAATTAAATCAACCTTTACTAATCGCGTACGTGTTTATATACCACCCCATATCGTTTAGACCTCAACTCCATTCCCGCGACGCTCGTGCTTGCGCATATATTACATGTTGGGTAGACTTTTAAATTTTTATTTTATTTGTTCAATCTATGGTTAGCCTGACCAAGGTCGTTCCTTCTCGCCCATAGTAAGTTTATAGTTGTATAGCAGCTCACAATGAATTGTTACGTTCCGTTGTCGCCATCGATATTGAATTCGCAATTAACTCCACTGTTATTCGTTTATTCTAATCAATCCACTTTAGTTAACTCAGGCATTTTCCTAAAGTTCAATCTTAAGGACGTATAATACAACGGGGTTCTCATCTTCATAATATAACTATACTTATAGTCTCTATGTTACTGACTAAATCATACATTAAACAAGATGAAATAACGTAGTCAAGTAGTTCATAATGGTCGTACCAGCTATACCGTTTACATCTACGCATGCGTCTTCAATTCCTAACTATGTATTCCATAAGTAAGTCAGGCAACAAGATTTTCGAGATATTCAAATAATTGGGCTAACATGGCAACCTATACACGCAATTGTCCAAGATTTCAATTACCTTTACGCATGCATTACCAAGTCCTAACGATTTATTTCACCAAATTAGTTAGGCACGAAATTCAAGCATATTCGACAATTAGGATATCATGGCAATCATATTTGTTCTACCGCATTTCCTAACAATTATTTACATAACCTAGTTAGAAGGTAAGACTTTGTAGGTCTATCAACTAATCTCGCAATACCAAGCCGTACATACAATCTCTCATACGATTTTAAGTTCACATACTATTAAGCAACATACCCCCATTGTTCACCGATTACAATTAACATCTCTAGTGTTGGAATATCAACCGTTTATAATACATAAGAGTTAGGATGCTTACAACCTTGATACCTTCTTAGGGTGCATATCAACATATTTATCACATTGTATCCTAACCGTTTATCAACATGTTTAAGTCGGACAACAACGAAAACATTTACAACATCCACGTGACCACTACGGGGCATACATACATGCACATCACACATGCATAACATATAGGTTACTAAATCATACTAGTTAACATGTCATTCCACTAACAAATCCAATAATAGTAATAGTTCTAAAGTCTATGACCCGGGGGTTTGCTTCACAATTTAACTCAGGTTGGCCGCATTAATAGTTAGTGTTTTAACGCCGACACACTACACACGTTCACTGTCCTTTACTAAAGCCGACATATATATATCCTCAACTAACTGTCATATATCGTGTTATCATACCAACATATCCTACGTGTTTCATTTCACTATGTTAAGAACAACATATCAAAGTTCTCAAGTAATCGTTATCTATCATGTTCTCGCCATTTCTATAAAACAAGTGACAGGTTGACCCGAGAGTTAGTCTCAAATGCTCACATATTAGTCACACTATTAGTCAATGCTCTCATACCGATACTACATACTCATTTCATAACATTATGCTAAGGCAAAAGTGTTAGAATCCTAAAGGATTGTTACATATCATATCATCAAGTCGAATTCATTACAATAGTTCATCATTAATTTAAGTAATCATGCTCATTACATCATGCAATCAAACAACTAACACGAATGGTTCAAAGTATAATCCGAATTCGATATGCTCTCTAGTTATTGACCGGGTATGTATACAGGGTGTACCAACGGCTAACCCTCCACCTAATCAACTTCTATTAAGCATATCGGTTCCTTATTATACTTTAAGCCACACGTGCACAATCCACGATGTCATTAACTTGTTATAATGTTGGGTAACCATAAAAGAGTTGATCGGGTTCTTTTAGGGTTGCCACAATATTATATTAAGTTAATGGCATAACTTCATTTTGCTCTAAATCATCAATTAGCACCAATCAATAACAATAATTCAACAATATGCACATGACCTTATTGACTTCAAACAACCACGTTGACCTCATGCACTAGACCATCACACAACCACACATTGTCCGCATCAACCAAGTTGTACTCATGTTACCACATTCATCACATTATACTTGCCACAACATAACACATTGTTCACGTTGTACTCGTCACAAAACAACACGTTGATCACATAGTACCCATATCAAAACAACACATTGATCACATAGTATCCATATCAAAACAACACATTGAATTTAAGCTATCACACAAGAGGTCTTAACTACGAACTCACACGGGATTCACATAATTCACATTGCACACGAATTTCCTAACCATGCATGCTATATGAAGAGTTTTAACTTAAGCCGTAGTCTAGGTCAAACCGCCTAATTCTCTACGACCTGCATGGGCCACCATTCTGTAACACCCCAAGCCAAGGCTCGAAATATCACGGAAATCATATAGCACAAGGTGGAATTAATGTAGAACATGAACTAAATGCAAATAAAGGATTCAGTGAATCCAAACAATAAGATAAACAAGTACCAAAATACATAAAGAACAAGTCGTCATCAAAGATTACAATAGGACATCAACAGGTGGTTAACGGTTCAAGTACAATGCAAAAGAAGGCAAATGGATCCTTGATCCATATAAGTCCAAGTCCGGGTTCAACAGCAAGCTAATAAATCGATCATACTTCAATGCCTTGGAATAACCTGATTGCCTGAAAAGTGTACTAAGCATAGTCAACACAAGGTTGGTGAGTTCGTAGTAATGGTCCACAAGGAACCATAAACAATAATCATAATGTACAAGTAGAGGCTAGATGTGACTTACAGTGAGCCTCTAAGTAACACAACAATATCCAATCAACACGATTACATAAGTACGAAAATGCGTGTAAATGAATGCTCAATGATATAAATATCAATTGCAAGTACCAATGCCTAAATAAGTCAACATGCTTATCTTATGCGTGAACACCAGTCACCAATGCAACGATACCCTTCTGTCATCACAATGAACAAGGTTGTATCTCAAAATCATCGAGATATATATGTCTATATACTCGGAGTCAGGAACTACATCCAAAATGGGTGCATACATCTATACACCAGGATATCGGCAATCCCCTGCTGAGGGCTCATCAGCAATGTATGCAATGCTTACAATCAATTGTAAATGCATCAATCACAAACCAACAATCAATAATCGTCAATCATAAACCAATAATCAATAATCGTCAATCATGAACCAATAATCAATATTCGACGAACATGAGCCAACAATCAATAATCGTAACGGGGCTCACTTGACAACAGGGGGACAAGGCCGCATTTCAACGGGGCACACTTGTCAACAGAGGGACAAGGCCGCATTTCAACGGGGCGCACTTGTCAACAGATGGTCAAGGCCGCATTTCAACATACATAAGTCAAATCCTCTATCAGTGGAATTTATGCACAACATATGCATCAATCAACATCCATTCATCACAATTCCATTAATCATCAAACATCAATTTAAGTTAAACTATACGTACATACACTTAAGAGGATTCTACTTCCTTCGATTCCCAGATGCTTATGTATAGGGTCACCCGCAGCCTTCCCACCACATCTAAAACCCAATGAAGGCATAACCAACTTCCATGTATGTACGTCTATCCTAATATTAATGAAATACTTAACAAAACATAAACCAAGTCATTCAAGCGTAATAACCGTCTCGAAAATTCAACATTTAAACCAAATCACTCAATCAATCAACAACGAAAAGAACCATCACATCAATCCAACAATCAAGCCCATCAATCAATAAATCAATAAAAGCAAGTAAACAAGCAAGGTTTACACTTTTCAGCCCGAATCTCAAGCGAGTAGGGAGATACGAAACTCACCTTGGCTTCCAAGCTACGATTACGAGTTAATAAGGAGTTATAAATGCTCAACAACCGCTACGAGTCCGCAACCTAGCAATAAATATCATATTATCATCAAAGTCAACTTCTATAATCCTAAACAAGTTGGTTTAGTAAGATTAGGGTTGAGTCACAACTCTTAGACGTCTAACCGCTTTCCCGCGTAAGAACAAGACACATTCGACTCGACATTTTTGAAAATGGAGAAAGATTCATGAAAAATGAATGTTACCAAAAGAAAGTAGACTCTTATACGATTCCAACAATAGGTCATATGACTCGATTGGACTTACGGATCAAAAGTTATAAGCGTTTGAAGTTGACGAAGAATCGCTTGTTCAGCAACTTATCACTGCGCCGCAGTGGGGTCTGGCACCTCCCACTGCGCCGCAGTGAGCCAATTCTACAGCAAAACTATGCCAAGAACGATCCTAAACAACCCAAAACACATCCAAACACCATTTTAGTCCTAGGGATCGACCAAAAGACCTTTCCAACTCGATTTTGAGCATAACTAAGTATCAATAAACCTAATTACACATAACCCAATCCACCATTTCGACCAAAACATCAAAATCACCACTAAATCATTCAAACCCTAATTAAAACCCTAATTAACCCTAACTCCATTTTAAGTCGTTTTAGGGCTTGTAAATGTACAAGACGACTAGAAAAGCATAAACAAACATAAATAGAAGCAAATGGGATGAATTAGACTCACCAAAACTTCCTCTTGAGCTCAAACCCGAATTGGTCAAAATGGGTAAAAAATGAAAGAACTTCAACCTTTGATTCTTCGTATAGGCGATAATGTGATGAAGACGATGATGATTCTCAAGTTAAACCCAAACCCAAAACACCAAAAGATGCTAGGGAAAAGGAGAGTTAGAGGTGGATGGTCTTGTTTTAATTGAGAGAAAAGAGAAAGAAGAAAAGAGAAGAGATAGAGATTGTGTGGTGAAAGGGAGAGATAAGGGGAAATGGGTCAAGGGGGCTGATGGGTCGTGGACGACCCACGGGCCGACCCGTTTCTCTTCTCAAGCCAAATTACAATTCGTTAGACATTCGAACACCGATCAAGACATATTATCGACCCGAATATAACACATTGTCATTTAATTCACAAAACAACCCAAATTATTTATTAACTTAAATTGTTAGTCATATTATATGAAAAGTCAACGGGTCAAAACTCACGGATGTTACATTATATGTGTAGATAAGTAGACATAGTGTTGTTAAAATGACATCTAAACTTGAAACTAACTTTACACAATCTTTGGCTTTGTAGTAAAATTGAAGATTATCATTTAAAAATGAGTTTTGACTATTAACTTTTAACTTTAATCCAAAATTCATGATTTATCTAACTTTGCTAGTAAAGTTATTTTAAATCTCCATGAAAAAAATTAAGTATAGATAGGCTTTAGTTATCATCCATATATAAGAGTAATTTATAAAAGTCTAAATATAAAATTTCAAGTGAAACAAAAAGACCTTTTTAGCTGGTTTTTTCTTCTCTAACAATGAAAAACTTTCCCCTCTTTAAATAGATGTTAGATTTCAGGGTTTATAATTACACGTGCAACAAGGTATTTTACTATGCAATTTTATATATTAAAATATTATTAAATACCGTATTAACTACGTAATAATAAAACGTTTTGTAAGATTTTTTTAATGCATTACCTATAAACATGATTGAAAAAGATATATGTACAAAAACTTTTATTTTGCTAATCAAGTTCATAAAACAACTTACACAATGCAAAAATGTATAAAAATGTATAATATAAAACAAACATTGTACTAATTTTTTATGTAAAATATTATAGCACCTTAAGTTAAATTTGCTAAATAATTCTATGGTTTTTTCTTCTTCTTTTTCTTTTTGGGTATTTGTTTGTATGTTTGGCGTAGAATATATACAGATTATATAATAGTTGACACATTTATTCCAAATACTAAGTTCCAACCAACTTTACATTGTTTATATATAAATCTTGTGAGATGTCAACAAACCTGCAAAAGTATATCACTTTATTGTATAAAATTAATGTCATTTTTTTAATGTATCATTTTTAGCTTTATAAAGTGTTATAAACACTAAAAAAGGGTGTATATATATACTTATTAATGTTATAGTTTCTTTCATAAATAGAAACAAAATGTATAAGAAATTACCTTACTTATGCCGGCTAAAAAAGGGTTTAATTATTATTGGTTTTATAAAGTGTTATAAACCCTAAAATGCAACAAAATCACAGTCAAAGTGGGTGAGGTTTATTGTTTTTTATTGAGCTCGTGGTAATCACTAATCACGCGCAAAGTCTTCGGGGTGTCTGCTTTAATCTATTGATATATGTGTAGATAAGTAGACATAGTGTTGTTAAAATAACATCTAAACTTGAAACTAACTTTACACAATCTTTGGCTTTTGTAGTAAAATTGAAGATTATCATTTAAAAATGAGTTTTGACTATTAACTTTTAACTTTAATCCAAAATTCATGATTTATCTAACTTTGCTAGTAAAGTTATTTTAAATATCCATGAAAAAAAATAAGTATAGATAGGCTTTAGTTATTATCTATATAAAAGTCTAAATATAAAATTTCAAGTGAAACAAAAAGATCTTTTTAGCTGGTGTTTCTTCTCTAACAATGAAAAACTTTCCCCTCTTTAAATAGATGTTACATTTCAGGGTTTATAATTACACGTGCAGCAAGGTATTTTACTATGCAATTTTATATATTAAAATATTATTAAATACCGTATTAACTACGTAATAATAAAACGTTTTGTAAGATTTTTTTAATGCATTACCTATAAACATGATTGAAAAATATACATGTACAAAAACTTTGATTTTGCTAATCACTAATCACGCGCAAAGTCTTCGGGGTGTCTGCTTTAATCTATTGATATATGTGTAGATAAGTAGACATAGTGTTGTTAAAATAACATCTAAACTTGAAACTAACTTTACACAATCTTTGGCTTTGTAGTAAAATTGAAGATTATCATTTAAAAATGAGTTTTGACTATTAACTTTTAACTTTAATCCAAAATTCATGATTTATCTAACTTTGCTAGTAAAGTTATTTTAAATCTCCATGAAAAAAATTAAGTATAGATAGGCTTTAGTTATCATCCATATTTATGAGTAATTTATAAAAGTCTAAATATAAAATGTCAAGTGAAACAAAAATACCTTTTTAGCTGGTTTTCTTCTCTAACAATGAACAACTTTCCCCTCTTTAAATAGATGTTACATTTCAGGGTTTATAATTACACGTGCAGCAAGGTATTTTATTATGCAATTTTATATATTAAAATATTATTAAATACCGTATTAACTACGTAATAATAAAACGTTTTGTAAGATTTTTTTAATGCATTACCTATAAACATGATTGAAAAAGATATATGTACAAAAACTTTTATTTTGCTAATCAAGTTCATAAAACAACTTACACAATGTAAAAATGTATAAAAATATATAAGATAAAACAAATATTGTACTAATTTTTTATGTAAAATATTATAGCTCCTTAAGATAAATTCGCTAAATAATTCCATATGCCACTGAAAACCAAACTACAACACATAACGCCAAGTCACAACTATGATTTAAGTGTAGACATTCTTCTAATCTTGAAATACCTAAATCCCTTAAACCTTGCCTCTGATACCAACTTGAAAGGACCGAACCCGACTCAACCATTTACAAGTTTTCTATGGTTTTTTGTTCTTCTTTTTCTTTTTGGGTATTTGTTTGTATGTTTGGCGTAGAATATATACAGATTATATAATAGTTGACACATTTATTCCAAATACTAAGTTCCAACCAACTTTACATTGTTTATATATAAATCTTGTGAGATGTCAACAAACCTGCAAAAGTATATCACTTTATTGTATAAAATTAATGTCATTTTTTTAATGTATCACTTTTTAGCTTTATAAAGTGTTATAAACACTAAAAAAGGGTGTATATATATACTTATTAATGTTATAGTTTCTTTCATAAATAGAAACAAAATGTATAAGAAATTACCTTACTTATGCCGGCTAAAAAAGGGTTTAATTATTATTGGTTTTATAAAGTGTTATAAACCCTAAAATGCAACAAAATCACAGTCAAAGTGGGTGAGGTTTATTGTTTTTTATTGAGCTCGTGGTAATCACTAATCACGCGCAAAGTCTTCGGGGTGTCTGCTTTAATCTATTGATATATGTGTAGATAAGTAGACATAGTGTTGTTAAAATAACATCTAAACTTGAAACTAACTTTACACAATCTTTGGCTTTGTAGTAAAATTGAAGATTATCATTTAAAAATGAGTTTTGACTATTAACTTTTAACTTTAATCAAAATTTCATGATTTAGCTAACTTTGCTAGTAAAGTTATTTTAAATCTCCACGAAAAAAAATAAGTTTAGATAGGCTTTAGTTATTGTTGGTGCATGTTTCTCGGTGACAAAAGCATTCTAGATGTGATGTGTGTTTTATATTCAAGTCTTGTAATTTATCTTGTAAATTACCGTTTGTCAATGAAATTACCTTGGCATATATTGTGATCATGTTGGGATCCTGTTATATATGTTTATATGTTTGTTTATTATTTGTGTTTTGCAGGTACTTGACATGAATGTAGACATTACATGTAAAGGGTAATTAAGTTAATGTTGGTTCTGCGTTTAACAGCAGTAGAAACATTAACTTAATATACTTCCAACGGTAATATAGTCGATGTTGGTTCTGCTTTTATAGCAGTAGGAACATCGGCTGAGTCAATGTTGGTTCTGCCTTTACAGCAGTAGGAACATTGGCTGAGTTAATGTTGGTTCTGCGTTTTACAGCAGTAGGAACATTAACTCAAATATTCCTAAGTGTCATTTGAGAGTTCCTGGGAACAAGCAAAAGTTTGCTTGTTCAGAAGAACACTCAAATGGTTTGAGAGTTTCTTGGGAACAAGCAAAAGTTTGCTTGTTCAGAAGAACTCTCAAACAGTTTGAGAGTTTCTTGGGAACAAGCAAATGCTTGCTTGTTCAGAAGAACTCTCAAACAGTTTGTGTGTTCAGGGAAACACACAAACAGGCCAAACCCTAATGGGCTTTATGGGCCTGACATGGAAACACTCAAACCCATAAGGTTTTGAGTGTTCCTGGCCCTTGCCTATAAATAAGGGTGTGTGTTTATGCGTGTTCAAACAAGAGTGTAGAGAGAGAAACGAGCAAATCTTGAGAGAGAAACTACTAGAGCTAAGAACACACAAATCTAGTAGATCTTGAGGGTGCTACTCGTCTCACGCACGAACTGCAAAACACACACCCAGTTTGGTTGGTCAATCTCGTTTCGACGGTCCGACAAACGAGGTCGACCCGTAGGGACTTACAACTGGTATCAGAGACAAAGGTTTCAAATACCTTGGTTCAAACTTGACGCCAAAATAAGACATATCTCTATCTTAAAACTGTTATCTCAAACTTTCCGGGGTCAAGAAACAATATCGAGTTCGGGATCTAAGAAAGATTGAAAAACAGTCGCTTTTGCGTGTTCTTGAACAGTTTGCGTGTTTCAGTACATCCCAGATCTGCGTGATTTTCAAACAGTTTGCGCATTCTTTGGTTTGCGTGATCTGGTTTGAGTGTTCTTTAGTTTGAGAGGTTTCGGTTTTGAGTGTTCTCGTTTGCGTGTTGCTACGTCTTGCGTGTTTCATTTGAGTGTTCCCAGATTTGCGTGTTCTTGTGTACCTGCGTGTTTATAAGTTGAACCACATACACAATGGCAGCAAATTATCTTAACCAATTGATACTAATGGATCATGAGACCGGTAAGGGTAATTCACCACCCAAGCTGATGATCATTGACCAATACTTTTCTTGGAAAGGTCGATTCGAATCCTTTATGCAATTCACGAACATTAGAATGTGGACTTGTATGACAGAAGGATATAGTGCCCCAACATATGAGGATAGTGGTGTTAACAAAGTATATGCTTACCCAGACATGACTGAATCTAATAAAAAATTGTATGAGGCAGAGAAAAAGGCACTATCATGTTTAAAAATGTCATTGCCACAAGAAATATTACATTTATTTAATGGATTCAATACATCTAAAGAACTTTGGTTAGCATTAAAGAATCATTGTGAAGGGGATGAAACACTTAAAAAGAATCGTAGAGACCTTTTAAAGCATCAGTATAATGTATTCAACGGGTTAAGAAGTGAAAACTTAGATCAACTAATCACAAGGTATTATCATTTGTTAGCAGAGTTGCAAGCATTTGAGGTTACCTACTCTGAGGAGGAAAAAGTCGAGAAATTTTTGAACTCCTTGCCGGAAAAGTGGAGTAATTACATTACCACTTTGCAGGAAAAAGCAGATTTCTCTGACATGTCCTTGACTCAGATAGTTGCTAAGTTTAGGGGACAAGAATGAAACTAAAGAGGAGGGAAGCAGGATATAATAATGCTCAGATTCCCGAGCTTTATTACGGTAGGCCTACGATCAATGTGGGTCCAGGTTCCTCTGATGGAAGCACAAGTGCCTTCCTGAGTGAAGATGTTGACTTACAGAAAATCTCGTTTGACTCTGAGGGGAACATATGTCTTGTTTCAAGTCAGAGCAACAATCTAGGCAAACGTCAGTATCCTACCTCTAGTGCTAGTTCCACCGTGCCTATAAGTGTCAAATGTGCGGAAAGTCACTTATCCATTATTGCGTCATTCATGACATCGTATGAACAGTTTATCCAAGGAAAGGTTCAAGAACCTAGTCTTATAGATGAAGACTACGAATAGATTGATCCTTTGGACTTAGAGGAGATTGACTTGCAATGGCAAATGGCCATGTTGACTCTTCGGACTAAACGGTTCTTATCAAGAACAGGGCGAAAAGTTGTGGGTTCCAAGCTTACCTTTGATAAGTCAAAGGTAAAGTGTTACAATTGCGAGGGCTTTGAACACTTTGCTAGGGAATGCCAGAGACCTAAGAAGGATGATAGGTCTATTGTGACTCGTCAGAACTTCAATCAAGGTGGAACAGTACCTTCATCTTCAAACACCTCTAGACAAAGGTCATACATTGATGGGTCTAATGGAAATCAAGGATCAGTTGATCATAGTAACTCAAGAGCTTTGGTGGTCCAACAACAAGACGGATCATATGACTGAAGTATTAAAGTCAATGAAGAAGACAACGCATATGTCGCTGAGGTTGATTCAGAAAGTAGTATTGTTCCTTCGGATGAGACATCTTCTCAAGAATCAACAAACCCTACACATGAAAATGTTCCTTTCACCTCACTTGAGAGATCATCTTCAAATGTTGAAGCATCAAGTATAAAAGATGGTGATAACTGTTCAAAGGGAGAAACTTCAAAGGTTGAAAATGTAAAGATTCCAGAAAACTTGGGAGTAAAGGATCTAGTTACCTTTATGATAGATTTACATGCTCCTGAGCAGCGAATAGATTTTTCTTTGCATTCATTAATTGATGTCTGTAAAGATAATGTAAGTCCCCTGGCACGGATCGTTAATAGCTTGCTCCAGTTATCTTGAGGTGCGGAATCCCCCACAATAACTTGGTGATCAACAAAAAGCCCCTAGATCATCTGCTGCCTCGCAGATCTTCTTCGGGCTAGCAGAACAGCCTTTGACGACTTAACCTGCACAAGTATGCTTGATATTTCGACAAATGTTCAACCCTAATCTCTGTTAAGGTTCGGTTTATATAGGTAACACCTGACATGGGCTTCAGCGAGTCGGCCTCGCAAATCCAGCCCAGTCCGTCACTAATGCGAGGTCGCATTCTATGATTGGCCTCGTATTTGACCCTGCAAATACGGAGTCGTATTCCCTATGTGAAATGCGAGGCCGCATTTCACACTTAGCAGATTTATTACACATTCAATACTTAAACTTAATCTAGTATTCTATGCATAATACTAAGTTCATTAATGACAATCACATTACAAAGACATATAACAATATAAGACTAAACAATCTAGACTGCTATTGACATAGATGTGCACTTACAGACTCCCCCTTGGCAATAGCTTCTAGACGTTAACATACCTATGTCTTCGTCTTGTCTTTGTCATTAATCTACTTCCTCTGCTTCTTCTTATCAGCCTTCTTCTTCTGAACTTCCTCTGAATCATCTGCTGCCTCGCAGATCTTCTTCGGGCTAGCAGAACAACCTTTGACGACTTAACCTGCACAAGTATGCTTGATATTTCGACAAATGTTCAACCCTAATCTCTGTTAAGGTTCGGTTTATATAGGTAACACCTGACATGGGCTTCAGCGAGTCGGCCTCGCAAATCCAGCCCAGTCCGTCACTAATGCGAGGTCGCATTCTATGATTGGCCTCGTATTTGACCCTGCAAATACGGAGTCGTATTCCCTATGTGAAATGCGAGGCCGCATTTCACACTTAGCAGATTTATTACACATTCAATACTTAAACTTAATCTAGTATTCTATGCATAATACTAAGTTCATTAATGACAATCACATTACAAAGACATATAACAATATAAGACTAAACAATCTAGACTGCTATTGACATAGATGTGCACTTACAGACTCCCCCTTGGCAATAGCTTCTAGACGTTAACATACCTATGTCTTCGTCTTGTCTTTGTCATTAATCTACTTCCTCTGCTTCTTCTTATCAGCCTTCTTCTTCTGAACTTCCTCTGAATCATCTGCAGCCTCGCAGATCTTCTTCGGGCTAGCAGAACAACTTTGACGACTTAACCTGCACAAGTATGCTTGATATTTCGACAAATGTTCAACCCTAATCTCTGTTAAGGTTCGGTTTATATAGGTAACACCTGACATGGGCTTCAGCGAGTCGGCCTCGCAAATCCAGCCCAGTCCGTCACTAATGCGAGGTCGCATTCTATGATTGGCCTCGTATTTGACCCTGCAAATACGGAGTCGTATTCCCTATGTGAAATGCGAGGCCGCATTTCACACTTAGCAGATTTATTACACATTCAATACTTAAACTTAATCTAGTATTCTATGCATAATACTAAGTTCATTAATGACAATCACATTACAAAGACATATAACAATATAAGACTAAAGAATCTAGACTGCTATTGACATAGATGTGCACTTACAGACTCCCCCTTGGCAATAGCTTCTAGACGTTAACATACCTATGTCTTCGTCTTGTCTTTGTCATTAATCTACTTCCTCTGCTTCTTCTTATCAGCCTTCTTCTTCTTGTGAACTTCCTCTGAATCATCTGCTGCCTTATAAAAATCACAGTCTGAATGTAAGCCGATCTTCAAGCACAAACTCACTGTATTTCTATATCGCAACGCTGGACCCTGAAAATCTTTTGGAAACCAAATATTAACACTGTTCAGCTTCAGCAGATCTTTCTTGCAGAAGTTCACTAGATGCAAAGGCTCATAAATCCTCACAATCTCATAGTAATGATCACCATACATCACAGCTTCATACGTCTTACTATCAAAGTACCAGCCTATCATATTATCCAATAAGTCCTTGAATTTCTTCAAAGGCACTTCTTTGGCAAACTTGGTCGGCTCATACTTCAAAGTAACGACAAGCTTCTTTGTCTTCGGATCTATCTTCGATTTATCCTTGACCATCTTGCCTTCCTGTGGATGATACTTTCTCTGAGATGGATCCTTGATCTTCATGTCTTTCTCTATAGACCTAGCAATATAATTTCCAAACTCAGACCCACTAGGATTGATTAGTTCTAGCCTAGCTATGCACCAAAAATCAACATCAGTAAGTGAGTTGATGGCTTCTTCGTTATAGTCCAAATACTGCACTCCGTCTGTTCTCCTGATAATGAGAAGTTTCAACTCATCATCCCAATGAAAACTCACAATTCTTGAGCATGCAGTAGTGGCATAGGCTTCAACCTTCTCTCCCTGAATCTTGTCTTTATATTTGATAGGTTTATGCGATGCCTCATACTTAGCCATGTTTTTCTTCCAAGTAATAACCCAATCTGGTCTAGTATCAACAGGCTCTGTATGTTGCACATCAGGATCTTCAGCAATTGGTTCTTGCATGACTGGAGCTTCAGGATCTTGGACTTGTTCAGACCTGTCCATTCTATCAAGCTTAGCTCTGAAGTCATCAATACTAAACCCTTTGCGCTCAGCATCTTTATCCACAAGCCTTGAAGCTGTAACTGGCATATCGACTTCTGCGATATCCATCCAGCTCTCATCACCATAGATTATCTCACCTTCTTCCGTCACAGCATCAGTTGTCTTAGAAGACCCTACCATACCAGTTCAATCTCATTCAGAGACTCTATTGCCTTGGTCAGATCCTCTTGATGCTTATTGCCTTTATCCTTTGCTGCATCCGGGTCTTGATTTGAATCATCATCTTTCTCTTTCGAAAGCTCATCACCCTTACAGCCTAGATCTGGCAACAATTTTTTTTCACCAAAAACTTCTCAAACAATTCATTTAACTCTGATTGCATCACACAATCTAGCATGACATCTGCGGTCTTAGTCATCTGTTCAGCTACTCTAACTACTCCTTTATTCGCTCTAGTAGCTGAACTTTCTACCTTAGTAGCTTCACAATGAACCATGTCAAAGTTGGACATGATAGTGTTAATAAAGTCTTGATGATTCTTTCTTTCATCATTAAGAGCTTTCTTTAACGTCTCAACTTCCTTTTGCTTTTTCTGCATCTCTTTCTCATGGTTCTTCTTTTGTTTCTCCAACTCATCAAACAAACCATTAACTCTAGCCTCTAACACCGTCATTTTTCCTTTCATGTCAGCCATACCAAACACTAGTGGTAATATCGGAACTTGACGTGTAGTCGCTTCAGTTCTTGGTTCAGGATTATGCACTGAATCCTTCATTCTATGAGTTGTAGATGGCCTTTCAAGATTTACAGTTGTCTTTTGAGATCTCCTTGGTATCACTGTCTCTGCATGTGATTCAACTGATCTCCTAGACCTCTGTTCAGGAACTCTGCTTGACGCTTCTGGAGCTTTGATCGTCTCATCTACTCCACTAGCAGCAGTTTTCTCCTTGACTTTCAACTTGATAACAGTTTTCTTCTTTGAAGCAGGTACCTCTTCAACTTCTGGCACCTCAGATTCCCTAGAAGACTCTGCTCGTTTCATTTTCAGACCTGAATCAGATGAAACTTTCTTTGAAGCACCTTCAGAAGTACTAGCAACATGATCAACATTATCTTCATGTGCTTCTGCTTCTCTTTCAAGATCCACATCTCTCTCAACTATCACCTCTTCTGTGCCTTGAACCTGTGCTTGTGCTATGTCGCCCATTGGCACATCTGGCATCACCATCTGTAGAGGAACTGGATTAGCTACTGGCTCATGTGGAACAATCTCAGTCCTGAATCTGGCAAACTCTTCAGCTGTAGGTGGATTAAAGTTAATATCCACTAGAGCTCCAAACAAAGGAATATCTTGAGCACCTGGATCACCATCAAAGCGACTCTTGAGCTCATCATATGCCCTTTTTACAATAGATGTCACTTTCAGAACCAACTTAGTAGCAGGCAGATTAGGAATATAATGATTAATAATCATCATAACGAATCTAGGATAAACCATAAACCTATGCCCTTGCCTGGCAGTTGTTTGTTTCCTCAATTCATTGAAGAAATACTTAGAAAAACTATACGGTTTGTTGTATACCAGACCAACCATCTAGCTTGAGATTCTTGATTAAGCGTATCCCATCCGGTTCTTCTACTACACAAACTAATCAACAATACGTGCGCTAAGTATCTCCATCTTCCAAAGAATCCGCGCTTCTTCAATGTTCCCACATTCAAATCATCAGCATATCCCATCCTAGTAAATCCTCCAACAATGACCTCTCTACTAAAAGTAGTAGGTCCATTCTCTCCTCCTTCTTCATCTACTGTACCTAACTTCAAGATATCAATAAGATCGGAAGCTGAGAACTTAATGGTCTTGCCCGCAACCACTGTTTCAATCCACTCCTGAGTAGCAGTCTTCTTATGCCTTGCATTTTCCCAGAACTCTACCAGGTATGACTCATATAGCACAGGTGAATGAGTAAGAATATGGTGAATTCTTGACTGCTTCAAAAACCTAAAAATTGATAATATTCTGTTCCATCTTGATTCTCGTCCAAATTAATCAGAAAGTAATGACCTGATACAAATTCTCTTGCCATTTCTGTAATCAATAACAAATAATTAATTATCCCGGTAATTTAGTCAAAGGCATAAATTATCTCTGTAATTTACAACATAATATAAATTATCTCTGTAATTTAGTTACAGATAGATTAACTTATTTTCAAATCTTTATTAACATAAACTTTTGAAAATCTGTTAAATTAACTTAAATTATCCCTGTAATTAAGTTAAAGATAAATTAACTCATTTTCAATTTTTTATAAAAATAAACTTTTGAAAATCTGTTAAGTCAAAAACACGAGGTCGTATTTCAAGGTCAAAATACAGTCAACCAAACTCTAAAATACGAGGTCGTATTTTCCAATTTGGCCACGTATTTGATCAGGTCGTAAATCGGCATCGTATTCCGAAAGTCAAACCAAGTCAAAATTAATTGACATTTACGAGGTCGCAAATCTGGGCTAGCAAAACCCCAAATGCGAGTCCGTCGCACTGTTCATCTTCCCCAACGCGATTTCGCGATTTACCCAACCAAAACTGGTAAAAATTGTTTCTTTATACTCGTATTCAAACGATAAAGATACCCCAACCTTATTTTTACCCAGAAAACATCAAAATCGAAGAATTACGAGGTCGTATTTTGCCTCTTGCTAATTACGAGGTCGTAAAACCTGCACACTTTAAAATTCAAAATTTCGTCAAAGTTTCTGAATAATTGATCAACGATTACCACGAACTTCCTGGAAATATGAAAATTTAAAAGATCAAACCTGTAAGCATCAAATTTTCATCTTTTCCTCGATCTTCGTCTTAACCTGAAAAGTTAATAAACTTACACAAAATTCTTTAACTTTTCAACGATCAATCTTTCCAAAACTTTCTCGAATTTAACTTTCCCGAATCTGTACCACTTGCAACAATCCATATTTCTAACCAGTTATAAAATTGATTCTTCATTCTTATACCTCCCCCTCAATTTTATGACTAGGAAGTATAACGATGACTAATCATTATACAACCATCATTCTTATGTACTCCCCCTCAATTTATGACTGGGATACATAACTATGATAGAACAAAATATTGATTAAATACTTCATATTCTTATGAAAACACAATTGACTAGGTACTCCTCCTCAATTTATGACATGTTTTCATAACTATATGATCTAAATAATCAATGCTTAAGCCTTTCACATTCATATATGTTTCTATATCTAAGGTAGCAAAGACCTTTCATATTCAAACAATATATCTATGTCTAAGGCATAATATAGTCAATAACCTTTCATATTCAAACAATATATCTATGTCTAAGGCATAATATATTAACTATGTAGCCTTTCACATTCAAACATGACATTTCTATGTCTAAGGCACAATATAGTCAATAACCTTTCATATTCACTTAACGTCTATGACTAAGATTTTCTTAATCTTCTTCATTCACATTAAGTCTATATCTAAGGATTTATTTAACCTTCTACATTCACATTATGTCTATGTCTAAGATTTTAATAATCTTCTACATCCACTTAATGTCTATGTCTAAGGTTTCACTAACATAGTTGATAATCTTTCATATTAAAATAAAATTATTTCTATATCTAAGATCTTCAACTAATAAAAATACAGCTATCATCATCTGTAATTACTATATAAATATATATTATAAAAACCTGATGATCTTAGCTTTTGTACATATCAGTTTTTTACAAAATTTGGGCGTCTTTCTAGAACTTTAAATTAAATTTGTCAATTGTCATAATCATATATATATATTATTAAATTTCATAATTTGATATATATATATATATATACTTATTTCTTCATCTATATTTTGTTGGGAATATATGAATATATTCAAGTTTACAATAAAATTTTCAAAAGATTATTCAGATAAGACGCAACACTATGATTCAAGAATGTATCATCCAAACAGTATGTTGTTAGTGGATTAAACCGTCTCTATAAATATATGTGTTTATAGACCATGATATATGACTGTAAGTATATGTTTATTAGCATTTTATTTTAATATGGTATAGAAAAGGTGGAACTTGTATAGTTATGCTCTATTGAATTTATAGGTAAAGTATATATATATCGCCACCTTAATTTGTACATGTAATCATTTGCCAGTTCGGACAATTGAAAGAAAATTAAACCAAATTGAGAATCAAACAATTTTTAAAATAAATAAATATTGTTAAATCGTTTAAGAAAGATATGAATTAAGATGATAAAATATTATCATGGTAAAATATGAACGTAAATCTTTTGGACATATACTCTTCAAGACAATATAGATTTATTGAATTTTAAAATATATTTATATATAGTGAAATCAAATACGTAAAGCTTAAAATACCACACAATTTTTTTTTTTTTACACATATGTATCATTTTTAAAAGGTGTTTTTGATATAAAGGTGTATAGAGTGAGTCTTGTGAAAAATTACCCAAATATGAATAAGTGAAATTTCAAAACGTGATTAAATACTTCAAAATAAGAATTTATTGTACGTATGTTTATATTTAATCATAACAGAACTTTCACAACACTAGGCATTTAGCGCGGTTGGCTATATGCGCGAAAGGGTGTGGCCTAGACCCAGGTTCGATCCCGGGGACTGTAACACCCCAACTAATGTGTTCTATCGGCGTCGTCGAATCATAATTTGGCTTTAATACCACTCGTCCTGCACAAGTCTCCAACTTCATTCGGCGTTTCCATATGTTTCGCACCATCTCAGATCGAATACAAAGGTTATGTGTAGTTTCTAAAAGGATAGAGTCACGTCATATCTTGGGACTACAATTCTTAGAGTATGTCATCCAATGTTCATGAGAAGATGCTTCACCGATGATATCGCGTTGTCGTATATCCATATGAATAAGGTGTAAAGGACCTTCAGTACTTAGATACTTCTTTGGTTTGTGTGATGCTTTCTTCATCTTTCCAATTGCACAAGCCGGACAAACATGTTCACTTTCATACTTGTAATCCGGAAGACCTTCAACAAGTTGTTTATCCACAAGAGCATTGATTGTTTGAAAATTAAGATGAGAAAGACGGCGATGCCATAACCAAGAATTTTGTGCAGTTGCTTTCGAAAGAAGACAAATCTCTGAAGAATGAGTTGGAATGTTGTTTAGATCAATTGTGAACAAATTATTATCTCTTGTTCCAGTTAGAATATCCACACCCTCTTCAGTCTGCACTTTGCATTCATATCTTCTGAATAGTACTTGAAGATCATTGTCACAAAATTGTCCAACACTAAAAAGATTGTGTCCTAATCCTTCAACATAGGAAACTCTCTTGATAGTGACTCCATTTTTAACAATGTCTCCATAACCAAGTATAGGAGCGATATGATCATTTCTGAATCTGACAGTTCCCATAAACTTCTCAACAAAGTTCGTTAGAATGGACTTGTTTCCAGTCATATGACGAGAACATCCCGAGTCAACATACCAAACACAAATGAGATATTCCTGCAAGAACAAGGAATATGATTTAGGTACCCACATAGACTGGGTCCTTGCAGGTTAGAGGGTTAACATGCAAGTACACATATACTATGAAACACTATATAAGAAACAATCTAATAATAGCACACAAACAAACATTTTATTGAAAGTAACAAACAAGCACACATACTAGTTTAAACAACAAATACGAATTACAAACAATGAAAAGTAAAGGATTATACACAAGTTTTGGGACAAGCAGGACTAGTCCTAGATGTATTAGCACTATCTAAAGATTTTGATCTACGGACAATCCACACTTGTTTGACATGAGTTGTATTTCCATCAAGCTTGACTTTTCTAGAAGCATGCAAAAATCTATCTTTAGGAATCCATTTACTGCTACTAGTTAAGCACAAGTCACCTGAAATACGAACATTCTTTGAGTTAGCAAACAAATTGTTATTTCTATTCTTGACAGGTTTCTTCTTGATGGTTTCTGTTGACTTGTTTCCTTTCTTGATGTTATTAGGTGACAACCAACCATACTGATCTTTGTATTTAGTTATTCCTGAAATTGTATCTCTAACCACCTGTAAAGTGCACTTAGAAGTCGTCTGAGAATACCTAGGAAAACTAGAGTACCTAACATGCTGAGGTTGTTTGTTACCTAATGAGAAAGATTCATTCTTGACAGTCTTTGGACCTCTATTTGTTTTGACTTCTCTTTGGGGCTTAGGTTCAGTTTTAACCTTAGTCATCAAAGAATTCAAAGTCAAAACCAAGCTTCCGCACTCTACAAGAATTCAAAGATTCAAGTTACTTTTCCAAGCAACATCAAGTTGAAATCAACATTCAAAAATCAAGTTGTCAAAGCATAAAAGTTACAAAGATTTCAAAGATGCACCCGAAGTATTCAAAGTTGCGAGAGAAGATCAAAATTTAGAAAGTCATCGTCAAATATATATGATTGTTGAGAAGATTCAAAGTCAAGGTTGATACAAGATATTGAAGACAATGATAAAGCTTCAAAGTCCACTCAACATTGAATATCATCAACAAATGGGCTCATCATGTTTATTTAAAGACCAAAGACGATGCAACATTTACAATTTAACACTAAGGGGGAGAATGTTAGAAATTAAATTAATGGTGTTAAATTGTAAATATCTTGTAAGGTTAGGGGTATTAGTGTTAATCATGATAATTGTATAAATACCCCTACCTAACTCATTTGTAATAACCTTTGAGAAATAAACACATAGTTAATCTAATTTTCTCTTTCCTCAGCATCATCTTCCTCCTCCCCCCACACACACTCAAACACACACAAAACCCTAAATCCACCATTAAACCTTCAATTAAGCTCAAGTTTATCTTTATCTTTATCTACACATATATCAATAGAAAAAAGCAGACACCCCGAAGACTTTGCGCGTGATTAGTGATTACCACGAGCTCAATAAAAAACAATAAACCTCACCCACTTTGACTGTGATTTTGTTGCATTTTAGGGTTTATAACACTTTATAAAACCAATAATAATTAAACCCTTTTTTAGCCGGCATAAGTAAGGTAATTTCTTATACATTTTGTTTCTATTTATGAAAGAAACTATAACATTAATAAGTATATATATACCCTTTTGTAAGTCCCTATTGCGTATTGATCGTAAACAAGACGTGGTTCGTTATGTCAAGAGTGCGGAATCCTCTTGAGATAACTAGATTGCTATTGCCTTTTGTCAATTAATGAGTAATTAATTAACCTAAGGTTATACACGAAGTGATAATTCGTGTAGGAGATTTCCCTTGCAACAATTCGACGTAATTGCACCAATTTTATGTAATACGTAATTAGGTTGGTATTTATACTTGTGTTCATTTAGTTCATGTGGACTAGGGCTACACACGAAGTGAGTTAAGCCTGATCCATAAAACCAACATGTCTCCGTGCTGACGTCAGCACGAAGGCACTTCAACGTGTTGCTGACGTCAGCACGAGGAGCATCTCTTGGATCCTTTATTTCGACTTGTACATGACATCCAACCATCGTTTAAGTGTGTTACAACACTTATACCTTGACTCTTGTTAGGTCCAGTTTTGGTAAAAACTGGAGCGTCTCAAGATGCAGTTGATTTGTCCAGAAATATATGAAGTCCAATGGCCAGTGTACAATTGATGCCATTGGAGACTTCACTCCAGTTGAGATCTGACCAGTTACTACAAACATTCCAGTTGAAGTCGAAGACAACAAGTGGAAGAAAGAGAATGACCATGGCAGCGAAGCCCAGTGGACATTCTACCCAGATCAAGACTGGAGAGCATCAGTGTAAAGTACTTACAAAGCTTTACACTGATTACGAGGAAGACCTTTTTGCTTTATGTACTATTATCCGGACAATAGCAATTGTCTATGATTAAAGTACAAAAGTGCATAAAGCAGGTTGGATAAAGTGACTTTATGTCTTACTTTATCAAGCATTTCAAAGGAATTCAATACACTTCCTTAAATGCTCTCAACCATATTTGTACGGCAAAGTTGGGATCCCAATACCAACCTTTGCCTATAAATAGAGGTCTTTGCACAACCAAGAAACAACTTTGCATATTCAAACATTTGCATATTCTTGGTGAACTTGTGCAATATTCTCTCAATCGCAAAAAGGAACATTTCACAACTTTAAGTGTTTCGATTGATAAGAGAATTTCCAAGTATAGATCAATTGTATTTCATAGGTTGTTAGGATATTTACATTATTGTATTATCTTGGTTCCGCAACAACCTTGTAATTTATTTAAAGTTAATAAATAAATTACACTTGAAAATTACAAGTACTTTATATTTGCATTGTCTTTACTTATTTATTTTGTCACCTTAATAAGTAATTCTCCAGATTAACCTGGTATACTGTTCACTGCAACTGGTCGTCTCCAGATCAGTGAAAGTATTGCAAAGTAATCTCACCATTGACATAGAGGTGTCTTCAGTAGTACCATCTCTTGAGTTGGGACTTACAACTCTACATCCTTGTACCTGCAAAACAATAAATATAACATACAAACATAACAATAAACATGAACACATCTCACATTGAAGTTCAAACGTAATCATTAAACACAAACATATGTCCTACGACTTATTATTCAACGATTACATATAAATTCCTAAGAACAAAATAGTTAACCAAATCTACGTGGCTACTGTCACACAAATCTGCATCTACAAACTCCCCCTTGACATTAGCGACTAGATTTCTTTAACAATGAACTTCAAGCTTGAATTATCAAACAGTAGTCTTCGACTATTCGCATGAATTCTCTCAGCTAAGCAAACTCCGAGAATCTTACGATAGCGTTGTACTTCCGTTCTCCAAAATATAGATGCTGAACAAGGTGTCTCAATCAATCTTCTTTGATCACCTCTTGACAAATTGACAACTTGCACTGGATCATACATGCGAAGCAACATCTTGCTCTTTGAATCATCAAGAAACATTTGTGCTTCACCTGACTTGAACTCTATCTGCCAATAAGTCATCGTTGTCAGCATATCTTGATCCCATTTGATAGCAGGAACTCTTGCAACACATTTGATCGGTCTCTGGACATGATCAACCGTGCCATCTGGCTTTGTAATCTTCTTCTTTGATATGGGCTTAATCAACCTATCATTATGCTTCAACCCTCTTTCACTGAAATGCCATCTTCTTTTCTTTTGGAATTTCTGCCAAAAATAATCTGCATTTCCATCATTTTGAAGATTTACAAACCATCTTTTTTCCAAATCCATCAAATCTGATTCACTTATCTCTTGAGATGTTTCAATTTTACTGACATGTATTGACAACCTTCTTTTCTCTTGATAATAAACAAGTCGAGTCTTTGATCATGGAACCAAATTTGTATCACTGAGACATAAGTAGGTGCATCTATGTCTGAGATGAATTCCCAAAACACCGATGGCTTAAAATAAGCACCCATAGGTATGTCATTACGTCCTCTATATGCTGGTACCTAACGATCTATGCAAAAGTTAGGATCTTGCTCCGCCGGAGGTAGATTATATTCTCTTACATCAAACTCTCGCGTAGCATTAATTATCCAGCTAAAATCAACTATACTTTCATGTTCACCGTCAACTATCTTTGAAAACACCGTGAAATTTAACTTTGCAGCATTTACAGGTTCATTTGGACTGTCTCTGATTCTTGGATTAAGTCTGAAATGTTCCTCTTCTTCTCTTGGTTCTGACAAAATGTCACCAAAGACATTATCAAAATCATAAGGCTTCTCCAACAACTCTGTCCATGCTGGATTAGGAACAAGTTCTCCTTCTTCCAAGTCTTCTTGAGTAAGACTGTTTGAATCATCAGTATCATCAATGCCTTCCAGTGCACCTATCTTTTGAAACTCATCTGCAATTTATATTTCAACAAACAAAGATAAAGAACATAAAAACATATAGATCAATCATACACAAATAAAACAAGTATAAATACACAAAACTAAATAATATTCTATCATATATATAATGTAACTACTTAAAACATTAATATTTATCTTATAACATTATTATCCATTTCAAGTACAAAAATCATTAACGCCCAGGTTGATAATCTTCATCTTCAGTCTCATCAGAACTAGAATCAAAGTTAGACGGCAAACGACTCAAAATCTTTTGTCGTCTCCTTTCTTTCTTCTGACGATCTGAATCTGACCATTGATCACTATCAAGGTCAATGTTAGCACGCTCAACCTCTGTGTTAAGATTTTTCCACATATGTGACGCTGCATCAACCCTATGATCTCACACTTAATGGATTGTGATAATCAGGACTTTTATTTGAATAACTAGATATACTTTTACCTGAGTTGGAATCTTCCTCATCTGATGAATCTTCAGGGTATTCAGGATCTACATCAGGAGCAACCATCACAGCCTTTCCTTTCTGAGTCCCAGAAGTACTAGCACCAGCTGTACCAGCAATCTCTGACTCTCTTTGTCTTGGCGACTCCCCCTGAGTCTGAGCAGTAGCAGATTTTGTAGCAACAATCCTAGCAACATCAACTGTATCAGGACCTAAATAAGAAGAAGGACCGTGCAATGAACGAAACACACTGTCATAATCGAAATTTTTGCCGGTTCCAGAATGAATGGCAGGCTTGTGACTGACAATCTTAACATTTGTACCTAAGTCAACCTTGCCTGTCTGTTTATTATAAACCCGACGAATTGAAGTACCCGGTTTATAACCCATGAAAAATCCCTCTTCAACTTTTGGATCAAACTTTGACTGAGGATAGATATTTCAAGAATGTACACGATACACCAAAGGGTTCAACATTCTGCAAATTGGGTTTCTTCTTATGTAGAAGCTCAGAACATGTCTTATTAAGACGTTTAACAATGAAAAACCGATTTAAAATATGACATGCTGTATTCACTGCCTCCCCCCAAAACATAGTAGGGAGCCCTGAATCAGCAAGCATTGTTCTGGCTGTTTCGATTAGAGTCCTATTCTTTCTTTCAGCAACTCCATTTTGTTGTGGCTCATACGGTGTACTGAATTGATGTTGGATTCCTTTGGATAAACAAAAGACTTCCAATGTCTTATTCTTGAATTCAGTTCCGTTATCACTCCTGATTCTCTTTACACGAACTCCATAAACATTTTCAGTTTCAACAAAGAAATTTATCAAAATCTGTGGAGTTTCATCTTTCGATTGTAGAAAGAATACCCATGAGAATCTCGAGTAATCATCAGTAACCACTAAACAGTAATATATCCCACCAATACTCCTTACATTCACAGGGCCAAAAAGATCCATGTGAAGTAACTCAAATGGGTTGGCTATAGAATTTTCTTGCTTTGGTTTATGAGAAGACTTTCGCTATTTCCCTTTCAGACAAGGTACACATTTATCTTCCATTTCAAACCTCTTCAATGGAACACCTTCAACCAAACCATGTTTCACAATATGATTCATCTTTCGGAAATGAATACGTCACATTCTTCTATGCCATAATAGTGATTCAGATTCATTAGCTTTACTTAACAAATAAACTGGTTCCTTCGAATTATCAAAACCTAACATAAGGCCATAGATGTCTTTCTTCCTAGGAGCTTTCAATACAATCCAGTATTCAGGAATAACATACCCCGGTTTCAAAATAAGTGCTTCTTTTTCAGTAAAATGGAAATGATTACCCTTGTCACAAATCTGAGAAACACTCATTAGATTATGAGATAGTTGTTCCATATAATTGACTTTCTCCAATGTAATTTTCCCATTGACAACATCACCTTGACCTGAAATGTTGCCGCCCTTGGGACCAGCGAAACTAACATAAGATCCATTTATATCAACATAGTTGGATAAGAGCTTCTTATCCCTGTCATGTGCCGAGAGCATCCACTGTCAACATACCAAAGACTGATAGGCTTCCTTGGTTCTCCCTGCACAATAGACAAAAATTAAGTTAGTTTCCGTAGGGCACCCAAACCTTCTGAGGTTTAGGTTTACCTACCCATCTTTCAAAATTAATTCTGTCCAATATCCATTGCTCTCTGATGAAGCCTTGGATGATTGAGGTGTCACCATTGATCTCTTATTTGGTGAAATGAAACGAGCTGTAGGAGGAGAATTCTTAGGTGAATGTGGACCAAACCTAGGCTGAGTTTCTAATCGATCACAAAACTTAGTAACATTTTCATTTCTACGAGGGGGTGACTGATTTTGTTGAACATGCTTATTCCTAGGTGAATTACTCCTTAGAGGTGTACGAGATCGACTTGGACTTCCACTTCCATGACTACTAGGTGTAGCATTTCGTGAATGTCCCTGTCTTTTAGGAGTCTTAGAGCGGTCACTAGAAACAGAAGAGTCATGAATGCCAGATTTAGGAGGAGAATTACTATTGTCAGGACAACGTCTCTTCCTATTTGGATAACAACTATATACATGACCTTGTTCATAGCAATAAAAACATGATCTACTTGCCTTAAGCTTCTTATCTTTAATATCAGATTCTTCAGAAGTCACTCCTAAACACTCTTTTAATTGAATCGTGGTTGACTCTTCTTTTGACAAACCCTTTGATTCATGTTTATTCTTAGAAAACTGTACTTTCTTTTGAATCCTAGGTTGAGTAGAGAAAGGTGTAAAGGTAACCCACTTGATGTAGACTCATCCTTATTCCAAACTTTATCAATCTTGTCATGATCTATTTTCTCAAAATCAATTGCAGAAGATGTCAAAGCAGTATCATCTCCCTACATTGTAAAACATTTTATGACTAAACATTTCCAGTTTCAACAAAGAAATTTATCAAAATCTGTGGAGTTTCATCTTTCGATTGTAGAAAGAATACCCATGAGAATCTCGAGTAATCATCAGTAACCACTAAAAAGTAATATATCCCACCAATACTCCTTACATTCACAGGGCCAAAAAGATCCATGTGAAGTAACTCAAATGGGTTGGCTATAGAATTTTCTTGCTTTGGTTTATGAGAAGACTTTCGCTATTTCCCTTTCAGACAAGGTACACATTTATCTTCCATTTCAAACCTCTTTAACGGAACACCTTCAACCAAACCATGTTTCACAATATGATTCATCTTTCGGAAATGAATATGTCCCACTCTTCTATGCCATAACAGTGATTCAGATTCATTAGCTTTACTTAACAAACAAACTGGCTCCTTCGAATTATCAACACCTAACATAAGGCCATAGATGTCTTTCTTCCTAGGAGCTTTCAATAGGATCCAGTCTTCAGGAATAACATACCCCGGTTTCAAAATAAGTGCTTCTTTTTCAGTAAAATGGAAATGATTACCCTTGTCACAAATCTGAGAAACACTCATTAGATTATGAGATAACTGTTCCACATAATTGACTTTCTCCAATGTAATTTTCCCATTGACAACATCACCTTGACCTGAAATGTTGCCGCCCTTGGGACCAGCGAAACTAACATAAGATCCATTTATATCAACATAGTTGGATAAGAGCTTCTTATCCCCTGTCATGTGCCGAGAGCATCCACTGTCAACATACCAAAGACTGATAGGCTTCCTTGGTTCTCCCTGCACAATAGACAAAAATTAAGTTAGTTTTCGTAGGGCACCCAAACCTTCTGTTAGGTTTACCAAACTCATCTTTCAAAATTAATTCTGTCCAATATCCATTGCTCTTTGATGAAGCATTGGATGATTGAGGTGTCACCATTGATCTCTTATTTGGTGAAATGAAACGAGCTGTAGGAGGAGAATTCTTAGGTGAATGTGGACCATGTTAGAATATGAGAACATAAACACATAACAATTCACGAGTGCGCAACGGAATAAATCAAATATGCAATCATATTAATTAACAAAGAGAGAATCGAAACGTGTACCTTTTGCAAAGCTTCCAATAATATTAATAATAATATAATTATTATTAGTTAGGGTTTAAAGTAAAACCCCTCTACGATCGCACACTTGACACCCCTATGATGTATGCTAGTACCCGATCACAAACTCACAAACCCTTTTGTGTATCTCCCTTTAATTCGAAACCCATGAACCTAAAACCGTTGGTTGCCGTTAAAGCAAAACCAAACTATAATTAATTTCTAGCATTAAATATATAGGATTCATATGTTTTGTCGAATGAAACAAAAAACCAAAAACCTCTTGGTTTTTCTTTCGGCCGAATCTAAGAGATAGAGAAAAGAGAAGGTTTTGTTAGGTTTTTACAATTCTAATTGTCATGTCAAACCCTTAAACCTTAACCCCTATATATAGGGATAAATGTTAGGGTTTAAAACTTGATGGACAAGTTTAGTCAAGGCTTTCCAAGCCTTATAAAAACCGGCCCCTTTAAGTGAGATTAGGAAGTTTCCATAATTCCTAATTTTCACTTAAGTCCTTCTCTTTTCAATTAATAAACATATTAACTCTTTAATTATTGTTTATTAATCATTTCGTGATCATATTAATCAATATACTACACCTAATATATTAATTAATAACATAGAGTTTACGTGTCATTTTGTGTGACCCCGTAGGCTTAAATGATTTCCGGACATGCGTTTATGTAACGTGATCACATACCAACAGCTCCCACTTGAGCATGTTATATAAAGGCAATAACATTGGTTAGCGTCTAGCAACACGCCAATGCTCCTGGAAATATTTAAGGATAATTTCTTAAAATATCATTTGAAATGATTTAGTCTTTAATATCCCTTTGTTTCAGATACCCTTGTTAATTATGAATATGGATCAATGTCATTTCATAATTTAACGATTTTGTTTCTCATTTCTACAATTAATCAAGATTACCAAATTAATCAAGACATCCTCTTGAGTTCATTTGGGTATGCCATACAAACATCTTAATTAATTAATGAGGGGCCCAAATGGTATCATACTTCAGTTGCAAATTGAAGGAACAAATCCTATATTGACTACACGTGTTAGTCATGTCGTTTCACTACATTTCTGAAAATAGCCCTTTGTTACTACCTTGTTCAGGACAGTTAGAACTATATCAAGAAAATGCAATCCACACATGCATAACCTGCTTGAATCTCAAGTCTAAGGATAAATAAAGTAACCATTTCACGAATTTCACTTAATGACGCCGATCCATAAAATGAAAATTCGTTAAGTGGGGTAAGTCCGATATTCATCTCTTTGAATACCATGTGAGTTTGGCAGGACCATCTTTAAAATATTCCCTTAAATATTTTCACCAATCTCTCACATTTGCCTTAGTTTAACTATATTCCCATATAGTTAATCGACAATGGACGTTTAGAATATTTAAAATATTCATGGATTTAAACATGCAAATATAGGACACAATCATTATGAAATGAAAACACTCATACCAAGTATATGAATTCATTTATTAAAATAATAATTGTTTAACCGTCCCTTATCCAAATACCAATCACAGATTTACATGAGATAACTAGCTAATTTAAGACCTCTTCCCTCGGCATGCTTATTGAGCTTTCCTTTGACAATGCCTTTGTAAAAGGATCTGCTAAGTTATAATCTGTGTGAACTTTGAGTATCTTGATTTCTCCTAGTACGATTTGCACACGTGCAAAGTGATATCGTCTAGGATAATGTCTGGCACCTTTCTGAACTCCGGGTTCATTGGCAATGATAATAGCTCCCGTATTATCACAGTACTAATCCATAGGTGTGTTATTTGAGGATCATCACGTTAAAATCCAAAATAAACTTTCTAATCCAGACAACTTTCATGGCGACTTCTTGAGTCGACAATATACTCAGACTCTGTCGCATACATAGCAACTGTGGTTTGCCTCTAGCTCTAGCATTCCACCGTGTCTTCATTTAAAACGAAAACTTATCCCGACTGATGTTTTGAATCATCGCTACCAGTCTGAAATCCAACATCACAGTATCTATTCACTTTGAATTATGTATCGTGATTTCAACCATACACCAGAAAATCTTTAGTAGCACACATGTACTTAAGAATATTATTTACAGCAATCCAGTGATCCTCACTCGGATTCTATTGATATTAGCTAACGATATTTTGCGCGAACACAATTTCAGGTCTAGTGCATCTCTCCGCATACATAATAGATCCCACAGCCGAAGCATAAGGAATTCTTTGCATACGCTCCACCTCTCAGGTGTAGAAGCACCATTCTTGCTAGATAAATTAAGTCCTTCTTGCATCGGTATAAAACCACGCTTAGAATTTTCCATCTTGAATTGCTTCAAGATCTTTGACTTAATCTAAACAACCATTTACTTCTATCTCTATAGATCTTGATTCCAAGAATGAATGTTGCTTTACCCAAATAACATTACTCCCACTAGCTTTGCAATATACACATGGCTCATAAGGATTTTGTAAGTCCCAACTCAATAGATGGTACTACCTGAAGACACCTCAATGTCGATGGTGGAGTTACTTTGCAATATAACATGGCTCATAAGGATTTTGTAAGTCCCAACTCAATAGATGGTACTACCTGAAGACACCTCAATGTCGATGGTGGAGTTACTTTGCAATATAAGCACTGAACTGGAGACGACCAGTTACAGGAGTATATACCAAGTTCTAGATAGATTACTTATTTAAGTGACAATAAGTAAAGAACAATGCAATAATACAAAATACTTGTAAAGTAAATTGGTGAGACAATATGTAATTTTCAAGTGTAATTTATTTATTAACTTTAAATAAATTACAAGGTTGTTGCGGAACCAAGATAATACAAGTATGTAAATATCCTAACAACCTATGAACTACAAATGATCTACACTTGGAATTTCTCTAAACAATCGAAACACTTAAAGTTGTGAAATGTTCCTTTTTACGATTGAGAGAATATTGCACAAGTTCACCAAGAATATTGCAGGTATGCAAAGTGTGAATTATATCGAAGTGTATTCGAAGAAGTAATATTCTTGTTGTGCAATGACTTGTATTTATAGGAAAAGTTAACATTGGGATGTTAACTTTGGCCGTACAAATGTGGTTGAGAGCATTTAAGGAATAACATTTAATTCCTTAAAAAGCAGTATAAAGTTGCAGTATAAAGCAACTTTATTCAACCAGCTTTATGTACCTTTTATTACTTAAATAATAAGATAAATCTTATTATCCGGGTAAAAGCACATAAAGCACAAAAGTCAATTCCTCATAATCAGTGTAAAGCTTTGTAAGAGCTTTCCACTGACGGTCTCCAGTTTGTAACTTATTCAACTGGAAGGATTCTTCAACTGGTCAGTTCTCAACTGGAGGAAGTCTTCAGTTGCGTTGACTGTACGGTGCAACTGGACTTCAATATATTTCTGGACAAATCTTCTGGGTCTCCAGGTGCAACTGGAGACTGGCCAGTTTACCAGTAAACTGGTCCTAACAAATTCCCCCTATTTGTCTAGAAATATTGGCAAGTCTTTTTCAGTCCTTGTATTTGTACAAGTGTGAACTGGAGAGACTTGTTCGATTAAATCTATCTAAGTTTTCCAAGGCATTTTTATAGATCAATAAATGCCTTGGGTTTTTTCTTTTAAGTTTGTTAGATCTAATCTATTATCTACCTTGTGGTTACAAACTGGTAACTTCATTTATACAAGGAAATGAAATTTATACAAGTTACAGAATGTAAATAAAATTACAAGTAGATAACTGAAGAGAGAACTTAATGAGATGGCCCTTCGCCAGTTCTTCTTCTCTTGGTCACTGAAGAGATAGGCTGAGAGTCTTCAGGATCAATATTCAACTTTAGCTCCAGATTTTCTTTGTGTTGAATCTTGCCCTTTAAGAAGTTCACCTATGCTTTCTCAAACCTATTCTTTTGTGCCTTTGCATCCAAAACATTCACCATTTCCACCCATTCCGAGAACCCATACTGCATTGCACCAGGATTGTCAGTTTTAACCAGTGGCCCTCTGGTATAACTAACTTCAACATGAAAGTACTTGGTGTCTGGCTTGATTGTTACATTAACACCATTGATAGTCCCACTATGTCTTCTGGTTGTCATGATCTGGGAGTAATAGCTTCTTGCTTCAGATTCATTTGATATTTTAGTACTCCCAGCACCAGCAGCCAGTACAACGGACTTGATGTCTTCATTTGATACCTCGCCAGTTGGTTCTACGAATGTGCTAAGGTCAGCATCTCTGGTCAGTGGTCTTCTTGGTTGAGGGATTCTCCTTGGTGGATTCAATACCCTTTTCACAACCTTCTTAACATGTTCAATTCTTTTTAGAATCCCACTGGCCCTATTCTCTTTAGCCTTCTCCACTAATATGTTCAAACTTTTGGCATCAAATTCAGCTTCATCATCAGGATAGTGTCTATCCAGTTCAACATCAAGCATTTCTTTCAACTGTTCAACTATCCTCGGATCATTCTTAACTCTGGCATACTCCTCCTTAGTGATTCCCAACAAGTGAGCATCACTAATATCAAGCAGTTTGATCTGTGCAAGATGTGCTCTGGCTTCAACTTGGTTGGCTTGTTTTATCTTTTTTCTTTCTTTTATTTGATTACCAAGTCTAGCCAGTTGTTTGCTTACGCTATCAGAAACTGGAGGAAGTACATCAGCATTGCCAGTTTCTAACATAGGTATATCAGTGGCCGGCTGGGCTTCATCAGATGATACTACCTTACCTTTTCCCTTATCCACAACATTCCCCCTAACACTCATATCACCAGTTTGCTCACCAGCTTCAGTACTGGCAGCTACAACCATTCTCTTCCAGATGGAGTGCCTTCAGTTTGAGTTTGTGCAAGAACTGCACTCCTTTCCCCCTTGGCAGCATCTAGACCTGCCCTAATCACTTCCCATTCAGAATGGTGAGCTGGAAACCGGTCAAGAGGTTGCCATGATTGCATGTTCTTGCATTCTTTGAAGATTGTGCACATCATCCTGAAAGATCTCCAAAGGTGGTTGGTTTCTTTTGACTGGGTCAGAACATTTGATGCAACTTGTTCCTGACCAGTTTTTAATTCATTTAAAAGCTTGGAGTCTTCATCAAGACCAGCAACCACCTTATCCTTTACTTCCTCATCCTTCTTCTTCAAACTTTCCACTTCAGTTGTCAGTTTATCCAAAGATTGAGCATGAAGTGATACCTGGGTGTTCAAGTTATCAATGCTGCCCCTCAACTGGTTGATCTCATTTGTGAGTGGGGCCAGATCAACCTGAGGAGTGGCCAGCTTGGTGATCTCAGACATCACCCTTTTAATCAATTGTGCTTCCCTTGCACCCAGCGTATCATCTATCTTCTGACCAACTGAAGTCATTAACTGCTCTCCAAGTTCAGTCACATTCAACCCAGGTTTGTCAACCAATTCCTTTACCTGTTTTTCAATCTCCCTTAAATCCACTTCTGAGGTTCTAACAGTGTTGCCCAGCAAGTTGGAGATTGAGGTTGTGACCTTGGACTGAGTGAGGTCAAAGGCTTCTTTTAAAGTACCTGCCAGATTGTTGCAGCCAGTGACCAACTCATTTAGCTTCTTCAACACCAAGTCTTCATTAGATGAAAACTTGTTAATCCCCAGATCAACCACTTTAATATTAGTCAAGTGATCCTTGTGGTATCTGGAGAAAGACTTGGTGTTTTTGTCAAGTGTCTTTTGAATCTCCTCCACCCTGGTGAGAAGGTTTTGGAGATCAGCTTGTACAGAGACAACTTGACTGTCCAGTGACGGAGGAGAAGGTGTCACTGGACCGGCAGCAGTTTCTACTGGAGCAACTGGAGGAGGCAAACTTAGAGAAGTCTCCCCAGTTGTCAGTTTATCCAAAGATTGAGCATGAAGTGATACCTGGGTGTTCAAGTTATCAATGCTGCCCCTCAACTGGTTGATCTCATTTGTGAGTGGGGCCAGATCAACCTGAGGAGTGGCCAGCTTGGTGATCTCAGACATCACCCTTTTAATCAATTGTGCTTCTCTTGCACCCAGCGTATCATCTATCTTCTGACCAACTGAAGTCATTAACTGCTCTCCAAGTTCAGTCACATTCAACCCAGGTTTGTCAACCAATTCCTTTACCTGTTTTTCAATCTCCCTTAAATCCACTTCTGAGGTTCTAACAGTGTTGCCCAGCAAGTTGGAGATTGAGGTTGTGACCTTGGACTGAGTGAGGTCAAAGGCTTCTTTTAAAGTACCTGCCAGATTGTTGCAGCCAGTGACCAACTCATTTAGCTTCTTCAACACCAAGTCTTCATTAGATGAAAACTTGTTAATCCCCAGATCAACCACTTTAATATTAGTCAAGTGATCCTTGTGGTATCTGGAGAAAGACTTGGTGTTTTTGTCAAGTGTCTTTTGAATCTCCTCCACCCTGGTGAGAAGGTTTTGGAGATCAGCTTGTACAGAGACAACTTGACTGTCCAGTGACGGAGGAGAAGGTGTCACTGGACCAAGCAGTTTCTACTGGAGCAACTGGAGGAGGCAAACTTAGAGAAGTCTCCCCAGTTGTCAGTCCAGCAGTTGAAGAAATAGTAGGAGTGGTGGTAGAAGAAAGGACTGGAATATCAATGTGTTGTTCATGCTGAGAATGCTCAGGTGTGAACAACGGCGGCGGTGGGGGTGGCATTTCTCGAAGGAGTAAGAATTGCCCAGATGGTGAAAGTGTCATACGTCTGTTTCCAGACATATAGTTATAAGTTGGGAATGGAATATCTGTAGGCTCATTTTGTTGGGATGGTGAAAGTGTCATACGTCTGTTTCCAGACATATAGTTATAAGTTGGGAATGGAATATCTGTAGGCTCATTTTGTTGGGATGGTGAAAGTGAAATTGATGCATCTGGAAGCGAGACTGGAGATGAAGGGTTTTGATCTTGTACAGCAGCATCAAAAATCTCCAAGTCTGAAGCAGTACCTTCAGAATCCGAAGACTCTATAAGGATTTCCTCATCATTAACATTCATGTCCAGATCCATGAATGTAACTGAGGGATGACCAGAAGGGTCAGTCTCCAGATGACCTTCCCCAGTTTCCTGGTTGGGTGCATCTGTTGGAGGATCAGATACCGAGGTATCTTCACCAGGGATAGATGTTATTGGAGTTGCTTCAGTTATGGTTGCTCTATCCTCAACCATAACATTAGACGAACTGGAGGGTCCCTCATTATTTTGAGGCCCGCCCGGTTGTCTTTCTGACTCACCTTCAATTGGTGCATCAGTTTTAGCGAATGCCAGCTGCATTCGATCTGGAATCTCGACCTCTCCAGCTTCAGATACTAGAGAGTCTAAATTCCTCAACAAATCTGGCACAGTGTACGGTGAATCTGTACTTGAGTATGCTTCACTGCCCAGGATTTGTTGAAAGCAGAGAGAGAGAAACCTTGAGAAGGGGATACAAACTCCCCTGGTGCCCTTCAGTTTTTGTACTAGGCTTCTAAACAAGATATCTGCAAAGTCTACTCTCAATCCATTCCACAAGCAGTATGCCATCTCTGCTTGTGAGGAGTTAATCTGGTCAAGACCACCAGAACTCCCACCCATACTCTCCACCAGGTGGATGAAAAAATACCTCCATGAAGGTGTAAGACCCTTCATGGTCATTGCACCCTTCGTCTTCAAAACCCCTTTTTCAAGGCACTCCTAGTGTCCCATTTCAAGGAGGACTTGGCGAAAATTAACATTTGGGGGTAAGACAACTGGAGATTCACCCTCTCTCCAGTAGTTGAGGTGTAAGGCATCCCTCAACACATCAGCGGATAAGGTATACTGGATTGTTCCACCTTTTAATGTAAAAGTGATGGAAGAACAATCGGAAGAAAGAGTGGCAGTGTACCAAAACTCACACAAGTAGTCGTGAAACATCTTGCGTGGGTTTAGAGAGAATGAGGGTCCTATTAGAGAATCCTTCAAAAAATTTTGGATTCTACCAATAAGGGTATTGGACCCTTGAGTTCCTTGTAAACTCGCCATCGGATTATTCGGGTTTAATTTGATGAGCGAGGAGTTACTAGGAGCACCAGATGTCGGTTTGACATCTGGTAAAGGAGCATATGGAACAGTCAAGAGATTTACATCTCTTGAACGGGATGATTTAGGAGCCATTTGAAAATGAAATTGAAATTTAGGAATTAGGGTTCTTGATTTAGATGATTGGGAAGTAAATGAAAGAATGTGAAGGAAAGTAAATGTGTTCGGAGTAAATAAGGGAATTTATAAGGAATTCAAGATCCCAATGTAATACCAAAAATTATATTTTATTTAACAAAATCAATTTTGTAGATATTTTAACAAAATAAGTTTGAATTTTGAAATAAAATCATAATTTACCATGTCAGCATTAAATGTTACCATGTCAGCATTAAATGCTACGACGGCTTATCTTACCCACGCGCCCACTCACTTTTTATTTTCCCAATACAAACAGTGTTCATTTACCAAAATGACTTTAGACACGTCAGATGACGATACCAAGTGGTTTAAAACACTCGAGTACCATCACGTGTCACAAATATTGACCAAGTATCTCTAACGTTATAAAAATTAAGACAAGACTGAATCTGGTCACTGGAGGATTAGTCCAGTGCCAGTTTCCAACTAGAGAGTTCTCCAGTTGCCATTTTCAAACAAAAACGAATTTTAGTCAGAAAATTATTTTTGAGTCTTTCCCCTAAAATGATGATCCAGAAATCAATTAGTGCCAGGATAGTATCACAAAGGCGTTCGATAGCCTGGCGAGCAAAGATTATCTGGACCTCCTCAACTGGAGATCTTCATCAGTGTCACTGACGCGTTCAATAACAAAGAAAGCTCCAGTTTTAAGGATTTAACATTCCCAGTTCGCTGATGAGATATTTAAAGGTTTTCTCATCAAGAGGTTTTGTAAAAACATCAGCGAGCTGTTTGTCAGTGGGGATGAAATGAATTTCAATGTCTCCTTTCATAACATGATCACGAATAAAATGATACCTGATGTCAATAAGCTTTGTTTTGGAGTGCATCACTGGGTTGTGAGATATAGCAATTGCACTGGTGTTGTCACAAAAAATTGGGGTCCTTGTATACTTTTGACCATAATCTAGTAACTGGTTCTTGATCCAGAGAATCTGGGCACAGCAACTGGCCGCAGAAATGTACTCTGCCTCAGCAGTGGACATAGAGACTGAAGTCTGCTTCTTGCTGGTCCAACTTACCAGTTTTCCTCCAAGGAAATGACAACCACCAGTTGTTGATTTTCTATCTATCTTACAACCTGCATGATCTGAATCTGAATAACCCAATAGATCTAATCCTGAGCCTTTGGGGTACCAAAGACCAAGATTAGGACACCCTTTCAGGTATCTAAAGATACGCAATATAAGCACTGAACTAGAGACGACCAGTTACAGGAGTATATACCAAGTTCTAGATATTACTTATTTAAGTGACAATAAGTAAAGAACAATGCAATAATACAAAATACTTGTAAAGTAAATGGTGAGACAATATGTAATTTTCAAGTGTAATTTATTTATTAACTTTAAATAAATTACAAGGTTGTTGCGGAAACAAGATAATACAAGTATGTAAATATCCTAACAACCTATGAACTACAATTGATCTACACTTGGAATTTCTCTAAACAATCGAAACACTTAAAGTTGTGAAATGTTCCTTTTTACGATTGAGAGAATATTGCACAAGTTCACCAAGAATATTGCAGGTATGCAAAGTGTGAATTCTATCGATGTGTATTCGAAGAAGTTAATATTTTTGTTGTGCAATGACTTGTATTTATAGGCAAAGTTAACATTGGGATGTTAACTTTGGCCGTACAAATGTGGTTGAGAGCATTTAAGGAATAGCATTTAATTCCTTAAAAAGCAGTATAAAGTTGCAGTATAAAGCAACTTTATTCAACCAGCTTTATGTACCTTTTATTACTTAAATAATAAGATAAATCTTATTATCCGGGTAAAAGCACATAAAGCACAAAAGTCAATTCCTCGTATCAGTGTAAAGCTTTGTAAGAGCTTTCCACTGACGGTCTCCTCATCAAACCTTTTATTCCAACTCCTTGATGCTTTCTTCAATCCATAAATGGACCTTTGAAGTTTGCACACTTTGTCGGGATGTTTTGGATCGACAAAACCTTCTGGTTGTACCATATAGACTTCCTCGTCTAGAAAACCATTCAAGAAAGCAGTTTTGACATCCATTTGCCATATCTCATAGTCATAGTGCACCGCTATGGCTAAGATGATCCTAATAGCTCTATTGTCCGCAACGGGAGAAAAGGTCTCCTCATAATCAACTCCATCAAGTTGAGTATAGCCTTTCGCCACAAGACGAGCTTTATAGGTGTGTACATTTCCATCCATGTCGGTCTTCTTCTTGAAGATCCATTTACACCCAACGGTTCTACCATTTAGTGGAAGATCAACCAAGCTCCAAACTTGATTATCTTTCATGGATTTCATTTCCACATTCGCAGCTTCAAGCCATTTTTCAGATTCCGGATCTGATAATGCTGCTTTGAAATTAGGAGGTTCATTTAAGTCTCCTAATACATGTTCTTCAGATTCAACCATAAGATTTAATCTTTCTCAAGCACGTATTGTCCTTGAGGACCTACGAATTGGAATCGCTTCATCTTCAACTTGAAGTTCATCTTGGGATTCATCTCTTTGAACATTCCCCCCCCCCCAAGTTGATGATTGCTAGTATTTTCAGAAGTTGACACATCTTCTTGAGCCTCATCAAGTTCAATAATCCTCCCACTGTCTTCTTGAGATATGAGTTTCCTTTCAAGGAACTCAGCAAATCGAGATACCTTAACAGTGTTTTCGGTAGGAAAGTAGAAGTAGTAACCCATTGTTTCCTTTTGTATCGTACAAAGATGTACTTAACAGATCTAGATTCAAGTTTGTCAGGCGTATCTCGTTTCACGAGTGCCTCACATCCCCAGACATTTAAGTAAGACAATTTGGGAACACTCCCATGCCACAATTCATGCGGTGTCTTGTCAACCTTCTTGGTTGGAACCATATTGAGAATGCATGAAGCAATCTCTAGAGCATAATCCCAAAATGAAATGGGAGAGTTGTAAGGTTTATCATTTAATCTAACCATGTTCAACAAGGTTCGATTTCTCCTCTCTAATATACCATTATATATAGGAGTAAGCTTGTTGGATAAATCCTCAAGCTTTTAGATAATCCTTAAACTTTTGGCTTAAGTATTTTCCACCTTGATTCAAACGAAAAATCTTGATGGTTTTACCGAGTTGATTTTATACTTCATATAAATTCTTTGAATTTTTCGAAGACTTCATGTTTATGTTTAAGCAAGTAAACATAACCATAATGACTGAAATCATTCATAAAAATGATGAAGTAGCTGCCACCTTTCTTGACATATGTCTAAATGGGCTACATACATCGGTATGTATAAGTCCAAGTAGACCTTTAGCCCTTCTCCGTTTAACGCGGAAAAGATCTTCTTGTCATCTTGCCGTAAGCACAAGACATGCATTTGTCAAATGATTCATCATTTGTTTGTAAGATTCCTTCACTTTGAAACCTTTCAATGCTTTTCTTGCTAACAATAATGCCAAAAACACGCATTTATCAAATGATTCATCATTTGATTATAAGATCTCTCTACTTTGAAGTCTTTAAATGTGTTTCTTGCCAAAATTAAACAAGATGAAAATGCCAAAGATAGGTAAAGTCCAAGTTAAACTTGACTCTTTTGCTATTTGAATTATCATTTTAATCATATCAACACTTATAATTCAATTTTAGAAGATACTTGAAGAACTGGTTAAACCAGCTTGTTTCTTCTTCTTGTTCAACTCAGCTAGATACTCCTTGTTTTCTACCAAAGTTCTTGCCCTTAGCTTACGGTTGTATTGCTTTCTGAACCTTTCCCCCCTTGATCATTAGAACTTGGGGTGTAGCAGATTTCTTTGGAAGCCTTTTCTCATACTCAATCAACATGGCATGAAGTTCAGCTATGGTTTTACTCATGCTATGCATATTATAATTGCACACAAACTCCTCAAAATCTCATGAAAGAGACTTTAGGATCATGTCAATAGTAATAGGCGAAGGATAAGCATAGTTCAACCTTTCCAATTTCTCAAAATAACTTTTTTTTGTGTACTCGAGGACTAACCAGTGTTCTATACTCGTTTTTCAAGTCATGAAGTGTTTCAACAAGTTCTACCAACTCCACTCCAGCTTGCTTTTCGTACAAAGACTTGAGCTCTTTAATCATATCAACACTTATAATTCAATTTTAGAAGATACTTGAAGAACTGGTTAAACCAGCTTGCTTCTTCTTCTTGTTCAACTCAGCTAGATACTCACCTTGTTTTTGCCTTACCAAAGTTCTTGCCCTTAGCTTACGGTTGTATTGCTTTCTGAACCTTTCCCCCCTTGATCATTAGAACTTGGGGTGTAGCAGATTTCTTTGGAAGCCTTTTCTCATACTCAATCAACATGGCATGAAGTTCAGCTATGGTTTTACTCATGCTATGCATATTATAATTGCACACAAACTCCTCAAAATCTCATGAAAGAGACTTTAGGATCATGCCAATAGTAATAGGCGAAGGATAAGCATAGTTCAACCTTTCCAATTTCTCAAAATAACTTTTTTTTGTGTACTCGAGGACTAACCAGTGTTCTATACTCGTTTTTCAAGTCATGAAGTGTTTCAACAAGTTCTACCAACTCCACTCCAGCTTGCTTTTCGTACAAAGACTTGAGCTCTTTAATCATATCAAGAGGAAAATAATTTTCAAATTGCTTTTGAAGTTCAGGAACCATACTCCCTAACATCAAACAAGCAACCTCATTGTGTCTATCGTACTGAGCAGCGTATGCAGCCAACTCTCCAGTTGTAGCATTAGCTCCCGGAACAACGGGTGTCTGCTCTTCAAGGACTTGATATTTCTTCTCGGCTCTTAGAACTATTCTTAGCTGACGAAACCAGTCATTGAAGTTTGGTCCAGAAAGTTTTTCTCTTTCTAGCATCGACCTAAAAGCCAATTGGTGTATGTTTTGAGAAGGATTTGTTGTTGCCATCTCTAAAACAGACAAAAGTTCAATTATCGGTATTTTCGATAATCATCCTTAAGAAATGTAATTTACCCTTGTTAAATTCATTTAACAATTAATTTCATTAAGGCTAGGATCCAATTGACATACAATCATTTCATTTGTTGATCAGCTAGAAATGACGGTACTCAAAAGGTAATCGACGATCAATAATTGCATTCATGCAATTCCTAGAGTTATGGGACTTACAACAACACTTTAAAGGGGTGTTAAGTGTTTTGTAAACATGTTTTGTCCCATCTTATGCCACGGGTCAAGGATCTCACCTCTTAACTCGCTTTAAGTCGCCCAATTAAGAACATGTAAATAGTCCACCACTGGTCTCACGGTGGAGTGGTAATCTACCTTGAAGAGATACAATTCGCCTACAGTCTCACGTAGGAGCGAAAAGCACTGGCAAGTGTTCTTAGCAAAGTGGGTGGCAATGACTTAACTTTAAATGGGTAATGCATTTGATGTGAATCAAAAGTTTATGTATGAAGACTCATGCAAATCTTCATAACATAATATTTAATAAAATCATTTGTATAGTCTTAGCAACACAAGAGAGCTCGGTAGCTCCATTTGAATGCACAAAGAAGCGCAAGGGCAAAGGTTTGCGATGGACGCAATTAAAAACCCGCCCTTTTAGGAGGCTAACGCACTCCGACTTATACCTCTCTTAGAGTTTGTTCAAATGGGTGAGCCGGTGTATCTCAAGGTTGTAAGACTCCAATTTTATTAAGAAATCTCTATTTCGATAGTTCTTAGTCAAGTTTATATTTTCCAACGAAACAATTTTTGCATCACCTTTATACCTCTTTATAAACACGCAAAAATTAATAAACTTACTAATTTCCGAACTAATTAATCATGCAACAAGTTAAGGTGGGCCACCTAAACATGGTCACTATGGTTCATGCATATGTCTAAATCCGGCTCCCCCCTCCGAAGAAGAGGACCACATACATCAAGTTGCCTTGATTGCGTAAGCCTTTAAACAACTTAATTAACAAGTAATTCACATAAACATGCTGACTGGAAATTTCCAGTAGCTTCACGACCTGTTTAGCCCTGTTTCTGGTCAGAATCAAGATTCGACCAGAACTACAAAGTTGTAGCCCTATGTGTTGGGAACCTACTGTCCAAAGCACAACTTCTAACTCATTACGGATTAAAAGATATGAATTTTTTAGTGAACTGTCACATAGCAGGAAAATCACACGAAAAATTCACATAGTCACACAATAAACCCTAATTATTTGGACTATCATGCTTTGCTATTTATATCTCTATATATCAGTAATAATCACAAGTAATTTTGCATGAATTCCTTGTGATTTTACTTTTATTTAACAACTTTAAATAATTAAGATACACAAACATGCAATTTATATCAAATAAATCATGTCAATTCACAAACTCAAAACTTGCCATGAGGGTTTCAATCTTCCATTGAATTAGGTTAAATTAATTAAACAAAAAACCCTAATTTTTATTTAATTAAATCCGATTTTTAATTAAAAAAAATAAGAAAACAACTTTTAATTATTTAACAATTAATTAAAAATCAACCAACCCTTAACCCCCCTTCAAGTTTTGATCTTTGTAATTAATAGATCACATATGTGGCTCTGATACCACTGTTAGAATATGAGAACATAAACATATAGACAATCACGAGTGCGCAACGGAATAAATCAAATATGCAATCATATTAATTAACAAAGAGAGAATCGAAACGTGTACCTTATGCAAAGCTTCCAATAATATTAATAATAATATAATTATTATTAGTTAGGGTTTAAAGTAAAACCCCTCTACGATCGCACACTTGACACCCCTATGATGTATGCTAGTACCCGATCACAAACTCACAAACCCTTTTGTGTATCTCCCTTTAATTCGAAACCCATGAACCTAAAACCGTTGGTTGCCGTTAAAGCAAAACCAAACTATAATTAATTTCTAGCATTAAATATATAGGATTCATATGTTTTGTCGAATGAAACAAAAAACCAAAAACCTCTTGGTTTTTCTTTCGGCCGAATCTAAGAGATAGAGAAAAGAGAAGGTTTTGTTAGGTTTTTACAATTCTAATTGTCATGTCAAACCCTTAAACCTTAACCCCTATATATAGGGATAAATGTTAGGGTTTAAAACTTGATGGACAAGTTTAGTCAAGGCTTTCCAAGCCTTATAAAAACCGGCCCCTTTAAGTGAGATTAGGAAGTTTCCATAATTCCTAATTTTCACTTAAGTCCTTCTCTTTTCAATTAATAAACATATTTAACTCTTTAATTATTGTTTATTAATCATTTTGTGATCATATTAATCAATATACTACACCTAATATATTAATTAATAACATAGAGTTTACGTGTCATTTTGTGTGACCCCGTAGGCTTAAATGATTTCCGGACATGCGTTTATGTAACGTGATCACATACCAACAGACCAAACCTAGGCTGAGTTTCTAATCAATCAAAAAACTTTGTAACATTTTTATTTCTACGAGGGGGTGGCCGATTCTGTTGAACATGCTTATTCCTAGGTGAATTACTCCTTAGAGGTGTACGAGATCGACTTGGACTTCCACTTCCATGACTACTAGGTGTAGCATTTCGTGAATGTCCCTGTCTTTTAGGAGTCTTAGAGCAATCACTAGAAACAGAAGAGTCATGAATGCTAGATTTAGGAGGAGAATTACTATTGTCTGGACAACGTCTCTTCCTATTTGGACAGCAACTATATACATGACCTTGTATATAGCAATAAAAACATGATCTACTTGCCCTAATCTTCTTAGCTTTAATATCAGATTCTTCAAAAGTCACTCCTAAACACTCTTTTTATTGAATTTTGGTTGACTCTTCTTTTGACAAATCCTTTGATTCATGTTTATTCTTAGAAAACTGTACTTTCTTTTGAATCCTAGGTTGAGTAGAGAAATGGTGTAAAGGTAACCCCACTTGATGTAGACTCATCGTTATTCCAAACTTTATCAATCTTGTCATGATCTATTTTATCAAAATCAATTTCAGAAGATGTGAAAACAGTATCACATCCCTTCATTGTAAAACATTTTATGACTTTTTCAACATGACATACTGGATTCACATAATTAGATCCTACAAGCACATTTGCATCATAAACAACATTTTTAGGATCTAATGGTCTAACAAATGAGTTTCACCAAAATTCAAACGGAGATGAAAATGAAGATTAAGAGTTTGTCTATCTTGTTATTCACATTTGCATCATAAACAACATAAACAACATTATCTCATCCTTTATTTTCATTATATTTGAATTTTTATGTATTTTTGTTCAATATTCTATGCTTTGAGTGTTTTGTGTAGGGTTGGAGCAAATTTACAAGATTAAACAGCATTGTTGTGTACAATGTCTGTTATTGTCAAATACTTAACAATTGTACTTTGTAATTCATTAAATAGTGACATATCGGGTCTTGATTTAATGATCGTACATCGTAAGTTTGTTCAAGTCGTGACAACTATCAAGAATTCTTTATCGAGAAAAATACTGATAATAGTGATACAGAATAAGTTTCCGTATCTGTCTTATTGTGTTCTCTAAAGAATTCTTTTCGTTAATCATACCGGGTTCGAGAAAATTCTTTGTGAATTTTCAAAGTGTTAATCAAGTTCGTGAAGATTGACTTTTTGGAAAGTCAAGGTTCACATGAATCGAAAAAGTAGGCTAAGTTTGATATGCGTGTTTTGCCAAGTGGACTTAATGTGCGTGTTCTGCCAATTGGGCTTAATATGCGTGTTTTGTCAAGGGGGCTTAATTTGCGTGTTTTGCCAAATGGGCTACCATTTGCGTGTTTCACTTACTGGGCCTCAAATGCGTGTTCTGTCATAGTGGGCCGGATATGCGTGTTTCTATGTGAACCAGGGTTTTGCGTGTTGTGTTTGGGTATAAATAGGCTGACATATGCGCATTTAATGATAAAATTTAAATCATTTGCGTGTTTCTTCAGAAAACCCTCCACATTTGCGCATTACCATATTTGCGTGTTCTTACATACTGATTTTGATTCATCTATACTTGATCCTTCGTGTTTAAATACACAAGAAACAATTACATTAACACTTATTGAACAAAGGTATACGATTAACAAGATTTCTAAATCCAGATTTCATGTGTTATTGTCAAGATTTAGGGTTTTTAGTTTCGATTATAAAATCACTAAATGGGACTATAAAAGTGAATTGGATGAAGAAATGGAACCTAAAAACTGATAAATCGTACTAATACGAACCTATTCGTACCATATTTAGAAGTTTTGGGGTTCAAAATCAACTAGTTAAGATTTGTGAATGACGTTTTTGGTTTTGCATGTTCATAAGAACTTTGCGTGTTCTTATGAACCCAGATTTCTGTCTTCAAACTTATTCAGAATATGCGTGTTTGTGATGACGTCATTACAACACAACACGCATTTGATTCGTCAGCTCCATATGCGAGTTCTTGTGTCAAATACACCATTTGCGTGTTGTGACACATGCGTGTTTCCTGACTTATAAAAAAAAATTAATTGGAAATATTTTTAAACAAGTAAAATAGGAATCTAGCACGCATTGACCAGTCAAACCCCACACCATATGTGTGTATTGTCACCATATGAGTGTTTATAAGGAATTTGCTCGTTCTAGGACTTGAAAAATTTTCAAAACGGGAAAATTTTTAATGAGTCAAATTAGAAAATGCGAATTACCTTATAAAATTGAACTTTAGGAGATTTAAGAAAAAAAATGGTTTTAGTTAAATTTGGTAAAGTTCAATTTGTCGATTATTAAAACTAATAATGTTTTGGAAGATGATGAAATAAATGGTTTCACGATCTTGGAGAACGTTAAAAGTTTTAATCTTCGACTTGTTGATCGATAAAATTGGTAATGTTTTGGTAGATTATGAAACAATTGGTTTCACGATCTTGGAAAACATTAAGAATTTTATTGTTCAACCTTATTTGTCGATCGTTAAAGTTGATAACATTTTGACAAGTTATGAAACAAAGGGTTTCAGGATCTGAGAGAATGTTACGAGCTTTAAAATTCGACTTTATTTGTTGTTGCTAACCTTTTGTTTGTTGTTGTTTGTATCATTTTGTAGATGGCCGAGAGACACACTTTCACAAGAATCATAACTACTTGATTGACTTGAACGTGAATCAAGGCAATGCTGGGAGATTTGTCCGGATTCTTGAGTTTCTGCAGCAATCAAGAATCAGACACGTTCTCACAGCGGACCCAGTTATCTATTTGACTTATTTAAGTCAATTCTGGGAATCTTCAAGATTTTTACCCGGTGTTGTCCCAAGTATTGAAGCGAGGGTAAACAATCAGACCTTCCAGTTCACAGCCTCAGACTTGATTGGTATTCTTAACTTGGGAACTGAAGACCAAGAGGGAGGCGTGAATGGTCCAACCACATATCCCCAAGAGCTTAGATTGGGAGCATTCAGAAGAATGGGGTATGTAGGTCCTGTAAATCAGAACACATTCCAAAAGAATTGTTTGCTGGGCAGGTGGAAATTCTTTTCAGATGTGATTCTAGTTGCTTTGAGCAACAAGAAGTCGGTTACGATTCATTAAATGTCGAAACCCAATCACGAGTTATTTCTTTGGTGCTGAACAAGCCCTATAGCTTCTTGTAAGTCCCAACTCAATAGATGGTACTAACTGAAGACACCTCTATGTCGATGGTGAGATAACTTTGCAGTATACACACTGATCTGGAGACGACCAGTTGCAATATGTAAATGACAATGCAATAAGTAAATACTTGTAAAGTAAATTGGTGAGATGATATGTATTTTTCAAGTGTAATTTATTTATTATCTTTAAATAAATTACAAGGTTGTTGCGGAACCAAGATAATACAAAAGAGTAAATATCCTAACAACCTATGAAATATAATCGATCTAATACTTGGAAATTCTCTAAACAATCGAAACACTTAAAGTTGTGAAATGTTCATTTTTGCGATTGAGAGAATATTGCATAAGTTCACCAAGAAATGCAAATGTCTGAATATGCAAAGTTATTTCTTGAATGTGCAAAGACCTCTATTTATAGGCAAAGTTGACATTGGGATGTCAACTTTGGCCGTACAAATATGGTTGAGAGCATTTAAGGAATAACATTTAATTCCTTAAAATGCTGTATAAAGTTATGACTTAAAGTCACTTTATTCAAACTGCTTTATGTACTTTTGTACTTTATACATAGATAAATCCTTTTATCCGTGTAATAGCACATAAAGCATAAAGGTCTTTTCCTCGTAATCAGTGTAAAGCTTTGTAAGTGCTTTACACTGATGGTCTCCAGTTTATATCTGAGTAGAATGTCAACTGGGCTTCGCTGCCATTGTCATTCTTTATCTTCCACTGGTTGTCTTCGACTTCAACTGGAATATCTTCACATATGGTCAGATCTCAACTGGAGGAAGTCTTCAGTTGCGTTAACTGTACGTTGCAACTGGACTTCAATATATTTCTGGACAAATCTTCTAGTCTCCAGATGCAACTGGAGACTGGCCAGTTTACCAGTAAACTGGTCCTAACAAATTCCCCCTATTTGTCCTGAAATATTGCCAAGTCTTTTCGAGTTCTTGTATCTATACAAGTATGAACTGGAAAGACTTGTTTGACTAAATCTATCTAAATTTTCAAGGCATTTTTATAGATCAATAAATGCCTTGGGTTTTTCTTTTGTTTGTTAGATTTAATCTGTTATCTACCTTGTGGTTACAAACTGGTAACTTCATTTATACAATGAAATGAAATTTATACAAGTTACAGAATGTAAATAAAATTACAAGGTTGTTGCGGAACCAAGATAATACAAAAGAGTAAATATCCTAACAACCTATGAAATATAATCGATCTAATACTTGGAAATTCTCTAAACAATCGAAACACTTAAAGTTGTGAAATGTTCATTTTTGCGATTGAGAGAATATTGCATAAGTTCACCAAGAAATGCAAATGTCTGAATATGCAAAGTTATTTCTTGATGTGCAAAGACCTCTATTTATAGGCAAAGTTGACATTGGGATGTCAACTTTGGCCGTACAAATATGGTTGAGAGCATTTAAGGAATAACATTTAATTCCTTAAAATGCTGTATAAAGTTATGACTTAAAGTCACTTTATTCAACCTGCTTTATGTACTTTTGTACTTTATACATAGATAAATCCTTTTATCCGTGTAATAGCACATAAAGCATAAAGGTCTTTTCCTCGTAATCAGTGTAAAGCTTTGTAAGTGCTTTACACTGATGGTCTCCAGTTTATATCTGAGTAGAATGTCAACTGGGCTTCGCTGCCATTGTCATTCTTTATCTTCCACTGGTTGTCTTCGACTTCAACTGGAATATCTTCACATATGGTCAGATCTCAACTGGAGGAAGTCTTCAGTTGCGTTAACTGTACGTTGCAACTGGACTTCAATATATTTCTGGACAAATCTTCTAGTCTCCAGATGCAACTGGAGACTGGCCAGTTTACCAGTAAACTGGTCCTAACAAATTCCCCCTATTTGTCCTGAAATATTGCCAAGTCTTTTCGAGTTCTTGTATCTATACAAGTATGAACTGGAAAGACTTGTTTGACTAAATCTATCTAAATTTTCCAAGGCATTTTTATAGATCAATAAATGCCTTGGGTTTTTCTTTTGTTTGTTAGATTTAATCTGTTATCTACCTTGTGGTTACAAACTGGTAACTTCATTTATACAAGGAAATGAAATTTATACAAGTTACAAGAATGTAAATAAAATTACAAGAAGATAACTGAAGGAGAACTTATGCAGATGGCCCTTCACCAGTTTTCCTTCTCTTGGCAACTGAAGAGATGGGTTGGTGTCTTCAGGATCAAAGTTCAGCTTTTCTTCAACACTTTCCTTGAACTTGATAAGACTTTGAAGAACATAAATCCAACCCTTTTCAACCTTGTTCTTATGTTGCCTGGCCTCCAACAGATTTAGCATCTCCACATGCTCAGAATGGCCATACCTATGGATGTCAGGATTTTCAGTTGAGCACATTGGTCCATTGAAGTACTGAACCCCAACTATAAAATATTGAGTTCCAGGCTTGATTGACACCTGAACATCAATGATCTTGCCTGGTTTATATCTCCGCTGCAGCACTTCAGTCAAATATGCTCGTGCTTCAGATTCATTAGCCAGTTGAATCTGGCCAGTGCTCAGATTTTGCACTGCAGCTCGGATATCTTCAGTTGAGGGTTCATTTGGTTGCACCCAGGTCCTTAAATCTGCATCTCTTGGCAGTGGTTTCAACTTTCCTTTGGACTTGGGTGGATTCAGTACTCTCCTGACCACCTTCTTGACATTTTCCATTCTTCTTTGAATTCCACTGGACCTTATCTTTTTAGCCTTCTCCACTATTATGTTAAGGTTTCTGGCATCATACTCATCTTCATCGTCAGGATAGAATTTGTCCAGCTCAATGTCGAGCATTTCATTCACCATGCCAATTATCCTTTGATCATTTTTTACCTTCAGATATTGATCCAGTGGGATGCACAACAGGTTGGCATCACTGGCATCAAGTATCTTCATTCTCTCCATTTGACCTCTGGCAACCAATTGGTTTGCTTGTTTTTGTTTATTTCTTTCTTTAATGCCATCACCAATTCTTTCCAGTTTTCTGTTTTCACTTTCGGTCATTGGAGGAAGCCTATCAATGTTGCCAGTTTCTAGCACACTGGCATCAGTACCAGTTGCTTCTGATTGTGTATCAGTGGCCAGCTCAATACTCTTCCCTTATCAATATTCCCCCTATCACCAACATCTTCAAACTCTTCAATTTGTTGACTGGCATCAGTACCAGCACCAACAACCATAACTTGCCTTTCCACCAGATTCCTCGTACCTGCACCTGGCAATCGTGGTGCAAGGGCAGTTCTTTCCCCCTTGGCAGCATCTAGACCTGCCCGAATTGCTTGCCAGTCTGTGTTGCTACTGGGCAACCGGTCAAGAGGCTGCCACGACTGCATGTCCTTGCACTCTTTGAAGATCGTGCAAATCATTCGAAATGATCTACAAAGATGGTTGGTCTCTTGTGACTGGGTCAAGACATTACCAGCAACCTGTTCTTGACCAGTCTTTAATTCTTCCAATACTTTGACAATATCTGGAGAGAGACCAACCTGTGCACCTTCTCTTTCCTGCACAATTTCCTTCTCTTTTTCTTTGCCAACTTCAGTTGTCAGTTTGTCTATGGCAGTTGAGTGTTCAGACACCTTGGCAGCCAGATTATCTAGACTACCCTTCAACAAATCAACCTGGGTAGTGATTGGGGCCAGGTCAACTGGTGAAGGGGTAATCTTGGTGATCTCAGACATCACCCTTTGAACTAACACTTCTTCCCTCTCTACCAAGGTATCCTTAATCATCTGACCAACTGAAGTGGCCAACTGCTGCCCAAGTTCAGTCACATTAATGCAGGTCTGTCAACCAGTTCTTTGACCTGTTGTTCTATTTCCTTCAGCTCAACCTCTGATGATCTGACAGTGTTACCAAGCAGGTTGGAAATAGATGTGGTGACCTTGGTTTGAGTTAAGTCAAAGGCTTCCTTTAAAGAAGTGGCCAGATTGTTACAGCCAGTGACTAACTCATTCAACTTCTTAAACACCAAGTCCTCATTTGCAGCAAACTTATTTATCCCCAGATCAACAACCTTAGAGTTTGTAAGTGTATCCTTGTTGTATCTGGAGAGGGACTTGGAGTTTTTCTCAATTGTCTTTTGAACACCCTCCACCCGTTTGATCAGGTTTTGGATGTCGGCTGAGAAGGAGACAAATTGAGTGTCCAGTGACGGAGGTGAAGTTGTCACTGGACCAGCAGCAGGCACCACTGGAGCAACTGGAGGAGGCACATTAAGTGAGACCTCACCAGTTGGCTGACCAGGGGCAAGAGAAATAGAACCAGGAATGGGGAATGTAGAAGGACGGACAGAGAAATCAAGTTGTTGGACATGCTGAGTATGCTCAGGTGTGTCCAACGGCGGCGGTTGGGCGGTGTGCCTATTTCTAGGCACAAAGAGTGAAGATCAAAGTGATTGTGGAATTGTAGTAAGCATATCTGGAGATGAAACTGTTGTTTGTTCTGGGGGCGGATCAAGAGATTCATGCCCAGATTCATGAATGATAGATCTGGCTGACCAGATTGGTCAGTCTCCAGATGACCTTCTCCAGTTTCTCGAAGGTTTCATCTGTTGAAGGTTTAGTTACCAGGGTAACGTCACCAGGGACTGAGGTCACAGGGTTTCCTTAGTTATAACTGCTCCATCCACAATCATAAGATCACTGGCCGTAGAGTTTGGAACCTCGGTCTCCAGCTGTGACTGGCCAGAGACGTCGTCAGTTCGTGCATTAGCAGTGTCAGAAATTTGGCCAGACTCAAATTGTGCAGACACGGACTCTACTCTGGGTTGGGTTATCCCAGTATTATCTTCACCACCCTCTCCTACAGAAATTTCGAGGGTGGTTGCTTGCGGTTCATCCCTTTGACTATTTCCAGCTTTCTGTTGGGAGGAAACTGGAGGGCTGGTTAGGTTTCTACTGTCAGTGGCAGTGGCTGACTGATTCCTAGGGCGACGTGTTCTTGTTGCCTTTGGAGCATGCTGGAGACCTGTTGGGAGGTCTCCAGTGATAGTTGTAGGGACTGACATGCTGGAGCTGGAGGGGTTAGACTGTTGCCCAGGTTCAGCAACTGTCACAATTCCAGCAGACGAACCGGTGGGTCCCTCATTGTTTTGAGGCCCACCCAATTGTCTTTCTTTGAGGAATCTCGACCTCCCCAGTTTCAGATACCAAGGAGTCAAGATTCCTTAATAGTTCTGGGACAGTGTACAGTGATTCAGTGTTATAATATTGTTCACTGCCCAGAATCAGCTTAAAACAGAGTGACAAATACCTGGAGAAGGGGATGCAAAGTCCCCTGGTGCCCTTCAGTTTCTGTACAAGACTTCTGTACAGGATATCTGCAAAGTCAACTCTGAGTCCATTCCACAAGCAGTAAGCCATTTCTGCTTGTGCGGAGTTTATCTGGTCAAGTCCACCAGAACTCCCACCCATGCTTTCAACCAGGTGGATAAAGAAATACTTCCACGAGGGTGATAGGCTTTTCATCGTCATGGGGCCCTTAGTTTTGAGAACCCCTTTTTTCCAGGCACTCCTTGTGTCCCATATCAAGAAGGACTTGCCTGAAATTAATATTCGGGGAGATAACTGTTGGATTCTCCCCTGGAAGCCAATTAGTTGAGAGAAAGGGCATCTCTCATTGTTTCTGCCGTTAGGGTACACTGGATCGTTCCACCTTTTAGTGTGAAGGAGATGGAAGAACAGTCAGGAGAAAGAGAGGCAGTGTACCAAAACTCACAAAGATAATCGTGAAACATCTTTCGTGGGTTTGCAGTGAAGGTAGGACCGATTGGAGAATCTCTCAAGAATTTTTGGATTCTCCCAATCAGTGAATCGGCCGTTTGAGTTCCTTGTAAACTAGCCATCGGATTGTTTGGATTTAACTTGATGAGCGTAGTATTACCAGGAGCACCAGATGCCTAAGCGACACCTCGTGGGGGAACATATGGGACAGTTAAGAGATTAATATCTCTAGATCGAGAAGATTTGGGTGCCATTGAAAGTGAAATTGAGAATTTTGGAATTAGGGTTCTTGATTTATGAAGCAGAGAGAGGAATGAAGCAATTTGATGATTGGAATTGAATGAGAGAATGTGAAAAGGAAGTAAATGTGTTTCGGAGTAAATAAGGGGTATTTATAAGAGAATTGTGATCCCAATGAAATACCAAGAATATTTTAATACCAAAAATCAAATTTTACAAGATATTTTTGTAAATGAAAATTTGAATTTGAAGCAAAAATTTAATTCTCCGTGTCAGCATTAAATGCTACGACGGCTTAACTTCCCCACGCGCCCACTTACTTTCATATTCCCAATAAACAGTGTTGTCTTTTACAAAAATGACTTTTACACGTCATATGACGATAGTGACTGGGTTAAAGCACTCGAGTACCATCACGTGTCACAAATATTGACCAAGTATTTTCCAACGTTATGAAATCTGGTTGACCACCAGTTTTAAGACAAGACTGAACGTGTACACTGGAGGATTAGTCCAGTGCCAGTTTCCAACTGGAGAGTTCTCCAGTTGCCATTTTCAAACAAAAGAAATTTTGGTAAGAAAATTTATTTTGAGTCTTTCACCCTAAAATGATGATCCAGAAATCGATTAGTGCCAGGATAGTATCACAAAGGCGTTCGATAGCCTGGCGAACAAAGATTATCTGGACCTCCTCAACTGGAGAACTTCATCAGTGTCACTGACGCGTTCATAACAAAAATCTCCAGTTTTAAGGATTTAACATTCCCAGTTCGCTGATGAGATATTTAAAGGTTTTCTCATCAAGAGGTTTTGTAAAAACATCAGCGAGCTGTTTGTCAGTGGGGATGAAATGAATTTCAATGTCTCCTTTCATAACATGATCACGAATAAAATGATACCTGATGTCAATATGCTTTGTCTTAGAGTGCATCACTGGGTTGTGAGATATAGCAATTGCACTGGTGTTGTCACAAAAGATTGGGTTCCTTGTATACTTCTGACCATAATATAGTAACTGGTTCTTGATCCAGAGAATCTGGGCACAGCAACTGGCCGCAGAAATGTACTCTGCCTCAGCAGTGGACATAGAGACTGACGTCTGCTTCTTGCTGGTCCAACTCACCAGTTTTCCTCCAAGGAAATGACAACCTCCACTTGTTGACTTTCTATCTATCTTACCACCTGCATGATCTGAATCTGATTAACCCATTAGATCTAACCCTGAGCCTTTGGGATACCAAAGACCAAGGCTAGGACACCCTTTCAGGTATCTGAAGATGCGCTTAACAGCATGCAAATGTGATTCTTTTGGGTTAGCCTGAAATCTGGCACATAGACATGTTGCAAACATTATATCTGGTCGACTGGCAGTTAAATACATCAGTGAACCAACCATACCACGATATTCAGTGTTGTTCACTGGTTTGCCAGTTGGGTCAGAGTCCAAATTTAAAGGTGCTGCAATAGGTGTGTTTTTGGATGGGATTGAATCATATTTGTATTTTCTTAACAAATCTCTGACATATTTTTCTTGGTTTATAAAAATTCCATTTTCAGTTTGCTTAATCTGAAGACCCAAGAAAAATGTTAATTCTCCCATTAAACTCATTTCATACTCAAATGACATGATTTTAGAAAACCTTTTACACATTGCATCATCAGTTGAACCAAATATAATGTCATCAACATAAATTTGTACCAATAAGATATTACCTCTTTCTTTCAAGATAAATAAGGTATTATCTATTGCACCTCTTTGAAAGCTATTTTTGAGAAGATGTTTAGTTAAAGTATCATACCAGGCTCTTGGGGCTTGTCTAAGACCATACAAAGCTTTGTTCAGTCTATATACCCAGTGAGGATGCTTCTCATTGATGAAGCCTGGAGTCTGTTTAACATACACTTCTTCTTCCAATGTTCCATTAAGGAATGCACTTTTAACATCCATCTGGAAGACTTTAAACTGCAGATGGGCTACATAAGCCAAGAATATTCTGATGGCTTCAAGTCTTGCAACTGGAGCAAAAGTCTCATCAAAGTCAACGCCCTCTGCTTGACAGTAACCCTTGGCAACTAGTCTGGCTTTGTTTCTTACAACATTGCCATCTTCATCCATCTTATTTCGGTAGACCCATCTTGTACCAATGGGTTCTTTCTTTAACCCTGGTGGATAAGGAACAAGTTCCCATACATTATTCCTTTCAAACTGGATGAGCTCTTCTTGCATAGCTTCCACCCAGCTTGGGTCTGCCATAGTCTCGTCAATCTTCTTCGGTTCAATCAGTGATAAGAAGGTGACGTTCAAGCATTGCTCACTTGTGGCTCTTCTAGTCTGAACCCCACTACTTGGATCTCCAATAATCTGTTCAATTGGATGTGCTCAAGTCCATTTAGTGTATTGACTAGGTTGGTGAACAACAATATCAGTGCAAGTCACCTGGTGATCCTCTTCAGTTGTTGCAACTGGAGGAGGAACAGCCCAAACTACTTCAACATCCTCATAAGAGTCAATGAGGTCACGATTGGCATCATGAAATTCTTCATTCAAAGGCATTTCTTGAAGAACTGGAGAAGTTGGAATTTGAACTGGTGCTGATATTGGAGTGGCACGCACATCTGATCCAATCACCAGTTTCTGTGGTAAGTTGAAACCGATGGAGGGATAGAATGGAGTGTCACTGGTGGTTTTCTTTGTCTTTACTGGTTCCAGTTGAGTGTAACTGGAAGCATTTTCTGGTGAAACAACTGACTGATGAACTTGGTCAGTTTCACCAAAATTCAATGGAACGACTGGAGAGATATCAAGACTTGGTCTCTTATTGATTGCCTCATTTGATTCGTCAAATGTGACATGAATTGTCTCATGGAACTTTTGGAGCCTATAATTATAAACTCTAAAGGCCTTTCGAATATCCGAATAGCCTAGAAATACACCTTCATCAGCTTTTGCATCAAACTTTCCTAGCTGACTGGAATCATTTAAAATATAAACTGGACAACCAAATACATGAAAATATCCAATATTTGGTTTTCGATTCCTGAGTACTTCATAGGCAGTCTTCTTGTGTCTCTTGATGTAGACTGACCGGTTTTGGGTGTGACAAGCTGTTGCCACTGCTTCAGCCCAAAAACTGGTGGGAAGACCTGATTCAGATAGCATGCTTCTGGCTGCTTCTATCAGTGTACAATTCTTTCTTTCCACAACTCCATTTTGCTCTAGAGAGTGTGCTGATGAGAAGTTTTGAGAGATACCAGTGTCATTACAAAATGTTTCAAGTACTTTATTTTGAAATTTAGTACCATTATCACTTCGTAACTGACAAACTTTTTGAGTGTACTTGAGCTCAATTCTTTTGATGAGAGAGATGATTTCAGCAGGTGTATCACTTTTGGATCTGATGAATACCACCCAGTAGAATCTGGAGAATTCATCAACCACAACTAGAGTGTACTTCTTTCCAGCTCTAGTTTGAACATTCACTAGACCAAAAAGATCCATATGAAGCATGTGAAGAGGTTCAGTGATGCTAAAGTTTTGCCTTGTCTTGAAACTGGCTCTTTTCTGCTTGCCCATCTCACACCCTGGACATGGCTTTTCTTTATTAAAAGAAATCTGTGGTATCCCATCCACCAGTTGTTTGCGGGACAACTTGTTAATATTTTTGAAATTTAGATGGGATAATCTTTTATGCCATAGCCAGTTGGTGTCCTCATCAGCCTTGGTATAGAAGCACTGTTCTTTTGGAGCAGGTTCCATATCCATGATGTACACATTTCCCTTTCTTGGTGCAATCATCACCACTTTCCAATCCTTGTTAAATATGGTGCCTTGAGCAATATCGAACAATACCTTGTATCCATCATCACAAAGTTGACTGACACTGATCAGGTTGTATTTTAAACCATTCACAAATGCAACTCTGGTGAACTGGACTTGTCCATTATTGATTACACCATATCCTTCAGTCTTTCCATTCTGATCATTACCAAACGTCACTGCCGGTCCATCTTGGACAGTGAACTCTTCCAGCAGAGGCTTACATCCGGTCATAGTTGTAAAGTGTAGAATTCGAGCTTTTGTGTGTGTGTGAGTGTGTGTTAATGGCGGTTACTAGAGAGAGAAAGTAGAGAGAGAGTAGAGAGATGTCAGGGAAAGTTTGGTTTGTATTATGTGGTCAAAGGTTACAATTAACATAATGGAGGGGGTTTATATACATATGAGCTATTTACACTATGCCCCCTTCCATTGTAACAAGTTTACAATATAAGTACAAATTAACATAAGGTACACAAATCAACTACTACATTTATATTTCTAACAATCTCCCCCTTAGTAGTGATTTGTGAAAAATATCCAGTCTTTGTCTTTCTTTAAGCTCTTGTATTCGGTCTACCTTTGTTTGGATGCCAGAACCAATTTTCTCCTTCGGGTCTATCATCAGGAACAACCATGTTGTCTGCAAAGTTTCTTGGAGGAATGTTCTGTGGACCTGGACGATGACCGGGCTCGTACTTGATCCAACAACCTCCTCTTTCGACGTACGACGTACTTAGACTTCTGAGCATTCTTTGCTTCTCTCATCATTCTAATGCTATCTCTGTACTCGAGTCTTTGATTAATCTTGGAGATTGCTTTATCAAACACTTCCTTTTTCTTTTCATCTTGCTCGTCTTCTTGCAGGCACAACAACACATTCTTACAAAACTCCAAAGT
>CM067167.1:204607072-204654572 GCA_034093135.1 Erigeron breviscapus | reverse complement strand
GAAGTCTGCTTTAGAACACTTCTAGCAGACATTTTAAGTCGTCTACCTGGTGGTGGAGTTGGTTCATCAGGTAGAGCAGATGCAAGTGGTGTTGGATTAAGAATCGGTGATGAACGAGGTGGTGTTAGAATTGGTGGATTCGGTGAAACTACGGATGGTATAGGTGTAGATTGCGAAGGTGAAGATTGCGAAAAATGAACGGTTGGTGTAGATTGTGAAACAGGTGATGAAATAGGTTCAGGTGAAGCAACATCTTGCTCAAACATAACCCTCTTTGACTTTCTTTTCCTCTGCTCAGAGGCCCCTTCATCACTAACCCCTCTTTTTCTTTTTGACAAACTAGGACCCTCACTTGGCGACCTATGCTCAGCTTGGGAAGGAGTCTGTTGGCTTTCAGACCCCATAGCTGAGACTAACCACTCGAGATAAACAAAGTAGTATACAAAGGCGTTCGATACCTTGCATCTCACTCAAATATATATACAAAACATGACAATATATAGGATCACATAAGTATTAAAAGATAAGAAAACAAGGTAGTACACAAAGGCGTTCGATACCTTGCATCTCACTCAAATATATATACAAAACATGACAATATATAGGATCACATAAGTATTAAAAGATAAGAAAACAAGGTAGTACACAAAGGCGTTCGATACCTTGCATCTCACTCAAATATATATACAAAACATGACAATATATAGGATCACATAAGTATTAAAAGATAAGAAAACAAGGTAGTACACAAAGGCGTTCGATACCTTGCATCTCACTCAAATATATATACAAAACATGACAATATATAGGATCACATAAGTATTAAAAGATAAGAAAACAAGGTAGTACACAAAGGCGTTCGATACCTTGCATCTCACTCAAATATATATACAAAACATGACAATATATAGGATCACATAAGTATTAAAAGATAAGAAAACAAGGTAGTACACAAAGGCGTTCGATACCTTGCATCTCACTCAAATATATATACAAAACATGACAATATATAGGATCACATAAGTATTAAAAGATAAGAAAACAAGGTAGTACACAAAGGCGTTCGATACCTTGCATCTCACTCAAATATATATACAAAACATGACAATATATAGGATCACATAAGTATTAAAAGATAAGAAAACAAGGTAGTACACAAAGGCGTTCGATACCTTGCATCTCACTCAAATATATATACAAAACATGACAATATATAGGATCACATAAGTATTAAAAGATAAGAAAACAAGGTAGTACACAAAGGCGTTCGATACCTTGCATCTCACTCAAATATATATACAAAACATGACAATATATAGGATCACATAAGTATTAAAAGATAAGAAAACAAGGTAGTACACAAAGGCGTTCGATACCTTGCATCTCACTCAAATATATATACAAAACATGACAATATATAGGATCACATAAGTATTAAAAGATAAGAAAACAAGGTAGTACACAAAGGCGTTCGATACCTTGCATCTCACTCAAATATATATACAAAACATGACAATATATAGGATCACATAAGTATTAAAAGATAAGAAAACAAGGTAGTACACAAAGGCGTTCGATACCTTGCATCTCACTCAAATATATATACAAAACATGACAATATATAGGATCACATAAGTATTAAAAGATAAGAAAACAAGGTAGTACACAAAGGCGTTCGATACCTTGCATCTCACTCAAATATATATACAAAACATGACAATATATAGGATCACATAAGTATTAAAAGATAAGAAAACAAGGTAGTACACAAAGGCGTTCGATACCTTGCATCTCACTCAAATATATATACAAAACATGACAATATATAGGATCACATAAGTATTAAAAGATAAGAAAACAAGGTAGTACACAAAGGCGTTCGATACCTTGCATCTCACTCAAATATATATACAAAACATGACAATATATAGGATCACATAAGTATTAAAAGATAAGAAAACAAGGTAGTACACAAAGGCGTTCGATACCTTGCATCTCACTCAAATATATATACAAAACATGACAATATATAGGATCACATAAGTATTAAAAGATAAGAAAACAAGGTAGTACACAAAGGCGTTCGATACCTTGCATCTCACTCAAATATATATACAAAACATGACAATATATAGGATCACATAAGTATTAAAAGATAAGAAAACAAGGTAGTACACAAAGGCGTTCGATACCTTGCATCTCACTCAAATATATATACAAAACATGACAATATATAGGATCACATAAGTATTAAAAGATAAGAAAACAAGGTAGTACACAAAGGCGTTCGATACCTTGCATCTCACTCAAATATATATACAAAACATGACAATATATAGGATCACATAAGTATTAAAAGATAAGAAAACAAGGTAGTACACAAAGGCGTTCGATACCTTGCATCTCACTCAAATATATATACAAAACATGACAATATATAGGATCACATAAGTATTAAAAGATAAGAAAACAAGGTAGTACACAAAGGCGTTCGATACCTTGCATCTCACTCAAATATATATACAAAACATGACAATATATAGGATCACATAAGTATTAAAAATGAGAAAACAAGGTAGTACACAAAGGCGTTCGATACCTTGCATCTCACTCAAATATATATACAAAACATGACAATATATAGGATCACATAAGTATTAAAAGATAAGAAAACAAGGTAGTACACAAAGGCGTTCGATACCTTGCCTCTCACTCGAAACACTTATGAAATACTATATATACATACACAATACACATATACAGTTAAACATTTTAAAACACATCACAAATAATAATAAAAGAAACATAGAATAAAAATAAAGAATAAAAATAAAATAACATAAAAATTGTCAATTGAAAAATTTCAATGTGAAAAATTTCAAATTGTACTGTTTGCCGAGCTAAAAGCTCTGCAAATGAGCAGTTCAGTCCAACTCCTTTGAAATGTATGAAATTTTCTTTTATTGAACAACAAAAATGTTGTCAATTGATAAAGAAAAATTTCAATGTGAAAAATTTCAAATTGTACTGTTTGCCGAGCAAAATGCTCTGCAAACAGTTGGATTTAAAACTTTGTGAAAAATTTTCATTTTGTACTGTTTGCCGAGCAAAATGCTCTCTGAAAAATTTCAATGTGAAAAATTTCAATGTGAAAAATTTCAATGTGAAAAATTTCAATGTGAAAAATTTCAATGTGAAAAATTTCAATGTGAAAAATTTCAATGTGAAAAATTTCAATGTGAAAAATTTCAATGTGAAAAATTTCAATGTGAAAAATTTCAATGTGAAAAATTTCAATGTGAAAAATTTCAATGTGAAAAATTTCAATGTGAAAAATTGTCAATTGAAAAATTTCAATTGTGAAAAATTTCAATGTGAAAAATTTCAAATTGTACTGTTTGCCGAGCAAACTGCTCTGCAAACAGTTGTTTTTAAAACTTGTAAAACTTTTGGAATACAAAAATGCTTGTTTGCCGAGCAAAGCTCTGCAAACAGTTGATTTTAAAACCTTTGATTCATTTTGAAAACCAAAAACCTTGAATGCCGAGCAAAATGCTCTGCATTATGTTGTTTTAATGACTTGGGAAAAAAATTTGCTGGTTTGATAAAAACAAGCATTTGCCGAGCTAGAAGCTCTGCAAATGACATTTTTTGATCTAAAAAACTTGTTTGATAAAATTATGAACATGTTAACCAGAATTAATGATGATTTGAAGGTTATTATGAACAAATAACCCATTTGCCGAGCAAATTGCTCTGCAAATGGTTCATTTCATCAAAAATACATGAGATTACCCAGCCCATCATTAAATCAAAACCAGAAAATTTAAAACTTATGTAGATTAAGGCATAAAATCATATAATCAACCAGTATAATACCTAATCATGCACCTAAAACATCAAAAATACACGATCACACTTCAAATAATTCATACTAAGCATGGAAGTTCATTGAGACCTTTAATCAAACAGTTAAAGTGCATATAGAAAACAAGTAATCTTACCTCACAACAATTGATATGATCGAAAGAAATGATAATTTACCACTGAAACTCGATCACTTGACTGCACCCTTTTTGTTTATTATGAAAAATATGAAGATTATTGATTGATTGATGTAAAGTTTTGATCGGTTTCTTTTAAGAGAAAATTAGAAGATATTTTTGTTTTGAATTTGGTAAATGACAAAATGGACCGCCCATTTTCTATTTAAACTCAAATTCGGGTCGCGGGTCTGGGTGTGACCCGCGTGTCAACCCGAATCTAATCAAGTCTTGGGCTAACCATTCAATTGGGCTCACATGAAATTTGGGCTTGTTTTGGGTTTTGGGCTTAAAACACAATTTGGGTTGGTCAAGTTGGGTTTTCACTTAAAACAAACAGAATAAGAAAAAAAAATTAAAATAACAATAATAAAAACAAAAAAAATAAACCAAATTAAAAAAGAAAAAAAAATCTTTTTATCATTTTAGAATTTTCTAATTTTGTATTTGATTTTTCAGTTTTAAAAACAAACACACATACAAAAAAAATTAAAACAAATAAAATAGAAATAAAAAAAATTCATATGCATTTGCACACTCCCCCTCAAATTAAGCATATATCAAAATGGTAAATTTTGCATTCTACCATTTTTCTCCCCCTCAAACATTGCATGTAATCACAAGTAAAACACATCAATGTTTGAAACAGAAAAATAACATAGAATACATGGCATGAAAGCATTTAAGATTGTAAATCAAGCATTCCCAACTTGGTTTTCAGAAAATTGAACCTGTTTTCATCCAAAGGTTTGGTGAAAAGGTCTGCAAGTTGGTAGTCTGTTGGGACAAAATAGAGTTCGATGTTACCTTTCTCGACATGATCTTTAAGAAAATGGTACCGAACATCTATGTGCTTGGTCTTTGTATGCTGTACAGGATTGCAAGAAATAGCAATTGCACTCTTAGAGTCACAGTAGATGGGAATCATGTTGAACTGAAATCCATAATCAGTCAACTGTGTCTTCATCCAAAGAACTTGTGAACAACAGCTTGCTGCAGCAACATATTCAGCTTCTGCAGTAGATGTGGATACACAATTCTGTTTCTTTGAAGACCAACTGACCAATCTATCCTCTAGAAACTGTACACTTCCAGAAGTACTCTTTCGATCAAGCTTACAACCTGCATGGTCAGCATCTGAATATGCAATTAACTGAAATCCAGTATCCCTTGGATACCAGAGACCAAGATTCACAGTGCCTTTCAGGTATCGGAAGATCCGTTTAACGGCCTGGAAATGACTTTCCTTGGGATTGGCCTGATACCTGGCACACATGCATGTGGCGAACATAATATCCGGGCGACTTGCAGTCAAGTACATGAGTGACCCTATCATACTGCGATATTTCTTTTGATCAAAAGATTTTCCATTTAAGTCAGCATTAATCTTAGTTCGAGATTCCATGGGTGTCCCAATTGTTTGACAATCCATCATATCAAACTTTTTCAACATGTCAAGAATGTACTTAGATTGACAAATAAAAGTACCATTTGACAACTGTTTTACTTGTAGACCAAGGAAAAAGTTCAATTCACCCATCATGCTCATTTCAAATTTCTTGATCATTAAAGCAGAGAAATTCTTGCAGTATTTAGGATTAGTTGACCCAAAAATTATGTCGTCAACATAAATCTGGATTAGTATAATGTCACCCCCTTGTCGTTTTATAAACAAGGTAGTGTCAATCGAACCTTTGCTAAAACCAGATTTCACAAGATAAGAGGATAGAGCATCATACCATGCACGAGGCGCTTGTTTCAGACCATATAAAGCCTTATCTAACCTGTAAACATAGTCCGGATGATTTGAATTCACAAAACCTTCTGGTTGTTCAACATACACTTCTTCTTTGAGAATTCCATTCAAGAAGGCAGTTTTGACATCCATTTGGTAGACTGTGAAGTTCTTGTAGGCAGCATAGGCAAGAAACATCCGAATAGCCTCAATTCGTGCAACTGGTGCGAATGTCTCATCGTAGTCTATTCCATCTTGTTGGCAGTATCCCTTTGCAACCAATCGTGCTTTGTTACGTACAACAACTCCAGTTTCATCCTTTTTGTTCTTGAAAATCCATTTGGTCTTAATTGGCTCCTTGTTCTTGTAAGGATTGGGAACCAATTTCCACACCTCAAGACGTTCGAACTGATTGAGTTCTTCTTGCATTGCTTTCACCCAATCTGGGCAACTTAGAGCTTCATTCACTGTCTTTGGTTCAACAATACTCAGAAAATTCACAAACAGACATTCATTCGCGGATGCGGATCTTGTCTGAACTCCAGTTGTTGGATTACCAATGACTTGAGAAATAGGATGAGCTCTTATCCACTTGGTTGTGTGAGGAATTGGATCAAGTGGATCACCAGATTCTTCAGAATCAACAAAATCAGGAGAATGTTGTTCTGTTAATTGTTCAAACGAAGTTGCAATTGGTTCAACAAAGTCGTCATGAACATAATTTTCAGGATTGGTTGTAGGATTTGTCACTTGTGAGATATTACGAGGTTGAGTATGCAACTCTGACATATCAGTAGGTGGAGGAGAATCAGATGATGAAGTAGCATCTGATGATTGTGTTGGTGAAGACTCATTGGGATTCAACTCTTCTGAATTTGAACTGGATTGTTCATTGGCATTTCCATCAGATTCAGGAACTTTCTTCGAAACTTGGAAAAATTCTTCGAACAAGATATCCAAATCTTGTGTTGTTGGAGTAGAGAATGATGATTTGACATTTGAAGCAGTCTTTGTTGCGGAAGCTTGTGGACATTGAAGTTCGGGTCTTGAACTGTGTTGTTCAAGAACCATTCCCGAGAGTTCATCAAATCTCACATTCATACTCTCGTCAATTCTTTTGGTTCTTCGGTTATATACACGATATGCTATCGATTCTCTCGAATAACCGATAAAATATACCTCATCGCCTTTTGGTTCAAATTTGCCCAGATTATCTCGATCATTGAGAACATAACATACACATCCAAAAATGTGCAGGAAGTTCACATTGGGCTTTCTATTGTTGATCACCTCATATGGAGTTTTATCAAACCTCTTGTTGATGATTGATCGATTTTGAGTGAAGCAAGCAGTAGCAACAGCTTCAGCCCATAAATTCGGAGGCAACTTTGAATAAGCAAGCATTGTTCTAGCTGCTTCAACAAGAGTTCGATTTCGACGTTCAACTACTCCATTCTGTTGAGGTGTTCTGACAGCAGAAAATTGTTGAGTAATACCCATGGACTTGAAGAAAGAATCAATCGTTGAATTCTTGAATTCAGTTCCATTGTCTGAGCGAACAATTCTAACTGACGATTTAAGATTTACTTGGGTCTTCTTTATGAAATCAATAATTGCAGTCGGAGTGTCACTCTTTGCATGAAGAAAGAATACCCAAGTGTAACGAGAATAATCATCGACAATCACAAGAATGTATCGCTTGCCATGGATACTTTGAACTTTCATTGGGCCACACAAATCCATATGTATAATGTGCAAAGGACCTTCAGTACTCAGATGCTGCTTTGGTTTGTGTGAAGCTTTCTTCATCTTACCAATTGCACACGCTGGACAAACATGTTCACTTTCATACTTGTAATCAGGAAGTCCGTCAACAAGTTGTTTATCCACGAGAGCATTAATTGTTTGAAAATTCAGATGAGAAAGACGGCGATGCCATAACCAAGAGTTTTGTGCAGTTGCTTTTGAAAGTAAACAAATCTCTGAAGAATTGGATGGAATGTTGTTGAGATCAATAGTGAACAAGTTATTGTCTCTTGTTCCAGTAAGAATATCCACACCATCTTCAGTCTGCACTTTGCATTCATATCTCCTGAATAATACTTGAAGATCATTGTCACAAAATTGTCCAACACTGAAAAGATTGTGTCCTAATCCTTCAACATAGGAAACTCTCTTTATAGTGACATCATTTTTAACAATGTCTCCGTAACCAAGAATAGGAGCAATATGATCATTTCCGAATCTTACGGTTCCCATGAACTTTTCAACAAAGTTCGAAAGAATGGACTTGTTTCCAGTCATATGACGTGAACATCCCGAGTCAACATACCAAACACAAATGAGGTATTCCTGCAAGGACAAGAAATATGGTTTAGGTACCCATGTAGATTGGGTCCTTGCAGGTTAGAGGGATAACATGCAAGTACACATTAAAAATAAACATCAAGCAAAATGACACACAAGCAAACTTTTTATTCAAACAATAAACAAACACACATAATTGTTCAAAACACAAATACGAATTACAGACAAAGAAATGTAATGGTTTATACACAAGTTTTGATACAAGCAGGACTAGTCCTAGATGTAGTAGCATTATCTAATGTATTTGATCTACGGACAATCCACACTTGTTGACATGGGTAGTGTTTCCATCAAGTTTGAGTTTTCTAGTAGCATGCAAGAATCTATCTTTTGGAATCCATTTACTGCTACTTTTCATGCACAAGTCACCTGAAACACGAACATTCTTAGAGTTAGAAACTAATTTAGCATTTATGTTCTGAACAGGTTTCTTCTTGATGGGTTCTGTGATCTTATTCACTTTCTTTATGTTATTAGGTGACAACCAACCATACTGGTCTTTGTATTTAGTCATGCCTGTAACAGTATCTCTAACCCTATGTAAAGTGCACTTAGGATTCTTCTGAGAATACCTAGGGAAACTAGAATACCTAACCTGTTGAGGTTGTTTGTTACCTAATGAGAAAGTTTCAATCTTAACAATCTTCGGACCACTGCTTGTTTTGACTTCTTTTTGTGATTGAGGTTCAGATTTGACCTTATACATCTTTGGTTGTCTAGAAGTCTTTTGAACTGTTGGAACTTTCTTTGAATTATGACCTGAATCCTTCTTTGATGAATGATTGAACTTCGGTTTCGAAACATTCTTTGGTGATGGTTTGGTCTTTGGTTTTGAATCAGTCTTGGGTGATGGGTTGGTCTTTGGTTTTGAATCAGTCTTGGGTGATGGGTTGGTCTTTGGTTTTGAATCAGTCTTGGGTGATGGGTTGGTCTTTGGTTTTGAATCAGTCTTGGGTGATGGGTTGGTCTTTGGTTTTGAATCAGTCTTGGGTGATGGGTTGGTCTTTGGTTTTGAATCAGTCTTGGGTGATGGGTTGGTCTTTGGTTTTGAATCAGTCTTGGGTGATGGGTTGGTCTTTGGTTTTGAATCAGTCTTGGGTGATGGGTTGGTCTTTGGTTTTGAATCAGTCTTGGGTGATGGGTTGGTCTTTGGTTTTGAATCAGTCTTGGGTGATGGGTTGGTCTTTGGTTTTGAATCAGTCTTGGGTGATGGGTTGGTCTTTGGTTTTGAATCAGTCTTGGGTGATGGGTTGGTCTTTGGTCTTTGGAACTTATCGGATGATGAAAGTTGTGAAGAGTGTGACTTTGGATTCTTCTTTAGATTAAAATCAAGTTTTTCCTCCTTTTGAACAAAAAGTTTCTCAAATTCAGGTTCAAAAACATGATTTTCTTCCAAAAATGTTGACATTTCATCAGTTTCCAACTTCACACTGACTTCACTTTTCTTATTGGACATGGACTTCTCTTGAGTGAAATTGATGCTTTTTCTTTTTCTTTATGAAATTGAAGTGCTATTTTCTGAAATTCGAATTCAACTTTTAAATCATTAAGTTCCTTTAGCACATTTAATCTCTGTTCTCTTTCTTTTTCAAACTTTTTTTTGAAAGCATCAATGTCATTCAAGTACGATAAAGTTCCCTCAGAAAACTTTGTGAATGATTGAGTTTCAGAAGTAATCGGGAAGAAATAATCATCAATATCATGAACATCATCTAAATCACCATCAGTTTGAACAGAAACATGTACAACTTGACTCTCAGTTTGCACAGATGCATTCATGATTTCACAAATTGAACATGCAGTTTGTGGAGTTGTCTCATTTTGACACACAGACTGGTTTGGTAGAGTTGGAGTGGCCATAACTTCACAAACAGGACAATCGGGGTGATCACAATCATTTTCATGATTCTTGGGTGGGTCAATGACATAGTGATTTTGAGTTTGTAGATTATCTATCAAAGATTGCTTTTCATCAAGTGACTTTTGCAAATCCTCTATTACCTTTTCCAAAACTATTTGTGGAACATAAGGTCTCAAATTTTCAGGTTTTGGAATAGGAATAGGATTTTCCAAAGGTTTTTCAGTAAAACACTCAAGAATTTCGGGTATGACAGCCTCATGATTGTCTTTGATTGTCTTATGTGTAGAGTTAGCAAAGAAGTCATATGACTCATCCATTTTCTAGAAAATCATCAGCCTCATAATCACTATCAGTCGGTCTCACAAATTGGTCTGTCATCCCACATCTCAAATAAGACTCGTTGTATAATGTTGGGACTTCTTCTTGTGCTTCGAGCAAACATTTTGGATTGTTATAACCCAACCCTGATGTGAATATTGTTTCTGAATTTCTTGGCCTATTTAAAAAAACTTGTTGATATGAACGATTGATCTTATACAATTTTTCTTGATAAGACTTGATTTCAGCTTTCAGCTCATCATTTTCTTTATCAAGTTTTTGTTTAAGAGAATCTTTTATGCAACATTCATATTTTAGGTCAGAAATTTTGTTTTCAAATTCCGTCACATCAGGGATAGATTCTTTCATCTTGACATTCAAAGACTCAATGTCTTCAGCCAAAGCATTTGCTCGAAACATCTCATTGGTCTTTTCAACTTGAAGTTGTCTGACAGTCTTGCTCAGTTCAAGAACTTTGGTCTCAAGTTCTTGTTTCTCAAGATGCAGTTTGGAGTTTTGAGTAAAAGAGACTGCTGCTTTTTCAGATTTCAAATTCTCAACATCTTTTTGAAGTGAATCAATTTTAATTTGAAAATCTTTTTCTTTGTCCTCCAAATCTTTCTTTAATTTTAAATTCTTTTTACTCAACTCCCTGCAATCTTTCCTTGCTGTATCAGACATATCCATATAATGTTTTAAAACTGATTTGGGAAAAGAGATTACCTCATCCTCGACTTCAGAAGAGCTTTCATCATTTTCCTCCAACTCCTTTGACTTCTTGATCTTTGTCATGAAGCACACATTTGCTGTAAGTTCGTCTGTCTCCTCATCAGAAAGATGTAACCACTTGTCATCCTCAGCGAGAAGAGCAATTCCGCTTTCCTCTTGTCTTGCCAGCAAAAGTTTGTACTTGTAGTACTCGGAGTTCTTCTGTCGAGGTTTAGTGCAGTTGATAGCAAAATGTCCAGTAAGACCACAGTTATAGCACTTCTTGTCTTCATTCCTTCTCTCCATTACCTTCTTCTCAAACTTCTTCTGATTTTCATATTTCTTCTCACCACCAACAAACTCTTTCTTCTGATCAAACTTAGGAGCATTCGCATTTTTTGCATACGAAGAGACTGATGAAGTCCTAAGCTGATTGTTTGTTGGTTTCTTCTTGAAGAATTTCTTTTTGAAAGCCTTAGTGAAGTAAGCGAGTTCTTTGTACATCTCTTTTTGCTTCTCATCCAGATCAGAATCACTCATCTCACTCGAATCAGAATCAGTTTGAACTTCAACAAAACTGTGTCTTGACAATCTTGAAGTCTTCTTTTCAGCAATCAAGGCCAATGGATCTGAATGTACACTCTCTTCTTTCTTCTTCTGAATTCTCTGAACATCCTCAACATTAAGTTGTAGCTTTTCAAACAGAGTGTGAATGGTGAGTTTTCCGAAGTCTGATTGTTGGTTGAGTTGGGTTCCACACACTTGCCATTCCTCTTCCAGATTTTTGATGAATTTGATGTTCAGTTCCATATTGGTTCTCTTCACATCATTCTTTCTCAGCTCATTGATGACATTGCAGAATCTGATGTATACCTCATTCAATGGTTCACCTTTTTGTTGTTTGAATGTTTCATACATGTTCAAAACAGTCGACAACCTTATGGTGTTTGACACATCAGATCCTTCCATCTGCTTCTCCACTTCATCCCAAATGTCTTTTCCTGTTTCATAGGAATCTACATTGCAGTAAATGTCATCAGGAAGTGCTTGGTAAAGAAAGGCAATTGCACTTTGGTCAGCCTCAACTCTGCTTCTCTGATCTGTGTTCCAACTCTCTTCAGGTAACACTTCTCCATTAATTGGGTTCTTTGGAATTTCAGGACCATCTTTGTAAGATTTTCTCAGCAGTTTTCCATTCTTCTGCCTGTCTATCCAGTTCAGAAACCTTTTCTTCCATTGAGGATAAGATCCTCTAAACAAGACAGGTGGTCTTCCTTCAGAACCAAGTGCTAAAGCTTCCCTTGAAGCCATTTCAAGCAATTGAAAGACTTAGAAAAATTTGAGAATTTTCAATTTCAACTAAATGCAGAGCTTAAACCTCTGCAAATAGAACAAGTAAGAAATTTCAAAATCTTGATTTTTCAACCCACGCGAAGAATATTGATGAAAAATGGTTTTGAGAAATTTTCTTGAAAAATTTTGATTTGAGATTCTTAAAAACAACTAAGTGCCGAGCTTAATTCTCTGCAAATGGTGCAAGTGACCAAGTCGCAACCCAAGTACTTAGATCAACACACAAAAACAACTGAATGCCGAGCTTAATTCTCTGCAAACAGTACAACTTATAAAGTCACTTGGTCGAAGAATCAATTTCAACTATTTGCCGAGCAAATATCTCTGCAAACAGCACAAAGACCTGTTTGCCGAGCTTAAACTTCTGCAAACAATGCAAGTAGCACCAGTCTCAAATCAAGAATTCTCAAAAACAACTATTTGCCGAGCAAAAAGCTCTGCAAATAGCACAAGTAGCCTCAACCCTTAACTACAAATCCTTGAAACACCTATTTGCCGAGCAAGGAGCTCTGCAAATAGAACAAGTAACCAGAACACTTAACCAAATTTCTTGAAATAACTATTTGCCGAGCAATAAGCTCTGCAAATAGAACAAGTGAAGTTCCAGTACTTAGCCAAATTTCTGAAACACGTATTTGCCGAGCAAATTGCTCTGCAAATAGTACAAGTAAGAACCACACTTTAGCCAAAGACTTCTGCAAATGCGAGTAACCACAACACGACAAAATAGTCGGTTAGGTTATCTTCTTCGTTCAGCCAAACCCTTATTTGCAGAGAAGAATGAAAATCTTCGATATCTTCTTCATTTTTGCGAATTAGAACTCGAATTTTATATCAAAATGTTCAGAAAATCAATGCGCACAAATCCTCAAACAAATTATATGCTAATTTCAACTGGAAATCAAACCCTCACGAACATGCGATTTGTAGAGCTCGATCAAAAACAACTCAAATGATGAAATTAGCTTCTGAAAATGATAGCGAAGGAAGATATATAGATATAGAATCGATCGGTGAACAAAATTAGAACAAAAACACACTTAATTTGCAGTAATCACTGAAACAGTGAGCTCTGCAAATGAACCTTTCAGAAAATCAACTCAAATTCCAAAATTAAGCACAAATTAAGCTTGTAATAAGCTTTTGGATCGTTCAGATACTCTGATTGTGCTCTGATACCAATTGTAAAGTGTAGAATTCGAGCTTTTGTGTGTGTGTGAGTGTGTGTTAATGGCGGTTACTAGAGAGAGAAAGTAGAGAGAGAGTAGAGAGATGTCAGGGAAAGTTTGGTTTGTATTATGTGGTCAAAGGTTACAATTAACATAATGGAGGGGGTTTATATATATATGAGCTATTTACACTATGCCCCCTTCCATTGTAATAAGTTTACAATATAAGTACAAATTAACATAAGGTACACAAATCAACTACTACATTTATATTTCTAACAATAGTCCGGCCAGCAGCGCTGTCCAGATACCAGGTGTTCTTTTTACGATCGCCCTGCACACCCACAAAAATCATTAGTTATTTTTGTGAACCCATCTTTTCTTGATGGGTTCAGTGGACTTCACTTCAGAAGTCTCAGTTGATTGTTGTGGTGTTGAACTGGAGGCTGCATCTGGAGCTTTTTCACCAGCTCCAGGTGCAGGAGTAAAAACGATTGGTATTTGATACTTATTTCCCTTTTTCTTATCAGATTTTGTTCTAGATGGAACATTCTTTTGTTTTTGTTTTGAAGGGGTTTTAATATTTTGTTTTTCAACTGGAGGAGATGAACCTCCTTCCAGATTTTTAATTTTGGCAGTACAACTCTGAACCTGCCTAGACAAAAGTTGGAGTTGACTTTCCAGTCTTAACAAAATATTATTTTCAGTAGGTTGCTGAACCTTGGACCTAGGTTCAGCTGGAGTTTTAGTCTTTTGAGTCTTGGGCTCTTTTGACTTTTGAGGCAAAGGCTTATCACCAGTAGCCTTTTTGACTGGAGCTTTAGCCTGTTCAGCTCCAGTTTTAACCTCAGTGGGGGTGGTCTCAATAGGTTCAGTTTTGACAATTTTAGGTTGATCATATGGAGTTTCAACCCTAAGAGCTGGAGGCAAGGCATGAAGATCTGGTATGAGAGCTGCCATCTCAAGATCTCCAGATTTCCATGCATTTTTCTGGGCATCAATTGTTTTAGAAAATGCATCATAGTTCTTTCCAGATGCTTTTACCCATGACTTGATAATCATTTGTTCTTTTTCAAGATCAGATTTTAATTTTTGATTTTCAAGTTCAAGAGCCTCAATTTTCAAAACTGACTCCTTGAGAGCCAACTGGACACTTTGTAAATCATTTAATTGTGGTCTAACATTGTTCAGTTCAGTTAAGATAGTTTCCAGATATCTTTCACTGTCTGCTCTAACAGTTTCCACAAATACTAAGTCACCATTTAATGATTCAGCAAGGTCCAGTTTCAGTTCTGGATCAACCTGGTTGTCATAATCACATACCTTTTTCAAAATGATGTCCACCCATCTTCCAGTGATAACATCATCTTTTGCCACATGTTGCTGTTGATCTTCCAAGGCCATGAAACACATGTCCCTTTCCTCTTCATCATCAACTGATGAGTCATCAGAGTACTCCCACTTTCCCTCAGTTTGTGCATCATGCACTGATTCTTTTCTTTTTCCATGGACAGGAGGGAAATCTGGGCCTTAAGCTTCTTATATTTGGCTTTATAGCTATCATCAGGCCGATTGAAATTAGGGGAAGAGGGACCAGTTTGGTTGTTCATCTGACTAGATCTGCATTCCTTCATAAAGTGACCTTTCTTACCACACTTATAGCAGGTAAGATTGGCTTTATCCAGAGAGCTGGAGCTGGAAGCATTGTTTGGGCCATTAAATCTTTTAGATTTATGCTTAAACCTATTAAAGGTGTTAGCAATCATGGCTACCAGATCATCATCGTCAGTTTCATTACAACCATCACTGATTTCAGTGGTCAGGCCAGATTTCAAGAAACTGTTTAACATCTCCTTCATTGAGTGTGACTGGACACTCTCTGCAGACATTAAGGCAGCACAAGGTCGTTCAGTTATACTAGCAGCCTTGGTACTCTGGGCATGGTTCAAGGCATTCTGCTCAGCCACCAGTCTTGCTGCATTATTATCTTTAGTGGATCTAAAGGCTCCAAAGAGCGATGCAAGAGTGTGACTGTGCAGGGTTTTACCTTGTCTTAAGACGAGAACCATGTTTTCCCATTTGGAAGGAAGAATATCACAAAACTTCTCAAGAAGAATATCCTTATCTTCTCAACACCCAAGCCTCTTAACTGATTAATGAGGCTAGTAAATCTGGTGTAAGTACCAGTTAAACTTTCATTGGGAAGAGCAAAGAAGGATTCATACTTCTTGTTCAGGGCAACCTTTCTGGTGACAATAGTGTCATCACCTCCTTCAAATTGAATAACCAATTCATCCCACATTGCCTTGGCACTGGGGAACAACACAAGTGTTGGAATTAGATCTTCAGGAACGGCTCCAAGGATCATGTTTTTCAGTCTGGTATCAAGGTCAACCAGTCTGCGATCCTCATCAGACCAATGGTCTTCGAGCTTTTCTCTACTGCCTCTTCTTCCAGTAGGATCTAGAAGAGGACTTACCCCAAGAGACATGGGTATATATGGTCCATCCTTAAGGATTTTTAACATATACCTCTCTATCCCACCAAAATGCAAGAGCATTCTAGCCTTCCATGTTCCAAAAGTCTCACTGTTTCCGTCAAATTTGGGAATAGGAGTATTGGAGTAGTGAACATGGACATGGTTAGGGGCATTAGGAGGAGGAGGAGGGTTGGTATTAACATTTTGAGCAGGTTTAGTTTCATCAGGACCAAAACCAGTCTCACCTTCAGTATTAGTCATCTAAGCAGATCTAGGCAAATATATTAGCCTTCTGCTCTGATACCACTTGTAAGTTCCAACTCAATAGATGGTACTAACTGAAGACACCTCTATGTCGATGGTGAGATAACTTTGCAGTATACACACTGATATGGAGACGACCAGTTGCAGTATGTATATACCAGGTTAATGGATTGATTACTTATTATGGTGACAATAAGTAAATGACAATGCAATAAGTAAATACTTGTAAAGTAAATTGGTGAGATGATATGTATTTTTCAAGTGTAATTTATTTATTATCTTTAAATAAATTACAAGGTTGTTGTGGAACCAAGATAATACAAAAGAGTAAATATCCTAACAACCTATGAAATACAATCGATCTAATACTTGAAAATTCTCTAAACAATCGAAACACTTAAAGTTGTGAAATGTTCCTTTTTGCGATTGAGAGAATATTGCACAAGTTCACCAAGAAATGCAAATGTCTGAATATGCAAAGTTATTTCTTGGTTGTGCAAAGACCTCTATTTATAGGCAAAGTTGACAGTGGGATGTCAACTTTGGCCGTACAAATATGGTTGAGAGCATTTAAGGAATAGCATTTAATTCCTTAAAATGTTGTATAAAGTTATGACTTAAAGTCACTTTATTCAACCTGCTTTATGTACTTTTGTACTTTATACATAGATAAATCCTTTTATCCGTATAATAGCACATAAAGCATAAAGGTCTTTTCCTCGTAATCAGTGTAAAGCTTTGTAAGTGCTTTACACTGATGGTCTCCAGTTTATATCTGAGTAGAATGTCAACTGGGCTTCGCTGCCATTGTCATTCTTTATCTTCCACTTGTTGTCTTCGACTTCAACTGGAATATCTTCACATCTGGTCAGATCTCAACTGGAGGAAGTCTTCAGTTGCGTTAACTGTACGTTGCAACTGGACTTCAATATATTTCTGGACAAATCTGCTAGTCTCCAGATGCAACTGGAGACTGGCCAGTTTACCAGTAAACTGGTCCTAACACTTCTCTCGTTACATTTTTAATGAGATGCATAGGCAGATAAGGGCAAGGGATGATGAGAGGTTTTTGATGTATTAGAGGTTCGTGATGCTGATCATTAATGCTCGACTACCCAATCTTGTTCCGGAGGGTCCCACTGAGTCGGTGACTATGATGCCTAATCGTATCTTTAATGATAGTTATAGATACCGTGGAAATCTTGCTCCACAGGCTAGACCGAGGACATAAACCTCTTTGGGGAGCTTGTTAATCCCGCTTATGTTGCTCCAGAACATAATGGATTTGCACATGAGGATTCTGATGTCGAGGGTGACGTTGCTGCTGCTCCACATCCAGCCCTTCCATAACCTCCAGTTGCACCATTGATACAACCACAACAACAACAACAACAGCAACCAGAACAACCACCTCCAGCTGCAGCAGAGGCTCCTCAAGTGTTGTTGATCCAGGAAGAAGTTGTTCAAGCAAATCCTGAGATCGTTGCTGAACAAGATGATGCACAGAACCAAGAAGTCAACATTGTGGTTGATGATAAGGGTTTAGGTGCAGAACACGTCAACGATATGGTTATTGACAACCAAGAAGACGTTGCTGAGGATATTGGAGGAGATGTCATACAAGGAGAAGAGGAACAGGAGGAGATGATGAAGATGATGATGGGGACGATGGTCAAGATAATTTTGTTGTTAGAGTACCCTTAGGTCAAGGTGTTGGTAGTACTTCTGTAGTAGGTGATCTCCCCATGGCCGAAGCTGATTCCCGGCCAGTTGTATAGGAGGAAGATTGCTCCTTATCAGGGCGAAGTCTCAAAAGAAAGAGACAGAGTCAAGACGAAGGGCGTCTAATGTAAATGAGTCATTGGGACTTATTGCCGAGACATATTCTTCCGAGGTGGAAGAGAGTACACGTGATTTGGATGAGCCGGAACCGAGTAACGAGCCTGCGCAGAACTTAAACGAAGAAATGACTGAAGGACCTCTTTCTAGAGGTAAAGGATTGATGGTTGCACCTTCCTCGAGTTCAGCAGCACCATCAATTCCTCAAGTTCTTTTCTGTCTGCCAGTCATCAAACAAGCTATTATATCACTGGTAAGCGCAGAAGATGACCAGTCACCTCCAAAGGTAATCATACTTTTGAGAATCAAGATTGGAGATAGGCCAGTCTCGATGACTGCAAGGCCGCGCAGCTCTACATCCACACCAATCATGTCTATGTCAACGACTCCACCAACTACAACAAGACCATCCGTGACTTCTTCACAGCAAGGAGCTGCTCAGTCTAACAAGGAAAGAGTATCCAAGTTAGCTGATGACATCCAGAGGATGAGAGCTCTAGTTGTAGGCTTGTCTGACAAGCTAAAGAAGAAAGAAGAGTCAGACAGAAGAGATGCCGACTTCATAAGACAAAGTCACCTAGAGCTAGAGAATCGTCAGTACGACCTGCAGGATGCCCAAGAAGCAACGATCAGCTCAGTTAATGCGATAGTTGACTCCTTTGGGTTGCACCACAAACTGCTGAAATGTCAAGCTAAGCATCTTGAAAGCTTAGGTAAGAAGTCTGCTGAGCTGCACAACAAGATCAAAAATCTTGAATCTCAGGGGGAGAAGGCTGGCTGCAAGGATGACGCTCTCAAACATCGTCAAAGGGACGATGAGGATGAGGAAGACCAAGATCCGAGTGGTTCCAGACAGCAGGAGGAGATTCAGAGATTTCCGACCTCAAACGTCAATGCAGCTCAGGGGAGCAGGGTCAGCAAGGTCAATCAGACCAAGGCAAGTCGGGCCAAGTTGCTGATACATCAAATGCTCCTTCATCTGATCAACCGGCCGTAGAGGAAGTGGCTGGTATCTAGGAACAACCGACTGTAGAAGAAGTGGTCGGTATTAAGGTCAGACCAACTATTGAGGAAGAAGTTGGAAGTGAACTCCTGGACGTTGAGGATGAGGAAGACCAAGATCCGAGTGGTTCCAGACAGCAGGAGGAGATTCAGAGATTTCCGACCTCAAACGTCAATGCAGCTCAGGGGAGCAGGGTCAGCAAGGTCAATCAGACCAAGGCAAGTCGGGCCAAGTTGCTGATACATCAAATGCTCCTTCATCTGATCAACCGGCCGTAGAGGAAGTGGCTGGTATCTAGGAACAACCGACTGTAGAAGAAGTGGTCGGTATTAAGGTCAGACCAACTATTGAGGAAGAAGTTGGAAGTGAACTCCTGGACGTTGCTGCGTACTTCAATTTTGATGAGTATGGGAGCATGTTTGAAAATCCGTCAGACTCTTCAGCTCAAGACAAGTGTTCATATCTTGATGCAGTACTTGATCTTCTTGATCCAAAAGACAACGGATCAGATGAGCTATCTTTACAAGCAACCGTTGCCGAGGGCAAGGTTGGGGTAGACAATCAAACAGAGTCAGGCTCTAATCAAGAGCTAAGTACTGCTGATGTGATTGAAAAGAAGAGCAAGAGTCCAGTGGATGCAACACTTGATGTTCCTGATGACAGAGTTTTGGCCAGCACTTAGGAAGACAGACGAAGACTTGCAGACCACATCTAGATGCTAGTGTCAAGGGGGAGACTGTTGGTGCACATTTCTCGGTGACAAAAGCATTCTAGATGTGATATGTATTTTGTATTCAAGTCTTGTAATTTATATTGGAAATTACCGTCTGTCAATGAAATTACCTTTACATATACCGTGATCATATTGGGGTCTTTATATATGTTTATATGTCGGTTTATTATTTGTGTTTTGCAGGTACTTAACATGGATGTAAACAATACATATAAAGGGTAATTAAGTTAATGTTGGTTCTACGTTTACAGTAGTAGGAACATTAACTTAAATATTCCTAAGTGTCATTTGAGAGTTCTTGGGAACAAGCAAAATGTGCTTGGTCAGAAGAACACTCAAACAGTTTGTGTGTTCTGGGAAACACGCAAACAGGCCAAACCCTTATGGGCCTTGATGGGCTGACATGGGAACACGTAAACCCTATGGGTTTTGAGTGTTTCCAGCCCTGACCTATAAATAGAGTGTGTGGTGCGCAGTTTCAGATAGCATGAGTGGTAGAGAGAGAAACAAGCAAAATCATGAGAGAGAAACTACTAGAGCTAAGAACACACAAATCTAGTAGATCTTGTTGTGTCACTCGTCTCACGCACGAACCACAAAACACACACTCGTGTTGGTTGGCTTAGGATTTGGAATACATATCGGGTATTCTTGTCCGGAGAGCCGCCTCACTATATTAACCAAATACGAGTGTTTATGTCCACGCATAGATATATATATATATATATAGTGATATAAAAATATATATATATATTATATATATATATATATCTTACAAAAGGTGATATAGAAACAGTGGGTTATCTTGAGGGATTCCGCACCTCAACATATCCTTAGTCAATCTCGTTTCGACGGTCCGACAAACGAGGGCGACACTACTAGAAAAAGGGCTATCCTTGACCCGCTTTTTATGACCCACGCTACAAGATGACGCGCAAAGAGCAAAGTCATAAAATAAGAGTCATTTCGAGTAAATTTTCTATTGGGGATGACTCGTTTTCAGAAGCGTCATAACATATGGGTCATAATCAGTTAAAATTTAGCCAGCTACCTGATATACCCCTAAAATAATTTCCAACTCCTATGTGTCAAAACACCCACAGACAATTCACACTCAAAATTCAAAAACACACACACATCTATCTCAAAACACACACACACACACACACACACCCCTACCTATCAAACCCGATCGCCATCCACGCCATCCATCTCCAACACACACACACTTTCCGACGGCCGTTAATGGCGGTTCCCGTCGATATCATCACCAAACCACCGTCGTCTTCTCCGTCGCCGTCGAATCTCCGGCTCGCCTTCGGAAATGTTCTCGCCTTCTTCATTCTGTTGCTGATCGGAGTACTTGCATTCTCGATCTTTTTATTTTCGGTATATTATTATTAATCATTCGGATCTAAATATTTATATTTAAGCTTGAATTTATTTAACTGATGTGTATTTTCTAATATATTTTTTATATTTTATTTTTGTGTTTGCAGGTTATTAAGTATGAAAGTGTTATTCATGAATTTGATCCTTATTTCAATTATAGAGTCACTCAGGTTTTTTTTTCTTTCTTTTTCTTTTTAAATTGATCTGATTATTCATATATATCAAAGGTTTTTGAGTATATTTAGATATATGTAGATTTATCATGAAGAACGTTTTGCTTTGAAAATAAAAAAAAATAAAAGGAATTTGCAGGATGTAGATAGTTACGGCATAATAGTGTTTTCATACTTTGTCTGATTGTGAGTGGTTGAATATTGAAAGTGTTTTGCTTTAAAGGTTATCAACGAAGAGAAGGAATACGAGAAGGAGGCAAGACCAGTTATGGTTGAAGCCTTATTGATGGTGTTTGAGGTAACTATTAAAGGGTATTTCTCCGGACGATTTGGTCATGGCATCTCCACTATCACCTGGTAAACTTTTGCAGTCACGAGTTTTAATATATATGTTTCTTGCAGGAGAGTATCTAAAGCCGCCGCCGTCGTCTCAGCAGCTGCCCCAACGCCACTACCACCACAACATCGCCATGGTAACAGTTTTCTTGACAACGAGGTTAGTTCAAACTTTATCGTTGGTAAAAGCTGATGAAACCGAGTTAATGTAGGAAACGGGTTGGAGTTATGGTATAATGACTGAATTGCAAGTCGTTTTCCTGTAGTTTTGCACCTTAAAAATATCTGAATTAGTTCTGTACAGAACCTGTTTGTGCAGGTCGCTCTATACCTTCTTAGGTTGAGCTTGTTTCTAAGCATTTAATCTTGTGCAGGTCGCTCTATACCTTCTTAGGTCAAATTGGTCCTTGCATTGTCTAGCCATTTGAGTTCATATTAGATATGTAAAAGTGTTTGGCGTTAATTGGCAGCCCGCGAACTCACTGCACAGGTTATGTGTTAGAAACAAACTTGAGCTTAATTGAAGGTTTAATGGAGGATTTAGGTTAGTGTGTGAAAAGTGTGTTTGTGTGTGAAAGGGAGGTTGAAGATGATAGGGAGGAGAGAGAAAGTAATTAAGTGAGATGTAAGTGTGTTTATTATGAAAGGCTTAGTTACATTATTAAGATACAAGGGGTATTTATACTAATTACATTAAGTTTCACTTAAGCCCCTTGTACTTTAAGGACAACACAAATGTAACTCCATTTACAATTAAACACCACTAATTTATATTTCTAACAATCTCCCCCTTGGTGTTGAATTGTAAATGTTGCATCGTCTTCGGTCTTTAAATAAACATGATGAGTCCATTTGTTGAAAATCTTCAATGTTGATTGGACTTTGAAGCTTTCTTATTGTCTTCAATGTCTTGTATCAACCTTGACTTTGAATCTTCTCAACAAACAAATATATTTGACGATGACTTATTAAATCTTGATCTTCTCTTGCAACTTTGAATACTTTGGAAGCATCTTTGAAATCTTTGTAGCTTTTGAGCTTTCACAACTTGAACTTTTGAATGTTGATTTCAACTTGATGTTGCTTGGAGAAGTAACTTGAAATTTGAGTAGCATGCGGAAGCTTGGTTTTGACTTTGAATTCTTTTGGATGCGGAAGCTTGATTTAACTCTGAATTCTTTTGGCTTTGCGGAAGCTTGGTTTTGACTTTGAAATCTCTTGGCATTTCGGAAGCTTGGTTTTTGGAATGCGGAAATTTGAATTTGTCTTTAAAACTTCAATTCTTGGTCTAACTTGTCTCTGAATCAATAAACATCTTGGAGCACTTGATCCTTTGATCAATTAACATTTGCTCCCCCTCAATCAAACAACTATCTCGGAGCAAATTATTCAATAACAAATCTTTAATCTCTTGCTCCCCCTCGAACAAACAATCATTTCGGAGCATATTTAACAATTCATGAGTTTTCTCTTGCTCCCCCTCAAATTAACAATCTCTTCAAACTATGAATCTTCTCAAGACATTAAACAAACTTAGCTATCACAAGTATCAACAAACGAACAATCTCCATTCAATCTCAAACTCTTCTAATCATCAAACAATGGTCAAATTTCCAATAAATCTTTCAAATATCGACCATGTACATCATCTTGAATATACTCGATCTCGAATCAATCCTTTAACTTTCTCGAAACAATCTCTCAACTTGGCACGATAATTATTCACTCTCTTCACCTAAACTTGCGATCCTTTGAACATCCAAACACAACAATCATCCTCGAACAAATTCTACCAATCAAATTCTACCTATATCCTTGAACTCTATCTATCAATCATATAATCATTTCTCCCCCTTATGATGAAAATGTGAAACGGTTTCATCATACAATAATGATTGATAGCATAAACGGTAGATGCCAACAAACAACAAGCACGCAAATTAACCCAACCCAATTCCCAATGAACCTATTGGTGAACTAGAATTTGAGGTTGCGTTTTTGGAAAAAGATTTTATAAAGGTGTTTGTGTTCTTTGTGTTTGTGTGAAGAGAAATGAAAACCGGATAAAAATGATCCGTTAACACAACCAAAAATCAAAAGAATTAATGGTGTGGCCTAAAAATACGATTACTATTTTCAGGACTTCCCATTATCATCGAGAAATGTACAAAGCTTATCTCTAAATGGTTCGGTCTATGGCTTTTCAACCGATAGATTGCTTTAAAGAATGTAATTCATGGTCAGTGTCACAAAGGCGTTCAATAACCATGTCTTACTATCCTCAAAGACTTTTGGGAAAATAAATCTGAGGTCACATAGACTTCTCGTTTACTCAACAAATTCATAAATGAAAATGTGAGACCTACGTTCAACGTTGGAAAAGATGTTAGCATTGGTAGGATTTCCATTCGATCATCGTGGAATATCAAAAATGTGATATCACTACGAATGTTCCGGCAATATCACAAAGATATGCAATGTCACAAAGACATATAAAGACTTTATGTGTCCTAGTCAAATGAAAGAATATTTCAAGTACGCTCTAGACTCAATAGTGATCAAGTGAAGTCGGGGACCGGAGCAGAGTGTCTCCCTTTTCAATATCAACGTCTTCCAAATGAAGAGTCGATAGAAATGTGAAAATCTCCGTGAGAATAAAACAAGTATTTGTTAAGAATTACTTGAGTGGTTAGGAAAAGATGTGCATTGCTTCACTGGGTCCATGAAGTCTTCTTCAATATCGAGAAATCAACAAATGAAATCCGATAGGAACGTGTTGACCCGGCTTTTTGAGAATTTTGGGGAGGGCTTTTATTTCTTTTAGCCCTTTCTCACATCATTTCACCGTAACCTCTCACTTTTCGACTACTCCCTCATGTCCTATTTGCACAAACATCATCACCACGCTCATAAACCCTCACAATCTAAAATTGAGAATAGAACTCTGGGGTTAGATCTCATCGGCGATGACAAGATCATGGAGTTTTTATGAGTGGCCTAAACTCTCATGTGCAAATCTAACACCGAACTTCTTTGAATTTGATCGAAAATGGTTTGAAAATCTTCCAAAGTGTTTGAAAATGATAGAAGCGTTTGAACACTTGGAAGTTTTGGTTTTATAAACAAACTCCCCCTAAATATATGCATGATATAAACAAAGTTTTTGCATATAAAGGGTGAGTAAAAGGTTTGAAAGTTGCTCACAAACATTAAAAATGAGATGTGAGTCCCTTAATTATGAGATGGTTAACCCAAGAATGTGTAAATACAACAAGTCTAATAAGCACTAGAATGGACTAGTATTACTTTAATATAAATGCAAGTATATAAATAAAGTAATACAAGACTTAAAGCAATAAACAAATAAAGTGGAACATTATGTATAGTTTCATGGGTATTTTATTTATTGATGTTTAAATAAAATACAAGGTTGTTGCGGAATCAAGATAATACAATTAAGTATGTATCCTAACAACCTATGAGTTACAAATGATCTATATTTGTCAAATAGCTCTTTAGGATCGAGATACTTAAAGTTGTGAAGTATCCCTGTTTAAGATCGAGAGTATTTTAGACAAATTCACTTAAATGCAAAAGGAATGCTTAAAAGTATTTTTCTCAAAGATATGACTTTGTATTTATAGGCAACAAAATTCACCAGTGAATTTTGTGCCGTACAAATATGGCTGGATGCATTTAATGATCCGACAAGATCATTAAATGCTTTGGATAAAGAATAAGGATAAAGTCACATCAAGTGCAAGTGTATCCTTATATCCAACCACCTTAACACGCGTATACTTTGTTAAAGAACAAGTGGGTTGTTCTTTGGAAAGTGTGTAAAGGCTTAAAGTCAATCCTCGATGTTAGTGTTCAGACTTGCAGGATCTAGAACACCAACAATCCTCCAGTGAACAGATCTGGTAAGACTTCCAGTGGACTCCGCCATTTGTCAGTCTTCTTTATTCTTACTTCAGTCTTTGACTTCAGTGAGAATGTCTTCAGTAGAATAGATCTGGACTGGGGTGAAGTCCAGTGAGCTAATCTGGAGAATACCCCAGATTTCTATACAAGTATTTTGCTCACTGGTCTTCCATTATTTCTGGACAAATCTTCAGAGGACTTCAGATTCCAAGTCTGGAGTAGGTCAGATTCTGGACAGATCTTCAGTAAGCTCCAGTAGTCGAGTCTGGAGCTAGTCCAGTAAATCTGGACCTAACAAATTCCCCCTATTTGTTTAGAAATAATGCAAGTGTTTTCAGACTTATAGATATACAAATTTGTATGTCTGGAAAACACTTGGTCGATTTAAGTCTAAAAAATCTAAGTTACTGGATAACACTTTATAGATCATGAGTGTTTCAGTTTCAACTTTTAAGTTCTAACTTAGACTAAATCTGGTCATTTACTTGTAAAAATAAAAACTTGCAACTATTTTACTTTCATCAACTGGAAAAATAATTACAACTTTTATAAGACAATTAATTACAACAAGTACAATGATAAAAGATTCAGGCCCTTCTTCTTGATGAATGCCCTGGTGCATCTTCAGTGGCCTTCCTCTTAGGAGATGATGATGGAACAGACACTGGTGGTCTCAGACCCAACACAGCTTCCATTTCTTGGATTCTCTTCCAGACTTTCTCAATCCTCTTCATAAAAGCTTTCACATCTGGAGAGAGATCAGTCTTACCTTTGAAAGTTAATCCAATCTCCTTTAGTTCAGTCCATCCAAATGCTTGGACTGAAGTATCCTTCCTCTCATCTGTAAAGTTACCCTCTCTGGTCAACTTCACATTAAACCTGGTCATACCTTGATGATTTTCAGCCAGTTTAATTTCAGCATTCACAATCCTTCTGGCATTGGCTCTGAAATTCATCATTTCTTCAAATTTTGCCTTCTGCTTAGCCAACTGAATCATTTCTTCAGTATCCCTGGATACACCACTCTGCTGTCCTTCAGTGGACTGGTGTTCTTGTCTATTGATTCTGAGAGTAGTATCCAGTGGAATGAAGGTGCTAAGATCACCATCTTTGATTGCTTTCAGTTGCTTGGCTGTAAGCTTAGGTAGACCAGTCATTCTCTTTCTGTATTCCAATTCCAGAGCACCAGCATTACGTCTAATCTTCTTCTGGAGGCTTACCAGCTCCTCCTTTCTCTGTCTGATCAACTCTGCAATTGTAACACCATAAATCAACGAGTCATATACCTGCTCTTCTTCAGCATAGAACGAGCGTATATGGACATCGTTCAGTGCATCAAGACACTGATGAACTCTTGGGTCATCTTTCATCCTTTTAAAAACTTCAATGTTTACGCCTAACCTTCCAGCGTTATAGGAGTCCAGAGTACCCATATTAGCCATATCCCTATGATGGGCCAGCAGTTCTTCTTTTTGATTATTCTTGAAGATTTCGATCATGATACACTGTTGTTGTAACTTCCTTGAAGTTTCGTTGTCAACATCAATTTGTTCTTCTTCTTCACCAGACACAACCTTTTCTTTTCCTTTAACCGCCTTCAGTGTGGTAGGAATGTCTGGGAAGCTTTTGAACTGGGGCTCACTGGCTTCAGTACCAGTAGCTTCTTGTGTTCTTTCAACCATACGTGCACTGGCATCAGTACCAGTCACTTGTCTCTGTTGCACGACGCTTTCAGTAGCGACTGCCCTTGCAACTTCTCTCTTTCTCCTTATTAACCCTTCTTGTTCACCAGTAGATGGAACTGAACGTTTTTCCCCCTTGGAATGATCTCTAGTCCTTGACTTCAGATCATTCCACAACTCTTCCATCATATGTCTATCAAAGGAACCAAAGGTTCTTCCTTGTTCTGGTAATGAAGCAGTCATACCAGTTTGAGTGCCTGGACTTCCCTTTTAATACTTTCAATTGATTCTGGCAAGTCCTTTGGCAGCTCAACCTCAACCATCTTTACAACTTCTGGCAACATAACCTCCTGAAATGATCTAAGGATAGATCCAGATATTTCATCAGAGATCTCTTTCAGCATTTCACCCCTGACCTTTCTAACAACTTCATCACTGAGGGTGTTGACCAGATCAGTCTGATCAAATGTTGGCCTGCTCTCCAGTGCACCAACTCTTGTCACAATCTTCTCAACCTCATCTTTAAGACCTGCCAGTGGTTGCACAACCTTATTCTCCACTGCAGTCTTAACAGAATTCACAATCTTTCCTTCCAACCCTTGTACTGCCACCCTTAAATTTTGAGAATTAACATTCGTGGCCAGTACCAGTTCATCCAGTTTATCAAATACTAACTTCTCATTCCCAGCGAAGAGGTTCATTTCTGACGCTAAATTATTTGACAACATTGATTTGAAGTCAGAAATAACCTGGGAAGATGACTGGAGTGATCTCTCCAGGTCCGCCACCCTACTAAGAAGGCCTTGGACCTCGGCTGAAGAAGAAGAGGAGAGACCACTGGGTTGTTCCAGATGAGAAGTCACTCTGGTCATCATTGGTACTTGTGCCCAGTCCTCTTCAGTTTCAACATTAGAGACTGGCACACTTGGTTCGGTTGGGTGTACTGGTGATTGAGTTTGTGTTGGTTGAATGAATGGTGTGAAGTATGAAGTGGATTGAGGAATTGATGGTGGTGGTGGTGGTGGCATTGAAGGTTCTGGTGGTGGCATTTCTGGTGTAGGAGTTGGTATTTCTGGTTGAGGTGTTGGTAATTCGGTTTCTGGTGGAGGAGGTGGCATTTCTGGTGAACTTTCAATCTGTACATCTTCACCCAAGAAATCCATATTAACATCCAAATTCTGACCTCCAGAAATAGGAGAGTCAGCCTCATCCCAAAAAGAAGCACCAGCAACATCAACTTGTTCACCAGCTTCAACATTTAAATCCAGTGAAGCCTCTTGCTCACCAGAAGCTTGTTCTTCAGTCTGAACAACTTCAACAGCCTCTTCTCGTACAACAGCCTGGACTTCAGTGTCCACTCTCTGTTCAGATTGTACAGAAGGATCAATATTTTCCTCTTCAAAGATGGGAGACCCATCAATATTCATAATATCACCAGGATGGGTTAATGGGTTTACCTGGACTCCACCTCTCATCAGACGCCTATGTGATCTTGGTCGTCTGGAAAGCTCAACAACTACTTGACTTGAACTTTCTGGAGCCACTTGCCTTATAGGTTGTACCATCTCAACAACCTGAACATCTTCACTACCAGTAGGTACTTCAACAACTTGTACCCTACCTGGTGCCACATTCTCTTCAATTCTTTGAAGTGTCAGCATTGCTGGAGGAATATCTACCTCACCATCTCTGGACCTTAAATTTGCCAGGTCTCTCATATACTCACTCATTGAGAAGTGAGTGGTTTCAAAATCGTACTGGGCTCCAAGGGCATTCTTGAATATGATGAAGAATGAATGAAGAATTTAGAATTGAATGAAGAATTTAGAATTGAATGAAGAATTTAGAATTGAATGAAGAATTTAGAATTGAATGAAGAATTTAGAATTGAATGAAGAATTTAGAATTGAATGAAGAATTTAGAATTGAATGAAGAATTTAGAATTGAATGAAGAATTTAGAATTGAATGAAGAATTTAGAATTGAATGAAGAATTTAGAATTGAATGAAGAATTTAGAATTGAATGAAGAATTTAGAATTGAATGAAGAATTTAGAATTGAATGAAGAATTTAGAATTGAATGAAGAATTTAGAATTGAATGAAGAATTTAGAATTGAATGAAGAATTTAGAATTGAATGAAGAATTTAGAATTGAATGAAGAATTTAGAATTGAATGAAGAATTTAGAATTGAATGAAGAATTTAGAATTGAATGAAGAATTTAGAATTGAATGAAGAATTTAGAATTGAATGAAGAATTTAGAATTGAATGAAGAATTTAGAATTGAATGAAGAATTTAGAATTGAATGAAGAATTTAGAATTGAATGAAGAATTTAGAATTGAATGAAGAATTTAGAATTGAATGAAGAATTTAGAATTGAATGAAGAATTTAGAATTGAATGAAGAATTTAGAATTGAATGAAGAATTTAGAATTGAATGAAGAATTTAGAATTGAATGAAGAATTTAGAATTGAATGAAGAATTTAGAATTGAATGAAGAATTTAGAATTGAATGAAGAATTTAGAATTGAATGAAGAATTTAGAATTGAATGAAGAATTTAGAATTGAATGAAGAATTTAGAATTGAATGAAGAATTTAGAATTGAATGAAGAATTTAGAATTGAATGAAGAATTTAGAATTGAATGAAGAATTTAGAATTGAATGAAGAATTTAGAATTGAATGAAGAATTTAGAATTGAATGAAGAATTTAGAATTGAATGAAGAATTTAGAATTGAATGAAGAATTTAGAATTGAATGAAGAATTTAGAATTGAATGAAGAATTTAGAATTGAATGAAGAATTTAGAATTGAATGAAGAATTTAGAATTGAATGAAGAATTTAGAATTGAATGAAGAATTTAGAATTGAATGAAGAATTTAGAATTGAATGAAGAATTTAGAATTGAATGAAGAATTTAGAATTGAATGAAGAATTTAGAATTGAATGAAGAATTTAGAATTGAATGAAGAATTTGAGAAATTATGAAGAATTAAATTGAATGAAGAATTTACGAATTGAATGAAGAATTTACGAATTGAATGAAGGAATTTTAGGATTTGGGAAGTAAATGTTCGAAGTAAATGAAATTGAAAGTGAAGAGTGGGTATTTATAGGAGAGATAATGTGGAACTCAAACGATTAGTTTGAATTTATCAAATACAATTTTTGATCGTATTTTGAGTTCCGCATTAATTACATCACATCACACATAAATGCATGATGGTTTACAGCCCACAAAACAGTAACAACTTGTACTTTTGGTTTTCCCAAGGTAAAAAGACCATCATTACGTTGAAAAATTTACATGCCACGTAGGATTGAAAATATCTCCAAAAAGATCTTTAAAAAGTTTGCTTACATGGCATACACAAGGATCAAGTATTCAAAAATTATTGTGACTTAATTCAGTCCATCTGGAGGTTGACTAGACACTCCAGTATCACTGGTGGATTAGTCCAGTAAAGCATGTACTGATGGTACACTGGAGGGACACTCCAGTAATGTACCAGTGAAAACCATTTTGAAAGACTGGTAACCTTAAACTTGCACGTCAACTAATATAGACAAATGAGAGGGACGCATTTACAAGAAGACAGAGTCAACTCAAACACGCACTTCAACTTATCCAGTTACCAGTGAGAGGGACATATTTACAAAGCACCAGTAATATTTTCTGGACAATTCGTCCAGTAGGAAAATTTTGTCCAGTGAGAAAATAAATTAATAAATTCCCTTTGAACTTTAAACATTTTTAAGAAAAATATATCTTTCAAAAGTCTTCCCCCTGGAATGTTGATCTAAAAATTTATTAATGCAAGGATAGTACACAATGGCGTTCGATATCTAAGCATTCATAAATTTAAAAATCTTTAAATCAAAGATCCTTAGTAGTACACAATGGCGTTCGATATCTAAGCATTCATAAATTTAAAAATCTTTAAATCAAAGATCCTTAGTAGTACACAATGGCGTTCAATACTTAGGTTCCAGATTTAAGGGTTTAACATTCCCAACTCACCAACAAGATATTCAAATGTTTTTACATCCAGTGGTTTCGTAAAAATGTCAGCGAGTTGTTTGTCAGTGGGGATAAAATGGAGTTCAATATTTCCTTTCACAATATTATCACGAATGAAATGATACCTTAGATCAATGTGCTTGGTTTTGGAGTGCATGACTGGATTGTTTGAGATAGCAATGGCACTGGTATTATCACAAAAGATAGGAGTCTTTGAATACTTAATACCATAATCAAGCAACTGGTTCTTCATCCAGAGTATCTGAGCACAACAACTGGCTGCAGACACGTATTTAGCTTCAGCAGTGGATAATGAAACTGAAGTTTGCTTCTTACTGGTCCAGCTGACCAGTTTGCCACCTAGGAAATGACATCCACCAGTTGTAGATTTCCTATCTATCTTACAACCTGCATGATCTGAATCTGAATAACCCATTAGATCCATGCCTGAGCCTTTGGGGTACCAAAGACCTAGACTGGGGACACCTTTAAGGTACTTCAGTATGCGTTTAACAGCAAGCATATGAGATTCCTTTGGATTAGACTGATATCTGGCACATAAACATGTTGAAAACATAATATCTGGTCTACTGGCAGTTAAATACATCAGTGAACCAACCATGCCTCTATAGACATTGGTGTTCACTGGTTTACCATCTGGATCCGAGTCCAGTGTCAGTGGTGCAGAAATTGGAGTTGGTTTAGATGGTGAAGAATTCATATCGAATTTCTTTAAAAGATCTCTAACATATTTTTCCTGATTAATAAAAATTCCATCTTTGTTTTGTTTAATCTGGAGTCCAAGAAAATATGTTAATTCACCCATCAAACTCATTTCATATTCAGTGGACATGATTTTAGAAAATTTCTGGCACATGTTTTCATCAGTAGACCCAAAAATTATATCATCAACATAAATTTGTACCATTAACAGATTACCTCGTTCATGAAGAATAAACAAAGTATTGTCAATTGCACCTCTTTTAAAACCATTTTTCAATAAGTGTTTAGTCAGAGTGTCATACCAGGCACGTGGGGCTTGTCTGAGGCCATACAGCGCTTTGTCCAGACGATATACCCAATGTGGATGCTTTTCATCAACGAAACCTGGAGGTTGTCTGACATAAACTTCTTCTTCAAGCTTTCCATTCAAGAAAGCACTCTTTACATCCATCTGGTAGACCTTGAACTGATGATAAGCAGCGAATGCTAAGAAAATTCTGATCGCTTCAAGTCTAGCCACTGGAGCAAATGATTCATCAAAGTCGACATCTGACTGGCAGTAGCCTTGTGCTACCAGTCTGGCCTTGTTTCTGATTACGTGGCCATCTTCATCTACTTTGTTTCTGAAGACCCATCTTGTTCCAATTGGTTCTTTCTTTCCAACTGGGAAAGGAACTAGATACCAGACCTTGTTCCTTTCAAACTGGTGAAGCTCTTCTTGCATAGCAATCACCCAGTTTGGATCTTCCAGAGCCTCGTCAATCTTCTTAGGTTCTATCAAAGATAGAAAACTGACGTATAAGCATTGATCACTGGAGGCTCTTCTGGTCTGAACACCACGACTGGAGTCACCTATGATCTGTTCAATAGGGTGAGCTTTTGTCCATCTGGAGTACTGACCAGGATTGTCACTGACAACAATATCAGTGCAAGAATTCAGTTGATTCTCCTCTGGAATTGCTTCAGGAGGAGGTTCTTCATAGACTACTTCAGTATCTTCATCTGATTCATTTAAATCACGATTTGCATCATGAAATTCTTCATTTGAAGGTATTTCTTGTAGTACTGGTTCAGTTTGGTCACCAGAAGACATTTCTGGTAAATTCTCAACTGACACTGATACTGGGGGAGTAGTACGTACATCTGAACCAATATTAATTTCAGAGGGTAGTTTGAAATTAATAGAAGGATAGAATGGAGTACTACTGGAGAGTTTCTTTTTCTGAACAGGTTCCAGATCAGGATGACTGGAAGCTGAGTCTGGTGAATCTTCATTTTTGTCGTTTATTGGATCAGATTCACAAAAGACAATTGGAGTTACTGGGGGAGTAACAAGGATTGGCTTCTTGTTGATTGATGCATTTGATTCATCAAATGTGACATGAATTGACTCATGGACCTTCTCCAGTCTCTTGTTATAGACTCTGAAGGCCTTGCGAATGGCTGAATAGCCTAAGAAATACCTTTCATCAGCTTTGGCATCAAATTTGCCTAGCTGACTAGAGTCGTTCAGGATGTAAACTGGACATCCAAAAACGTGAAAATAACCAATATTTGGTTTTCTATTTCATAAGACTTCATAGGCTGTCTTTTTGTGTCTTTTGATGTACACTGATCGATTCTGGGTGTGGCAAGCAGTTGCAATTGCTTCCGCCCAGAAACTGGTAGACAGTCCAGATTCAGCAAGCATACTCCTGGCAGCTTCTATCAGCGTTTGATTCTTCCTTTCTACCACTCCATTCTGTTCTGGAGAGCGGGCTGAAGAGAAGTTCCGGGAGATGCCAGTGTCAGTACAGAATGACTCCAGAGTTGCATTCTGGAATTCTGTTCCATTGTCACTTCTTAACTGACACACTTTTCGACTGTACTTGAGCTCAATTTGCTTGATAAGACTGATGATTTCAGCAGCAGCTTCACTTTTGGACCTCAGAAAGATCACCCAACAATATCTGGAAAACTCATCTATGATCACCAGGGTGTATCTTTTACCAGCACGAGTCTGAACGTTCACTGGACCAAAAAGGTCCACATGAAGCATGTGAAGTGGTTCAGTAATGCTGAAATTCTGTCTGGTCTTGAAACTGGTACGCTTTTGCTTACCCATCTCACATCCTGGACATGGTCTTTCCTTTTTGAAGGAAACTGAAGGTATCCCATCTGCAAGTTGCTTTCTGGACAACTTGTTAATGTTTTTGAAATTTAAATGGGATAACCTTTTGTGCCATAACCAGTTTGTGTCTTCATCAGCTTGAGTATAGAAACACTGCTCTGAAGGAGAGCTTTCCATATCCATCACGTACACATTCCCTTTTCTGGGAGCAATCAACACTACCTTCCAGTCCTTGTTGAATACGATGCCCTGAGCAACATTGAATAAGACTTGATAGCCATCGTCACACAGTTGACTTACACTGATCAAGTTATATTTCAAACCATTCACAAATGCAACACGTGTAAACTTGACTTGTCCATTGTTCAGAACACCATATCCCTCAGTCTTTCCACAACCATCATTTCCAAAAGTGATGGAGGGTCCATCAGAAATGGTGAACTCCTTCAGTAGGGTCTTACATCCAGTCATAGTCCTGCCAGCTGCACTGTCAAGATACCAGATATACTTCTTTCGATCGCCCTACACATACACCAGATATTGATCAGTTAGATTTGGGAACCCATCGACTGATGGGTTCACTGGACCCTCCCTTATAGGTCCCTGGGGCAATCTGGTCTAGTTCACTTACTTCAACAGTAGTTTTTGTTGAAAACACTACTGGAGTTGATAGTTTAGAAACCTTTTTCTTTTTCTCAACTGGAGAAATAAATTTGTCTTTCTTAGTAAAAGGTTTTGTGTTTTGTCTAGGGCCAGATGAAGTACCCTCAATAAAGTTTAATCTTGCATTAAAACTTTGTGATTGACGAGTCAGAATTTGAATCTGGCTCTCTAACCTTGACAAAACATTTTCTTCAGATGATACCTGAGCCTTTCCAGTTGTAGACTTAGGTAGGGGATTGGTCTGAGGCAAAGGTCTATTCTGCTTTACCTTTTTAACTGGAGCAGTCATCTGGACAGCTCCAGTCTTGACCTCTGGGCAAAGAACTAGTAGAATATTGGTCTTGGGAGTTAAAGGCTCATCATAAACAGTGGTGGGCCTTAATCCCTCTGGTAATCGATCGATTACTGGTATTAATGATGCCACATGAGTATTTCCATCTAAATATGCACGTTTTTGAGTAGGAAATTGATTTACTCCAGCATCATATGGCTTTTTGGTTTCCAGCCATGACTTAATCACCAGTTTTTCTTTCTCTAAAATGATCTCAAGATCTTGTTTTTCTTGGATCAATTGTTCAGTTACCAGAACCTGGGCTTGAAATGCCAGTTCAATGTCTTGAAGTTCTTTTAATTTTGATTTTAAAGCATTTATTTCAGAAGAATCTGTTTCTAGACCATTTACACAATCAGATCTAACAGTTTCTACAAAAATCAAATCAGAATTTAAAGCTTCACCTATGTCCAGTTTTAGTTCTTGGTCAGTTGCACAATCATAATCACTAACCTTCTTGATAACAATGTCCACCCATCGTCCAGATGTGACATCTTCCTTCACCAGGTGCTCTTCGTCTGCCAGAGCCATGTAACAGCAATCTCTTTCTTCTTCTTCATCAACAGATGAGTCATCAGAAGGTACCCACTTCTCTTCAGTTGTTGCAATCATGCACTTATTATTGGTTTCAATTTGTTGTGCCATGAGAGCAATTTGGGCCATAAGCTTTTTATATTTCATTTTATAGCTATCATCAGGCTTATTATTAGAAGAGAATGGACCAGGCTTGGATGCAAACTGGTTGGACCTGCACTCTTTCATGAAATGACCCTTTTTGCCACACTTAAAGCATGTCAAATTGGTCTTGTCAGTGGAAGAACTGGGTGCAAATTGTCCATATGGCTTATTTGCTCTTGCTTTGAAACGGTTAAACGTTTTAGCAATCATTGCAATAAGGTCATCATCTTCAGTTTCATCACAACAGTCTGGAGAGACTTGACTGGATTCTCCAGAATCCATCAGTTCAGACACCATCTTCTTCATAGAAAATACATTCTCAGAAGATATCAGTGCTGTACCTTGTGGTTCAGAATAACTGACCACTTTAGGAGTACTGGAGGCATGGTTAAAAGCATCTTGTTCTGAAACCACTCTCTGGGCTTGATTTTCTTCAGTGTACCTGAAGGCTCCATATAGAGTTGAGAGAGTGTGTGTGTGCAGAGTTTTACCTTGTCGTAAGACCAGGATCATGTGAGACCATTTGGTGGGTAGAATGTCACAAAATTTCTCCAGAAGTATATCCTTGTCCTTCTCAACCCCAAGACCTCTCAATTGGTTTATGATACTCATAAATCTGGTGTAAGTACCAGTGAGAGACTCGTTAGGTTGAGCAAAAAATGACTCATACCTCTTGTTTAAGGAGACCTTTCTGGTGACAATGGTGTCATCTCCTCCTTCATGTTGGTTTAAAGTTCATCCCACATGGTTTAGCACTAGGAAAAAGAACTAGTGTGGGAATTAGGGTTTCTGGAACGGCCCCGAGGATCATGTTTTTGAGAAGGGTGTCTAGATTCACCAATCTCCTCTCCTCTTCTGACCAATGTTCCTCCCTCTTTTCCCTTCCTCTTCTAGATCCAGAAGGATCAAGAAGTGGATTGAGAGGTGATGTTGGTACATATGGACCTTCGTTTAAAATTTCATCATATTCCTCTCAATACCAGTGACATGCAACACCATCCTAGCCTTCCACGTACCAAATTCATCACTGTTCCCACTGAATTTAGGAACAGGATTATTTGAGTAGTGCACATGCACATGTGGAGAAGCAGGAGTAGGAGGAGGAGGTGGTGGATTAGTGTTATTAACATTTTGAGGTTCATTTTGATCATTAATGTTTACATTAGGATCGGGACCAAGACCAAAACCTTGTGTATTTTCTTGGTTAGCCATCAAGAACAGATCTAGGCAATGATTAGCCTTCTGCTCTGATACCAAATGTGAGTCCCTTAATTACGAGATGGTTAACCCAAGAATGTGTAAATACAACAAGTCTAATAAGCACTAGAATGGACTAGTATTACTTTAATATAAATGCAAGTATATAAATAAAGTAATACAAGACTTAAAGCAATAAACAAATAAAGTGGAACATTATGTATAGTTTCATGGGTATTTTATTTATTGATGTTTAAATAAAATACAAGGTTGTTGCGGAATCAAGATAATACAATTAAGTATGTATCCTAACAACCTATGAGTTACAAATGATCTATATTTGTCAAATAGCTCTTTAGGATCGAGATACTTAAAGTTGTGAAGTATCCCTGTTTAAGATCGAGAGTATTTTAGACAAATTCACTTAAATGCAAAAGGAATGCTTAAAAGTATTTTTCTCAAAGATATGACTTTGTATTTATAGGCAACAAAATTCACCAGTGAATTTTGTGCCGTACAAATATGGTTGGATGCATTTAATGATCCGACAAGATCATTAAATGCTTTGGATAAAGAATAAGGATAAAGTCACATCAAGTGCAAGTGTATCCTTATATCCAACCACCTTAACACACGTATACTTTGTAAAGAACAAGTGGGTTGTTCTTTGGAAAGTGTGTAAAGGCTTAAAGTCAATCCTCGATGTTAGTGTTCAGACTTGCAGGATCTAGAACACCAACAATCCTCCAGTGAACAGATCTGGTAAGACTTCCAGTGGACTCCGCCATTTGTCAGTCTTCTTTATTCTTACTTCAGTCTTTGACTTCAGTGAGAATGTCTTCAGTAGAATAGATCTGGACTGGGGTGAAGTCCAGTAAGCTAATCTGGAGAATACTCCAGATTTCTATACAAGTATTTTGCTCACTGGTCTTCCATTATTTCTGGACAAATCTTCAGAGGACTTCAGATTCCAAGTCTGGAGTAGGTCAGATTCTGGACAGATCTTCAGTAAGCTCCAGTAGTCGAGTCTGGAGCTAGTCCAGTAAATCTGGACCTAACATGAGACAACAAAGGCAGTACACAAAGGCGTTCGATGCCTTGCATCTCATCCAAAACATTGTGAGAAACTTAAAGACAAAGTAAATAAACAAAAAGATGAAAAGAGAAAATCTTTTTGGATTTTTCAAAATAAGAAAATGAAAATCTTTTTGGATTTTTATAAAAGGAATGAAATTATAAACACGGTTTTGGAACGGGTTATACACTGAAGTGTGCATAAGCCACTTTTCATCAAATCACTTTGAAAATGCCTTTGGAACCCATTTGAGATTGGGTCCAATGGTTTTTGAATTCTTGAAAATCCAAATGTAAGTCTCGTCGATTTGATGAATAGAAGTTGCATTCCACGATGAACTAAAGCCCGGTGGTTTAGTTGAAAAGAGTTTTCGTGGAAGCAACGGTGAAAAATCATTTGATTTCTTTGAAAAGCTTCCAATCTTGGTAGATTGATTTGGAAAATGATTTTTCGAAGCAAAATCATTCACTTTTTGCACAACTGCTTTCACAGGTTTTGGTGCAAGATCAAAAAGTTTCGAAAAAGAATATTTGAATGATTTTGACTCAACTGACTTATCTTTTGAAATCGGTTTCCATTTAGATTTAGTCAATTGAGATTTTGCTTGAGAAAGATGTTTAGAATTATCCTCGAAGGATAGAAAAGAGACAAAAGTAGTTGTTCCATCAAAATTTGGTTTCTTAGTGTACTTCTTACCCTTTTGCAAGGAGTAATTAGTAAACTGAGACACCTTTCTTTCAAAAGGTTTAGAAGATTTACCCGTGTAAATCCTCTTTGAAACATCAACTTTTTTTTTTTTTTTTTTTTTTTTTTTTTTTTTTTTTTTTTTTTTTTTTTTTTTTTTTTTTTTTTTTTTTTTTTTTTTTTTTTTTTTTTTTTTTTTTTTTTTTTTTTTTTTCTTTTTTTGAAGATTTACCCGTGTAAACCCTCTTTGGAACATCAACTTTTGGTTTGGATGAATTAGATTTTGGAAAACATTTTGACACCTCGGTCTTTGGAATCGTAGAATTACTCGATTGTTTCATGGGTTTTTCAAGTTTTGTGTCCAACGATTTTGATTTAAAAGATGCAATTCGGTTCTCCATCTTTTCAAGTTGTTTTGTAACCGAAGCATTTAAATCAGCGAAAGAAATTGTTGACACATCAGATTTTAATTTCGAAACAAGAGTATCTTTCTCAAAAAGTTTGGATTCCAAAGATGAAATGTAATCTTGTTGATCTTTGATTATTTTCGAAAGTCTTTGTTCTTTGCTCACAAAAATTGTGGACTTATTTTGCAACTCATGGTTAAGTTCAGAAATCTTTTGTTGCGAAACAAGTGCTTTTCGATTGACTGTCCAAAACACTTTCATTGAGCTCTTTGGAAGAATTTCCAACTCAATTGTTAATTTGAAAATCTTTGATTGCAAATGATCATTTTCTTTTTGAAGACTTTCCATGTTGAACAAAATGAGATCATTTGCAGATTTGAGCTCTTTGTTTTCAGATTTGAGTTGGTCAATTTCAAGTTGAAAACTTTTGTATTGTGTCATTATTGGTTCAATTCTCACCCAAAGTGACTCTTTACTCATCAAAGCATCTAACACTGTCTCAACAAACTTATTCGGTATTGTAGTTGACATTTTGAATCAAAACTTGATGATTAGCCCAAAAAAAAATTCTAGCCGTAAGCCCAATTAAAAATTAAAGCCCAATCAAACAATTTTAAGTCCAATAAAAATACTAGTCCAAATCAAATTCTTAAGTTTCGACCCACTTTAACTAAAATTAACTAGTCCAAAATGTAAGCTCAATAACCTTTGTAATAAAAAAAATAAAGACACATGAACTTTGTCACTACACTTGAAATAAAAAAAACTAATAAAAACTAAAAACAATTCGGAAGACTAGACACTATTATATTATAATAAGCAAAAACTAAAGAAACAATGTAATGTAAAGAAACAATTTTCTGAACACTTTTTCTTGTTGACCAAACGTGCTCTAGACCATGTGCATCAAATACTAGATCAACTCAAAATGTGACAGCTGTACCTCACTAGTACACATACGCGTGATGTGCCCAGACAAAGCGTTACACACCTACACCACCTATACACGTTACAAACTTGACCATGTGAAGAGTCAATTCAATACAAATGAAATTTCAGTATATATACAAGCTTATGTCCAGATTCACTTAAAAAAAAACTGACACACGCAAAGTACTTACAATGCACTATCTTTTAACACCTTTTCTTACACAATTTTGTATATCAATACACGTATTCAGTATCTCTAATTCACTCTTTCTCTTCACTTTAACACACTCAATATTCAACAAAAATATTTCCAACTCTTTATTTCAACAAATTATGATATCCGATCTCTTTTTCTTTTGATCAACTAAACTTTCTGTTCCAAACTCTTTTAAATTCACCACTCAAAAGATCTTACTCAACTGATTCACCACAACACAACTTAGAACAGACAAGAATTAGAAGAAAAAGATTACTAGTTAACACATCACACAGCACAGCCAAGATTCAAATCGTGAAGACCAAAGTGCTATTTGCCGAGATAATAGCTCGGCAAATGGGGTTTTCAAAACAAGTTTTCACAAATTGCACACAAAGAATGGTACAAAGGTAAAACTCGATTAAAAAATTTTGGTCTATTTGCCGAGCAGTGAGCTCGGCAAATGAGGTGTTCGGGTCGAGAATCGGTTAAGTGTAGGACAAATGGTCGATTTGCAGAGAATAGAGCTCTGCAAATGGGGTTTTGGAGAAATTTTGTCTAAGTATGACTCGAGTTGTAAAGAGTGCCGAGATATTATCTCTACAAATGAGGTTTTGATGAAAATTTGGTTAAGGAATGCTCGAATTGGGGATTTGTAGAGCAATTAGCTCGGCTTTTGAGTGATTCGACTGAAAAATACTAAGTGTTTTTCGAGTTGTATTGAGTGCCGAGCTTGGAGCTCGGCAAATGGGTGTTTTAGGAAATTTTTTCTAAGTGTTGCTCGGCAAATGCTTGTATTGGAGGTCTTAAGATTCAACATCAATTAACAATCTAAATCTCCAAATTAATCACAAATCTAGCAAATTGAACACTAATCCACTCCTAATTGATGATCAGAAACACATATCAGCCTCGAATTCAGCAAAAATAGCAACTTTCAGAATCAAATTAAGCTCAAAAACTCTAAAATTTGAACAAAATCGGTTATGAATTTGTTTGTGGATCGTTCGGATACACCGATTATGCTCTGATACCAATTGTTAAAAACAAACTTGAGCTTAATTGAAGGTTTAATGGAGGATTTAGGTTAGTGTGTGAAAAGTGTGTTTGTGTGTGAAAGGGAGGTTGAAGATGATAAGGAGGAGAGAGAAAGTAATTAAGTGAGATGTAAGTGTGTTTATTATGAAAGGTTTAGTTACATTATTAAGATACAAGGGGTATTTATACTAATTACATTAAGTTTCACTTAAGCCCCTTGTACTTTAAGGACAACACAAATGTAACTCCATTTACAATTAAACACCACTAATTTATATTTCTAACATTATGTGCCTTTCGTTTTACTCTTCTCTAGCAGAACTCGCAGGACTGTTTTGAGCTCTAGACTTCCAGGTTCGTTCTTGTGTAATTGTTGATGTTATTCTAGTAAGAAGTAGTCCATTGTGTCCTCTTTGAATGTATAAAAATGTTGAGGTATAATTCTGGTCTTAAGCTCGAGGGGGCTGTTTTGTGCGAGTTGGACAGCTGCACCACTGCAGCTGATCAGCCTCATTTTCCAGCTTGTAATCTGATTTCGACATTTCAAACGAGTCCATATTGTTGTTCCTTTAGTTTAGTCCTTTGTGTTCCTGGAAATTGGGTAATAATTTGAGTTTGTCGGGTGGTCTAGAGGTCGAAAGAAACCTGTCAGTTGCGGGGCTGCTGTTGGCAGCCGATGTATATAAGTTAATTATAATAAGTTAATTAAAAGCAAATGTATTATAATACTTTTTTTGTTATTTTGGGAACAGGTGGCTAGCAACTCGTCCCAAAATGTCGAACTACTGCTTCAGGAGAGCTGCACGGATGACTCGGGTAGTCTTGTTGTATATTCAGTGGTCGATGTGGAAGCTGTCAAACTAACTTGTGAATTACTATCGATATGTAATTTTTGTCGTTAATTAACTTGTGACTTATCGTGATTTAGTACTTGAATTAACCTCATTGTTTTGATATATATATATATATATGAAATGCGTTATTTTGATATTTGTGTTTTTAATTTTGTATTATCAGGTTTTTAATTCTCATTTAATAGAAAATTAGGAACTGAAAAAAATTAATTTAAAAAAAAAATAGGTTATGACACGCAAAAACGCACGTCAGAAAAGAGGGTCATAAACCGAGGGTCATAGAAGGATGACGCCCAAATGCGGGTCATGAAAATTTATGACTGGTCCATCCTTGACGCGCTTTTGCGCGTCATCTGACCCCTTTATGACGCGCATTGCGCGTCAAGAATAGCTGTTTTTCTAGTAGTGCGACCTGAAACATACAATAAGTAAGGTCATTTCTTATTCATTTTGTTTCTATTTATGAGAAAAACTATAATATTATAAGTAAATATATATATACACCCTTTTTTACGTTTTATAACATTTTATAAAGCTAAAAAAGGTACATTTTTAAAAAATGACATTAATTTTATACAATAAATTGATATGCTTTTGCAGATTTTTTGACATCTCACAAGATTTCTATATAAACAATGTAAAGTTGGTTGAAATTTATTATTGGGAATAAATGTGTCAACTATTATATAATCTGTATATCTTCTACCCCAAACATACAAACAAATACCCAAAAAGAAAAAAAAGAAGAAAAAATCATAGAAAACTTGTTGAGTCCCAATGTTAATTGTAAATTTAATGATGACAAATCTGACCTATAAACACTTAGTAATCTTTGGTTCTTGTAATCTGATCTGGGTCAGACTAAGCTTACACAGCTTACGATCTGTCTCTGACCCAGATCATGCTTCATACTTGTAATTGTAAAATCTTATGGAAGCAAGTGTTATTCAAGCTGTATCAACAATGTATTAGCATTCAGTCCAAGTCGAAGAGGAGGATTGAAGATAGAAGACCAAACTGTTAGTGGAAGACAGCTTGGGATTAGCAGTCAGCTTGGAAACACTTAGGCAGATTGGTGCTTTGACAAATGACCCAATCTGTGTCTGACAATCAAGTGAAGATAACAACCTGGATTGAAGATAAAGACAAATGACGTGACTAGGAAGAATCCTAGGATCCAGCTTGGTGGTTGGTTTACATATGCGTGTCCATACTCTTATTGGTAGATGAAGAATGTGCATCAGTACGTGGGGGACCACAAATACTATGAAAGGCACGATTGATTATTCCTTTATCATCCACTGAATGAAGAACAAGTAGCTGCAACGGACACCTAGTGAAGGAGCGCTTTCGCCTATAAAAGCCTCATTCATGGACTGCATATGTGTGGCATTTCCTGAGAATCATTCTTCACACAAGTTTCTCTGCTCTTACACACAGCTTAGTCTGTACGAGATCAGCTTGGGCTGATTCTCTTGAGCTGAAACTTATTGATTGTTGTTTGTCATTTCATAGGGTTGTTTAGATATCTATAGGCTATCTTTATTCCGCAACAACCTGTAATTCTTTGTATAGATTATTTCTTAATAAAGGATTACATTTGAAAACCACAATCTGTGTTCAAGAATGTTTTTATTTCTTTACTGCTTTACTATTTTAATGATTCCTGCTCTTTACTTACTTGCTTAATATTCATAAACTGAATCTTAAAACGTTTTGTGTTAAAAGTTTGTAAAGATTGAGGAAAGTTGTATTCACCCCCTCTACAACTGTTCTGTGTTCAATATACTTTGGTATGTTGATACACCGTGGGACGTATCAATTGGTATCAAAGCGGTGGTTGAGAATTAACTTGACTTGATCCTTGCATTTTTTCATTTATAGTAAAGCATTATGTCATCATATATTGATAATGGTTCTTCAACCCGACCACCCATGTTTGACAAAGATGATTTCAGTGGGTGGAAAGGTAGAATGTCTTTGTTCCTTGAATCCATCGATAACAATATGCCTGACATCCTTGCAGATGGTCCTTATGTTCCTACACAAACCATTGTAGTAGAAGCTGTGGTCAGGGAAGGTCAACCAACCATTCCTGCCACAGTCAAATCTATTGTTAAGGACAAGACAGATTGGGGGATGAGGATAGGAGGTTGGCAAACTTGGATGTGAAGGCTAGAAATTTCATTGTCCAAGCTGTGCCCAAAGACCTTTACCATTCTATTAAAATGTGTTCTACAGCTAAGAAAATATGGGGTACATTGACTGTCATGTTTGAGGGTTGCTCTACCTCCATGGAATCCACAATTACTACATTGACCAGGAGGTATGAGAGATTTTTCTCTTTGAGAAATGAATCCTTGACTGACACTCATACCCGCTTTAATGGTTTGGTAAACGATTTAGCTGCTGTTGGAATTAATAAGAAAAATGAGGTTTTAAAGAGTAAATTTCTTGATTCATTACCACCCAAATGGAACAACTATATTTCTTCTGTTAAATTAAGTTCTGTTTATCATGATCTTGATCTCCCTGGACTTTTTGGTTTGCTTCATAACCAAGAATGTTCAGAGGCTGAAAAGTTAATTGCTATGGGTGATTCTTATAGTCAGCCTGCTGCTGCACTTGTTGCTTCTATGACTGAACACCCTAGTTCAATTAGTAATGAGATCATTCCTTGTGTTAATGATGATATTCCTGTGATGTCTAATCCTAACTCTGTTTGTGCTGAATCTGATGGTGATGAACTAGCTAATGAAGTAGCTATGTTGGCTGAAAGGATCAGAAGGAGATCCTTTAATAAGTTTAAATGAAAAGGAAGAGGTGGCCAAGCTGACAAGACCAAGAAGCCATTTGACATGTCCAAGGTCACTTGTTACAAGTGTGGCAAGACTGGTCATATGGCTGGAGACTGTAGATCTAAAGAAACCACTCAAGCTGTGCCAAGTCAAAGGTGGAAGAGGTGAAAAATACTCAAAGCTCAAGACTAAGTACAAAGCCTTGAAAGCACAAGTAGCTGAGCTGACTAAGAAGGTGAACAAAAGTGAAAAGAGTCTGGTAGCCAAAGACTGGGCTGAAAGTGCCACATCATCAGATGATGAGCTGTACAAAGATGCCAAGTGTTTCATGGCTAAAGAAGCTACTCAAAGATTTGATGAAGATCTGGTAAAAATACAACAACAATCTGAGTCAGCTCACCAGGCATCTACCAGTCAGACTGCTCCACCTGAGGTAACTTCTTTTTCCAATCTGTCTGATAATGAGAAGCTGTCCAGACTGAATAAACTTGGTGATGAGGTTTTACTACAAAAACACTTTAATCAAGAACTCAAAAAGGAAATACATGTTTTGAAACTTGATAACAGCTCTAAGAGTCACACCATTGAAAAACTAGAATCTGAAGTTAAAGCTCAAAAGCAATTAAACTCCATTTGATTAAAGAAGCTAAAACTGCAGAAGAAAAGTTTTTAAAGGTAAAACAAATTACTGAAACATGGTGTATAAGTTCCAAAAGAGTTGCTAAGTGTGTAAATGAACAAATACCTCATCAGATCCAAGCTATTTTTGATGGTAATTATGATAGGGCCATAGCCATTGCTGAAGTATGTGCTATGGAGCCTTGTTATCAGCCTCCTTCACCACCCAAAGTCCAAACCAAAGAAATGATTTCTAAACCAATTAAGTTGGTTCAGAAATCTGGTATTGGGTTTAAAGATCCTGAAACCATTGGTCAGACCATTGCTGAAGCTGTGTCTGAAGCTGATCAGGTTGTTGAGTTAAAACCTGAAGAAAGACTTGACTTGTCCAAGCTGACCATCACCCAATCTGAGTCAGATTCAAAGACTAAAACAAACAAGAGTAGTTTAAAGAAAAATAAAAGAAAGGTTAGAGATCATAGTGTTTCCTAAAGAGAAAATAAAGCTTTTAAAGAGTAGAAGTCTGGTTCTCTAGGAAATGAGTCACAAGGAAAATCTGAGTCTGTTTCAAGTAACACCAAGTCTGACTCTGACAAGTTGATTTTAAAATATGTTGAGTCCAAAACTGATAAGGTGTCAATGGAAGCAAATTTTCTTAAAAATGTGTCTGATCCAAAAACTGTTGATCAAAGAAAATTGAGAGTTGAATGTAAGAAAGCTGGAATAGGCAAAGGTTTTGTTCAAAAGGAAACTCTAAAGGTTCAGTGTTTTTAAGGGAAAATGTTTTTGGCAAGTATAGTTTTTTGGAGGGAAAGGTTGTTGGATGTAAAGGGTTAATTTTATTGGGTGATTATTGTTACTGGTGGTCTTTGGAATGGAATTTAGTATTAGACAGTGTTATAATTTTATTTGCTGCTACAAATGGGTTGCAGAGTTTTATGGTAAATGGGTTTTATTCTAGAATTAAATGGATTATTGGTTTATTGGTTAATAGTTTATTTTGGGCTGAGAAATGTGGGCCGATGGGATTGCTGTGCTGGAGTAAGGATGTTGAAGACACAAGAGTTTTTAGGTCGAGGACTGTTGGTGGAAAAAGAGCTTCCTTTATTTCTTTTTGTGATTTTTATTTTAAATTGTAATAAGCTACTTAATTTTTGTTTTTTATTTTTAGTATATAGTTTTGTTGTTTGGGATGTGCATTAAGATTTTGTAAAATGCGTTCCCCTATGGGAATGCCCATAGTTATATTTTGTAAAATGTTTCTTTCAATAATATTATCCAAAGGGTAAATACCCTTTTACCCAAAAAAAAAATGTTGCTAGAAAGAACTTTTAATCTGGTAAAGGACAGACCAAGCAACAATGGGTTTCAAAATGTGATAAGAGTCTGTGTTTAGTTACCCAATCTGAGTCAGACCAGAAGGTCAGCTCTGGTGAACCCATCTTTGGATGGGTTCCCAAAAAGAACTAATCTCTTATCATAATTGTAGGGCAGTCATGACGATAACACCTGGCACTTGGACAGTGGATGTTCCAAGCATATGACCGGATGTAAGTCCCTGCTATGTAGCTTTAGGATTCGCGCTGGTCCTAATGTTACTTTTGGAGATGACTCTCATGGAAAGACTGAAGGTTTTGGTATACTTTCAAATGGTCCTCTTACTTTCAGAAGAGTCTCATATGTAAATGGTTTGAAGCACAATCTGATCAGTGTGAGTTAATGTTATAACACGATTTCTATCACCGAATTCATGTCATCAATGGCGGTTTTGGTGAGTGTGTGTCTTGGT
>CM067167.1:204568127-204606072 GCA_034093135.1 Erigeron breviscapus | reverse complement strand
TAGCTTCTTGGAGCTTTTTATTAAGAATATCAACATCCATTTGTCTAGCATTTACCCGAAGCCATTCATTGGTCTTTTGAATTTCAAGATCTTGATTGGTCTTTTCAAGATCATGAATGGTCTTTTCAAGATTGTGACATTTTTGTAATAACTTAGAATCAGGAGAGACATTCAACTCACATTCTTTAACCAACATTTCATCTTTGTATGCTTGAAAGTCTTGTTTAATAGCATCATGTTCAAAAATTAATTTTGAATGTTCTTCAAGAAGTTTTGAAAATTCACTTTTAGAAAATGAAATACTATTTTTCAACTTTTTGTTTTTGTTGGCTAAAGATTTGATTTGAGTTGTCAAATTTGATAAAGCTAATCTACATGACTCTTTATCCTTAATCAAAGAAAAGGTAGAGTCGAGAGTTACCTCATCATCTGGGTATTCATCATCAGTGCTTTCTGCTTCAAAAACTTTGTCCTTTGCCAACCTTGCCATAAAGCAAACATTAGTAGAGAGATCTTGATCTTCATCATCTGAGAGTAATAGCCATTTGTCATCTTCAGCGAGCAATGCATGTCCTACTTCAACTTGTTTGGCTAACAGCATCTTCTGCTTGTAATACTCATAATTCCGCTTTCGAGGTTGTTTGCAATCAACAGCAAAATGTCCAGTAATACCACAATTGTAGCACTTTTTGTCTGATGCCTTACCCTTCTCAACAACTTGTTTCTCATAAGCTTCCTTCTTTTCACCATGTTTTGATCCACTAGCTTCACCTTGCTCATTAATCTTAGGATGATAATGTTCCTTCTTGGGAAATGCACTTGTAGACGCAGTGCGGAGATTGTTGTTTGTTGGCCTCGCTTTGTAAAATTTTCTCTTGAAATGCTTTGTTACCGCGGCAAGAGCTTGATATAGTTCATCTGAAACACCATCTCTTGTAGCCATCAGATCATCTCCCTCCTCATCAGATGAAGAAACAACTACCATTTGCCTCTTATGAGCTTCAGAAATCTTCTTCTCAACTATCAATGCCAAAGGATCAGTAGATACAACTTCTGGCATTTTGCTTGATGAAGCTTTGTTTAGGACTTGGTTTTCATTGAGTTTAAAAGATTCATAAAGAGTATGAATGGTGAACTTGGTCAGATTTTGATGTTGTTTGATCTGTGTTCCAAAATCTTCCCATTCTGGACCAAGAGCTTTGATGAATTTGATGTTTAACTCAATCTCTGTTTTCTTGACATTGTTCTTCCTCAGTTCATTTATGACATTGCAGAATCTGTAGTAGACAGCCTCAAGAGTTTCATTTGGAAATTTTGTGAAGTTGTCAAACTCAGTCAAAACATTGGTCAATCTTATCGTTGAAGTCACGTCAGCTCCTTCCATTTGTCTAGCCACCTCATCCCATATATCCTTAGCTGTTTCATAAGAATCAACTGAGCCATAGATTTCATCTGGTAGTGCTTTGTATAAGCATGATCTAGCTTTGTTATCTGCAGCTGTTCGATCTTTTTGTTCAGCATTCAAAAGATCATGAGTTAGAATTGCATCAGTAGTGGGATGGCGATGAACGGCAAGTCCATTAAGGATGGAATCTTTCATCATATGACCATTTGTTTGACTTTCCACATAGTCCATAAATCTTTTCTTCCATAGTCCATAAGAACCACGGTAGAGAACTGGAGGTCTTGTATCTGAACCTAATGCCAATGCTTCACGAGAACCCATTTGAAATTGATTTGATTTGAAAATTGATTGAAAAATTGAATTGAATTAAGAAAACAGGAAGTGAAACTGAAATTTGGTGAAATTTGGCTAAGTAAGAAATGAAACTGAAATTGAAGTTTGTTTTTGGATTGAATTAAAGAAAATGAAATGAATGGAAAAAGATTGTTTTTGTTTGGAAAGTGAAACGATCTTGGTGAAACGATCTTGGTGAAACGATCTTGGTGAAACGATCTTGGTGAAAATCGTTTTAGGGGACAGTATTCAAAGGAATTGGGACGATCTTGACAAGATCGTCCTATGTTCACAAGGCTGGAACGATCTTGGTTAAGATCGTCCTAATTTCAGTAGACTGGGACGATCTTGGTGAGGATCGTCCTAAGTTCAGTAGGCTGGGACGATCTTGGTGAGGATCGTCCTAGCTTTCTTTCTCAAAACTTTCAAGTATAAAATACTTTTCAAGTATTTGAATTGACCAAACCAATCCTTACGGATTAATTAGCCACAAACAAACACTTCACCACACACCACTTGTCAGAACGATCTTGTGAGGATCGTCCTACAAGCTACCAAGTACAAGAATAAAATTTGAAGTTCAAAGACTAAGACGATCTTGGGAAGATCGTCCTAGTGCAGATCGTCCTGAGATCATCTTCTTCATCATCAAAACAGTTTTAAAAAAAAACTCCATTAACGACTTCATAAAGCTTCAATAACTTTCGAATTACTAGGAGTTAGAACATGAAATCACTTGCAAACTGTTTGTTTTCACCTTAGCAACACACCGATTAACAAAATTCAACACAAAACACAACAGATTCGAATCCCAAATTTCACGCTAAAATGCAAAAATTCAAACTCGAGATTTAGATCGAATTGGAACTTGAAACTTGACAGGATTATGTTTTTAACTACCACGAATCTATTGATGAACAAATAACTGTGATTTTATGTGATTTGAGAGGTGAATTTTGATGAAACAGTAGATGAAAATGACGAACAAAAATGTAAATATTTTTTATTTTTGATGAATTTGTGACCGAATTCAGTTATGGATCGATATCAGAATGATGTTTTGCTCTGATACCACTTGTTATAACACGATTTCTATCACCGAATTCACGTCATCAATGGCGGTTTTGGTGAGTGTGTGTTCTTGGTGTTTGTGTGTGTTTTGAGAGAGAAAGTGTGTGTGTGTAAGTTGGCTGATTGGAATTAATTGATGGTGTAAAGTTATCAAGGTTATGATCCCTAAGGTATGAGAGGGGTATTTATAGGCTAACTATACAATTATGCTAATTATCACAATTAGCCCCTCAACCTTAGTGATCATTTACCTATGACTTAACAACAAGAAAGTCCTCTAATCTAAATTACAATTTATCACTATTTTTGGATTTCTAACAGTCAATTGTGTGATGCTGGTTATGAAGTCAGATTCAGGTCTGATAAGGGTATTGTTCTTGATTTAGAAGGCAATGTGATTCTTATTGCAAAGAGGGATGAGTCTTTGTATTCTTTTGACATGAGAAATCCAACTGTCACAAGAGAAGTCTGTTTCATGTCAAAGTCTCAAGATGAGCTGAATTGGTTGTGGCATAAAAGGCTGTCTCATATGAATTTCAAAGACATCAACAACCTGTGTAAGAAAGAGTTGGTGTCTGGTCTTCCAGTGATCAATTATGAGAAGGACAAGCTGTATGGTGCTTGTGAGAAAGGCAAGCAACGTAAAGCTACTTTTAAGTCTAAAACATGCTCAACCATTGATAATTGTTTGGATCTGCTTCATATGGACTTATTTGGACAAATCAGTACTCCATCATTCACTGGAATGAGGTACTCCTTGGTAATTGTTGATGAGTATTCAAGATACACCTGGGTTTTCTTTCTAAGACACAAGAGTGAAGCTGCTGATAGCATTATTCATTTCATCAAGCAAGCTGAAATTCTCTACAAAAGGCCTGTTAGGCAATTAAGGAGTGATAATGGCACTGAATTTAAGAATATCACTCTTAATTCTTTTTGCAGTGAAAAAGAATTTCACAAGTCTACTCAGCTGCTAGAACTCCTCAACAAAATGGTGTTGCAGATAGAAGAAACAGAACTCTTATTGAAGCTGCCAGATCCATGATGGCTCAAAACAATGTCAAGTCTCATTTCTGGGTTGAAGCAGTACACACAGCTTGCTTTACCCAGAACAGATCCCTTATTGTGAAAAGACACCAGAAGACTGCATATGAACTTCTTAGGGGGAGAAAACCTGAGATTGGTTTCCTAAGAATGTTTGGAAGTCCTTGCTACATTCTGAATCAGAAAGACCATCTTGGAAAGTTTGATGAGAAATCAGATGAAGGTATCCTACTTGGATATCCAACAATGATGAAGGCCTACAGAGTTTACAACAAGAGAACTAAAACAATTGAGAACTCTGTTAATGTAAGCATTGATGAAGGTTGTTCTAAGCCAGATTGCTCTCCTCCTGAAGATGAAGACTTCAATTTTGAAGAACTGGCTGTACCTGAGAATGAGCCTCCTACTAATCCTCCAGTTGGAGCTGATAATGCTCAAACTCAGGGGGAGCAACTTATAGAAGAAGAAGAAGGTGTTTCAATCTTTGAAAATGCACAAGCTGATCCTACTCCTACTGAAAAAATTATTCAGAATCCATTAAATGACTCTCCAACTGGTTCAGATCCTCCATTCCTGTCCAAGCTGATCAGCCTCTTCCTCAAGCTGATCATGCTGAACCATCTAATCTGAATCAGTCCGTTGTCCCAGTTACCAGATGGACAAAGAGTCATCCAATTAACCAAATCATTGGTGATCCACTCTCTGGTGTGAAAACAAGAAGAAAGGCAACATGCAATTTCTGCATGTTTGTCAATTTTGTAAGCAAGGTGGAACCAACTGAGGTTGATGAAGCTCTGGCAGATCCTTCTTGGGTAAATTCAATGCAAGATGAGCTAACACAGTTTGAAAGAAATAAGGTTTGGGAACTTGTTCCAAGACCTCATCACAAGACTGTGATTGGAACCAAGTGGGTCTACAGAAACAAAATGGATGATGAAAGGGGAGTTGTGACCAGAAATAAAGCAAGATTGGTAGCTCTTGGTTACAGACAAGAGGATGGAATTGATTATGATGAGACTTTTGCTCCAGTGGCAAGATTAGAGGCAATCAGAATGTTCTTGGCCTTCTCTGCTCACAAAGGTTTCAAAGTCTATCAAATGGATGTGAAGAGTGCATTTCTTAATGGAAAATTGGAAGAAGAAGTCTATGTTGAACAGCCTCCAGGTTTTGAAAATTCAAAGTTTCCTGACCATGTGTTCAAGCTTGACAAAGCTCTCTATGGGTTGAAGCAAGCTCCAAGGGCATGGTATGACACTTTGTCTAAATTCTTATTGGCTAATAACTTCAAAAGAGGTAATGTTGACAAGACTTTATTTTTGAGAAAGTATAATGGTGATATCCTGCTTGTACAAATCTATGTAGATGATATAATATTTGGGTCTAGCAGTGAAAGACTTTGCAAAAAGTTTTCTGAATTAATGTCTAAAAAGTATGAAATGAGCATGATGGGAGAACTAAACTATTTTCTGGGTTTACAAGTTAAACAGACTAAAAATGGAATTTTCATAAACCAAGGAAAATATGTTAAAGATCTCTTAAACAAATTTGGTTTTACTGATTGCTCACCTATGAAAACTCCTATGGGAACTGGTGATAAGTTGGGTGAAGATAAAAATGGCAAATTTGTTGACATCACAGCTTATAGGGGTATGATAGGATCATTACTTTACTTGACTACTAGTAGACCAGATATTATGTTTGCTACATGTCTTTGTGCAAGATATCAAGCTAGTCCTAAGGAATCTCATCTTAAGGCTGTGAAAAGAATCTTTAGATACCTTAAAGGTAGTCCCAATCTGGGTCTTTGGTATCCCAAAGACTCAGGATTTGATCTAATTGGCTATTCAGATTCTGACTTTGCAGGCAGTAAGATTGACAGAAAAAGTACTTCAGGAGCTTGTCAATTGCTTGGCATTAGACTTGTAAGCTGGTCCAGCAAGAAGCAGCATTCAGTTTCTATCTCCACTGCAGAAGCTGAATATGTTGCTGCAGGAAGTTGTTGCTCTCAAATTCTTTGGATGCAATATCAGCTTCAAGACTATGGTGTCACTGCAACAAAAACTCCAATCTTTTGTGACAGTACCAGTGCCATAGCAATTTCAAACAATCTTGTGCTTCATTCAAGGACCAAGCACATTGATATAAGATATCATTTCATCAGGGATCATATAATGAAAGAAGATGTTGAACTCCACTTCATTCCAACAGACAATCAGCTTGCTGACTTGTTCACAAAGCCATTGGATGAATCAAGGTTCAACTACCTCATAAGTAAGCTAGGTATGCTTAATTTGTAAAATGTAGTTAGCTAAGTAATAGCAAATCTGACCCCTTAGAGTTATACTAAATTTTGAGGGTAAGTTGTGTCATACCCAGACTACCCTTTCACACTTGGTGCATTTTAAGTGAAAGAGGGTAAGCTGAGTCTGACCCAGCTTCATGGTTATTTTTGTTATTAAATATCTCAGTGCGTTTTATTACTTTCATTATTTTATTTAGTGTACTTGTTGATCCTATTGGAGTGTGACACGTGTAGTTGTAACTGTAACAACCCTCAATTTCCGACTAGGACAATTTACTTATATTCATCTAGATATCTATCCCTAGAGGTTTCTTAAGAGATTTTGCCTTCCAGACATTAAGGCATAGTGATACTTGCCATCTAGTTCAGTAGAATTCCCAAAGATAGCTAGTTGTCTTAGAAATGCCATAAATAATAACTATAGACAATCTCAAACTATAAACTAATTCTAATTGAACTTGACGAAAGGTCAACAAACCAAAAACTTTATTTCGAGAAGTTAGGTTATATAAACAATAATGTGAGTCTCACAAGTTGAGATAACAATCAAAATTCTTATAAATGTCCAACAAATTGAATCATCAAGCCAACTAAATTACATTTGGTCATGAAAATACCGTGAGCATCTTAAAAATAATTAAAACTCCTTAAGTACATGAGAAAGCTGGAATAATAATAAGTATATATGTACAAGTCCAATATAAATACAAGATTACAACCAATGAGCCTTGTAACAAATTAAAACACCAAAAATATATACATACATACATATATGAACGACCCATATATATATATACATACTAACACAAATTGCTTAAACCACAAATAACTAGTTAATAATAATAAGCATGCATCCATATTTTTATGTACAACACATACATACACACCTACACTTAAAAATACAAAATCAAAACCTAAAAACCCCTCCCTTTGCCTTTTGGCCGTCCCCCCCCACCCTTCACAAACACCCAACACTCTCTTCATTATCTCTCTTGGAAAGACACAACACACACACACTTTTGATTCTCTCAACTCTCTCCCTCTTTTCTCTCAATCACCCACTCATTCACACACTTTTCTCTCCTCAAAAATTCTGCACTCTTTACTTCTCCTTGTTCATCATTTTTGGTTCAAACATCACCCAAAAGGAAGGTTAAATCTTAAGTAAATCAACTATAATAATAAAGGGTTGAAGCTAGATCATTCAAGGGCATGTTGAGGCATGTCAAGGAGCTCACTTGGGGTCATCCATGGCCGATTTTTCTGCCATTTTTCAGCCCTCAAAACAGCCCTCAAATCTCAAACAAAAGGTTGACAACAACATCTCTTTGTTTAATCCATCTTGTTTTTGTATATATTAAAAGATCTTTATCAAAAATCATGTTTTTCTTTGATTTTCTTCTTGATTTAAACTCAATGAGGGCAAGGTTGATAGATCCTTATCTCACATGTTCATGCATGTAAAGATCTAGAGAAAGGATTCAATGATTCAACAAGAACAAGACCCAAGAGTTGTTGTTGTAAGATTTGTTGCTAAATGGGTTTATAGATTTGATTAAAACTGATTTTTTTTATAAAATAAACACCAATATATTCTGAGATTTTTCATAAAAAGAAAGCTTTTATGTTGTTAAATGATAGATCTATAAAGATGTATATTGAAAAGTGTTGATTTGAATGCATGCATGTTAGATCTAAGAAAGTTGAATCTTGTTGTTGGATTATGAGATGGATGAACTTGTATTAAGTGAAAAATATGTTAAAAGAGGTATAATAATCTGGAAATTTGATGTTATGAGGTACAAAAATAAAGTATTAATCTTGTAAATGATGAACTCAAGTGTTAATAAAGCAAGAATGGTCATTGGTGAGTTGTTTGGACCCAAATGCTTCTGACAGAATTATTCTTCTGTCTTTGGACGGATAAACTGGGCATGTGAGGGCCGTTTCAAGCAAAACTTTCAAAATAAAAGTTGTAGATAAAAGAGTTAAGTTTAACCTCCAACTGGAATCACTAAACCAAACCAAAGATATGATTTTTCTACCAAAAGTGGTCAAAACTGGATTTTTGTCTTAATGTTGAGTCAACTTTGACGATTTTTAATTCCTTAAATAATAGGTTTCAGAAGTTTAAACTTGGTGTGAACTGAGTTCAAAGTGTCCCTAACTTAAAATAAAATTGGGAGATTTTTCTTAAATGTTCATCATAGAAATCTTTTATAAAATATATTGAGTCGCACAGCAGCAAGCTTTCTGACCAACTTTGGTTTTGTAATTTTTAGGGGTAGTAAACAATGTCTAAAAATTTAGCAAAAATTCACATAAATATAGGACACATATATGTCTCTGTATAAAAATCACCAATGTCCAAATAATTCAACTTAACCAAAAATGACTACTCAACATTTTATGAAAATAAGTGTTAAAACATAAAATTCCAAGTAAAAGTTCTTCACAACAAATAAGCTAAAAGTCACTAGATTGCAACTCTAACCAACTCCAACAATCTCGTAACAAAAAGTATTATAAACCTACTGAGAATATGTCAAATAAAAGTTATAAAACTTAACTTGGTTACTAAATGGCAAAGACAAGCCTACAAATCACTAATTCGGTTCATATAAGCACTAACCGAAAGCTTTAATTTGCACACATCACACCACCACCACTATCACGACTTAAGACACCAAAATATAATGAACATTCTGGAAATAATGAAATAAGGATGAAAATCCATTTTGACGCATTTGAATTGCTTGGAAAATAAGGCTAAAATCACTATTTCGGTAAACGATTTATAAGCTTAGAATCCTCAAAATGAGCGAGACACAAGAGAGGTTGAATTGATATGATTTTTCCCATGATAAAAGTTGCCTAAAAGGCCTGGGATTTTTAGCCAAAAAGTTGTGTGGTGATTTCTAAGAATTTCTATTAATTATTAAATTTAAATGATAATTAAAAAGGTAAATAAATAAATAAATAAATAAATAAATAAATTATATAAATCATGAAATTGGTTAAATAATCACAACCAATGATGAAAGTGACTAAAACCTACTGGAGTAAAATCATTTCAAGTCAAAGAACAAATGTCATATAATTTAGAAATAATTAAGTAAGTGAAAATCACCAATTAATAACTATTTTTAAATTAATAGAAAAATTTCCTAAATAAATATATATATCACAATATTTTAAGTTAAAAAGCATAATAATCAGAATATAACCCAAATATAATTAGCCACAAATTATAAAGGCAAGTGAGGTACTTAAAAGTATTTTTAAAGATTATTTGGTTAATAAATCAAGAAAATGAATAAATAATTAATTAAATGATATTAAATTAAATAAATAGTTATAAATCAGAAAGTATTCATAAATATTAATATTATGAAGTTACTAATGTCAAATATTATAATCAAGCAAAGCACACAATGGGAACCATGATAATCAAAGGCAAGTTACCGAAATTCTAACAACTTATAACTACATGTATAATGAAAGTAACCCTTTTACACCAACACTCTCTACAACCAAAAAGATGCAAATATTAACAATATACTTGGATCCCAAAATTTATGACAACATATTGTATGTTCAATGTGTTATATGTTATGCGATGAGCTTGAGTTCTGTCAAACTGAGATACTTCAGTTCACTACTATTAACTCCGATAGTGGAGGCCTGTAGTTAGAGGGTTGCACAACTAGAGTCGTCCACTCACCCACTAAATAGGTAACGGTGGAATGTTTGGTCTGCCTTGGTGGCCACCTTCATTGCCAGTCCGACCCGAGCGGTGCTCTAACTATCTTATTATATTATTGGTCGTTTCCATGGCACGACCCCAATTGTGATTAAAGCACTTGATTGACAGCTTGTGCTCTGAAATGAAATATTATGTTGTTGGGACATGTAAATGGTTTTAGTAGTGGCTCAATTATGATTATCATCTCAAATTATGCCTTTGGGCTGAATGGAAATTATTATTATTGTGGATGGAAATTATTGATTGAACATACGGTTTGGGTATTGGACCTTATATGAAATCTTGAAAGTTGTTGAATTTGGCAATATTGAAGTATTGAATGACCAAATGGTTTTGGTATGATGAATGATTAATCGATTGATATATTTTTCTCTCACGATAAATGAGACAAATGAAAACTTTATAATTTACCATGGATTTCTCAACTATTTTGAAATGGATAGGTAATGAGATTTACTTGCAAACCTATGCACTCACCAACTACGTTTCGTAGTTGACACTTTTTCTTCATGCTTTTCAGGAATTAGCGTAAGCTTTGAGGAATTATATGCATCATGATTATTTGCATTACGCTTGGAAGTCAAAGATCAAACCTTGTGACGGGCAATGGAATCCGCCCTGATCATTGTAGTATATCATCTCATGTATTTGTTATTTGTTTCGTGGACTCAATATTCAAGTATGGTAGACGTATTGTACTTGGGAATTGGTTCACCTGCTTGTGCATTGTAAAATTATTTTTATCAACTAAAGCTATGGTGAATGCTATCTATTATCCTTTGTTTGAATACTCGACTTTCTGTACATCTCATCATTCCGCCGTGGTTGGGGTGTTACAGTAACAACCGGTTACTGAAAAAGTACCACCACTACTTGTTAATCCTCCAATCAAAATCTTTCTCTCTCCAATTTTTTTTTCAAACGGGATATTTTGGGTTTTTGTATATAACATCATTTAACCTAAATCCCAAATCACTTGTTCATATTTTTCTCAAAATCAATTTTTCTCTCAAATCTGATTACTGTTTTATTAAATTTAATTTCTTCTAAAAATTGTTTTCAAAATGGCATCATCATCTGTTTCTATTCATTCTAATGATTCTCAATCTAGTTCTTCTTCTGAACCTGAAAGTCAATATCCAGCTCCAATAAGCGCCAACAAGCTTTCACCTTATGTGGTGGGAAGTAATGTAGTAGTGGTCCCAGCTGATCTTGATACTGGTAAAATCAAGATTGGCAGTCTGGTTCATGCCAATATTCATCCTCCTTCATGGGCAAAAGGATATGATGAGATTGTGGCTTTCTTATGGAATCATCCATTCGGCAAAGTGATGATTGAGAAGCCAGACTGGGTGTTTCAAGATCTCCTTTGTGAATTTTGGGCGAGATGTTTTGTGGGACAGAACAAGAAAGGAGATGCTGCAATCTATGGTACAATCCTCAATGGTAAGAAAAAGGTATATATTTCTTATGAGAGGATTAGGTCTGCATTTGAGCTGTCTTATATGCCTGAAGATGAATATGATAATGTTGTGTCTCATACTGAAGCCAAAAATATTTTACAAGAAGTTGGATATACTGGTCCATTGGCTTCAGTGGTTAAAATGAAATATTTAACTGGCATTTGGAACTATTTATTGAGCACAATTTCTAAAACTTTACAAGTAAAGGCAGGCAGCTTTGATCAACCTAATGTTCTAGAATTGCAGATTTTTCATGCAATGGTCACTATGACCAGAATAGATTTTGCTGGCTTAATTTTTAAGGACCTTGTTGATCGTGTTCATAAGAAGAGTCTTACCATACCTTATGGTAGGATTCTTGCTCTTATCATTGAAGCAATACTTGACAATGATTACAGTCTGGCAACTGGTCAGACTGTGGAATGCAAGTCTATTAACAACAACATTTTCAATAGTCCCAAGGTATCTGTGCAGGGTCTGACCCGAGCAATGCAGATCTACCTTGATTTTTGCAGGAAAAGAGAAAGGGATCAAGAAGCACTTGGGGAAGCTGTCCCTTCTTCGACGCGATCTGAGTCTGACACTCAATCTGCTAATCAGGGGGACCAGGTACACATGCTTCTGAACCCTCAAACTCTTCTCAATCTATTCAATATTCTACTCCTACAAAAGAGGGTGAAGGGTTGGCCAAAACATCAGCCACCCTAGCCACACCCTCATCCACTCATTCAAAATCCACTTCTAAAAGACCCATTGTTGAGGACTTAGTACCTCACAGTGCTAAAAAGAAAAGATCGCAAAGGAAATATGTGCCAGCTTCTGGGGTTGATATTGCAACATCAAATCTTGAGATCCCCCAAGGTGCAGTGGAAGCTAAGGAATGTTCCAAAGCTGTCCCTGCCACCCAAGCTGACAAGCCGAAATCGCCACGCCCATCTGCACTCTCCCAAAAGAGTGTAGACGAGTTAAAGGGAACACCTACTGCTACCTGTTAGGTCCAGATTTACTGGACTCGCTCCAGACTCGACTACTGGAGCTTACTGAAGTCCTCTGAAGATTTGTCCAGAAATAATGGAAGACCAGTGAGCAAAATACTTGTATAGGAATCTGGAGTATTCTCCAGATTAGCTCACTGGACTTCACCCCCAGTCCAGATCTACTCTACTGAAGACATTCTCACTGAAGTCAAAGACTGAAGTAAGAATAAAGAAGACTGACAAATGGCGGAGTCCACTGGAAGTCTTACCAGATCTGTTCACTGGAGGATTGTTGGTGTTCTAGATCCTGCAAGTCTGAACACTAACATCGAGGATTGACTAAGCCTTTACACACTTTCCAAAGAACAACCCACTTGTTCTTTAACAAAGTATACGTGTGTTAAGGTGGTTGGATAAAGGATACACTTGCACTTGATGTGACTTTATCCTTATTCTTTATCCAAAGCATTTAATGATCTTGTCGGATCATTAAATGCATCCAACCATATTTGTACGGCACAAAATTCACTGGTGAATTTTGTTGCCTATAAATACAAAGTCATTTCTTTGAGAAAAATACTTTTAAGCATTCCTTTTGCATTTAAGTGAATTTGTCCAAATACTCTCGATCTTAAACAGGGATACTTCACAACTTTAAGTATCTCGATCCTAAAGAGCTATTTGACAAATATAGATCATTTGTAACTCATAGGTTGTTAGGATACATACTTAATTGTATTATCTTGATTCCGCAACAACCTTGTATTTTATTTAAACATCAATAAATAAAATACCCATGAAACCATACATAATGTTCCACTTTATTTGTTTATTGCTTTAAGTCTTGTATTACTTTATTTATATACTTGCATTTATATTAAAGTAATACTAGTCCATTCTAGTGCTTATTAGACTTGTTGTATTTACACATTCTTGGGTTAACCATCTCGTAATTAAGGGACTCACATTTGGTATCAGAGCAGAAGGCTAATCATTGCCTAGATCTGTTCTTGATGGCTAACCAAGAAAATACACAAGGTTTTAGTCTTGGTCCCGATCCTAATGCAAATATTAATGATCAAAATGAACCACAAAATGTTAATAACACTAATCCACCACCTCCTCCTCCTACTCCTGCTTCTCCACACGTGCATGTGCACTACTCAAATAATCCTGTTCCTAAATTCAGTGGGAACAGTGATGAATTTGGTACGTGGAAGGCTAGGATGGTGTTGCATGTCACTGGTATTGAGAGGAATATGATGAAAATTTTAAACGAAGGTCCATATGTACCAACATCACCTCTCAATCCACTTCTTGATCCTTCTGGATCTAGAAGAGGAAGGGAAAAGAGGGAGGAACATTGGTCAGAAGAGGAGAGGAGATTGGTGAATCTAGACACCCTTCTCAAAAACATGATCATCGGGGCCGTTCCAGAAACCCTAATTCCCACACTAGTTCTTTTTCCTAGTGCTAAAACCATGTGGGATGAACTTATAAACCAACATGAAGGAGGAGATGACACCATTGTCACCAGAAAGGTCTCCTTAAACAAGAGGTATGAGTCTTTTTTGCTCCTCGACCTAACGAGTCTCCTCTGCTTGTTTGATTACCAGTTGCGCCCTGCGACGCGGCTCATCCAAAAATTCACTTTACGCAGGCCCAACGAGATAAGAAGAGTTCAATCTAGTGATCGAGGGAAGTACTGAAGGAGGAGATGACACCAGTCACCAGAAAGGTCTCCTTAAACAAGAGGTATGAGTCATTTTTTGCTCAACCTAACGAGTCTCTCACTGGTACTTACACCAGATTTATGAGTATCATAAACCAATTGAGAGGTCTTGGGGTTGAGAAGGACAAGGATATACTTCTGGAGAAATTTTGTGACATTCTACCCACCAAATGGTCTCACATGATCCTGGTCTTACGACAAGGTAAAACTCTGCACACACACACTCTCTCAACTCAATATGGAGCTTTCAGGTACACTGAAGAAAATCAAGCTCAGAGAGTGGTTGCAGAACAAGATGCTTTTAACCATGCCTCCAGTTCTCCTAAAGTGGTCAGTTATTCTGAACCACAAAGTACAGCACTGATATCTTCTGAGAATGTATTTTCTATGAAGAAGATGGTGTCTGAACTGATGGATTCTGGAGAGTCCAGTCAAGTCTCTCCAGACTGTTGTGATGAAACTGAAGATGATGACCTTATTGCAATGATTGCTAAAACGTTTAACCGTTTCAAAGCAAGAGCAAATATGCCATCTGGACAATTTGCATCCAGTTCTTCCACTGATAAGACCAATTTGACATGCTTTAAGTGTGGCAAAAAGGGTCATTTCATGAAAGAGTGCAGGTCCAACCAGTTTGCATCCAAGCCTGGTCCATTCTCTTCTAATAATAAGCCTGATGATAGCTATAAAATGAAATATAAAAAGCTTAAGGCCCAGATTGCTCTCATGGCACAACAAATTGAAACCAATAATAAGTGCATGATTGCAACAACTGAAGAGAAGTGGGTACCTTCTGATGACTCATCTGTTGATGAAGAAGAAGAAAGAGATTGCTGTTACATGGCTCTGGCAGACGAAGAACACCTGGTGAAGGAAGATGTCACATCTGGACGATGGGTGGACATTGTTATCAAAAAGGTTAGTGATTATGATTGTGCAACTGACCAAGAACTAAAACTGGACATAGCTGAAGCTTTAAATTCTGATTTGATTTTTGTAGAAACTGTTAGATCTGATTATGTAAATGGTCTAAAAACTGGTGATTAAGTCATGGCTGAAACCAAAAAGCCATATGATGCTGGAGTAAATCAATTTCCTACTCAAAAACGTGCATATTTAGATGGAAATACTCATGTTGCATCATTAATACCAGTAATCGATCGATTACCAGAGGGATTAAGGCCCACCACTGTTTATGATGAGCCTTTAACTCCCAAGACCAATATTCTACCAGTTCTTTGCCCAAGGTCAAGACTGGAGCTGTCCAGATGACTGCTCCAGTTAAAAAGGTTAAGCAGAATAGACCTTTGCCTCAGACCAATCCCCTACCTAAGTCTACAACTGGAAAGGCTAAGGTATCATCTGAAGAGAATGTTTTGTCCAGGTTAGAGAGCCAGATTCAAATTCTGACTCGTCAATCACAAAGTTTTAATGCAAGATTAAACTTTATTGAGGGTACTTCATCTGGCCCTAGACAAAACACAAAACCTTTTACTAAGAAAGACAAATTTATTTCTCCAGTTGAGAAAAAGAAAAAGGTTTCTAAACTATCAACTCCAGTAGTGTTTTCAACAAAAACTACTGTTGAAGTAAGTGAACTAGATCAGATTGCCCCAGGGACCTATAAGGGAGGGTCCAGTGAACCCATCAGTCGATGGGTTCCCAAATCTAACTGATAATATCTGGTGTATGTGTAGGGCGATCGAAAGAAGTATATCTGGTATCTTGACAGTGCAGCTGGCAGGACTATGACGGATGTAAGACCCTACTGGAGGAGTTCACCATTTCTGATGGACCCTCCATCACATTTGGAAATGATGGTTGTGGAAAGACTGAGGGATATGGTGTTCTGAACAATGGACAAGTCAAGTTTACACGTGTTGCATTTGTGAATGGTTTGAAATATAACTTGATCAGTGTAAGTCAACTGTGTGACGATGGCTATCAAGTCTTATTCAATGTTGCTCAGGGCATCGTATTCAACAAGGACTGGAAGGTAGTGTTGATTGCTCCCAGAAAAGGGAATGTGTACGTGATGGATATGGAAAGCTCTCCTTCAGAGCAGTGTTTCTATACTCAAGCTGATGAAGACACAAACTGGCTATGGCACAAAAGGTTATCCCATTTAAATTTCAAAAACATTAACAAGTTGTCCAGAAAACAACTTGCAGATGGGATACCTTCAGTTTCCTTCAAAAAGGAAAGACCATGTCCAGGATGTGAGATGGGTAAGCAAAAGCGTACCAGTTTCAAGACTAGACAGAATTTCAGCATTACTGAACCACTTCACATGCTTCATATGGACCTTTTTGGTCCAGTGAACGTTCAGACTCGTGCTGGTAAAAGATACACCCTGGTGATCATAGATGAGTTCTCCAGATATTGTTGGGTGATCTTTCTGAGGTCCAAAAGTGAAGCTGCTGCTAAAATCATCAGTCTTATCAAGCAAATTGAGCTCAAGTACAGTCGAAAAGTGTGTCAGTTAAGAAGTGACAATGGAACAGAATTCCAGAATGCAACTCTGGAGTCATTCTGTACTGACACTGGCATCTCCCAGAACTTCTCTTCAGCCCGCTCTCCAGAACAGAATGGAGTGGTAGAAAGGAAAAATAGAACGCTGATAGAAGCTGCCAGGAGTATGCTTGCTGAATCTGGACTGTCTACCAGTTTCTGGGCGGAAGCAATTGCAACTGCTTGCCACACCCAGAATCGATCAGTGTACATCAAAAGACACAAAAAGACAGCCTATGAAGCCTTAAGAAATAGAAAACCAAATATTGGTTATTTTCACGTTTTTGGATGTCCAGTTTACATCCTGAACGACTCCAGTCAGCTAGGCAAATTTGATGCCAAAGCTGATGAAGGGTATTTCTTAGGCTATTCAGCCATTCGCAAGGCCTTCAGAGTCTATAATAAGAGACTGGAGAAGGTCCATGAGTCAATTCATGTCACATTTGATGAATCAAATGCCTCAATCAACAAGAAGCCAATCCTTGTTACTCCCCCAGTAACTCCAATTGTCTTTTGTGAATCTGATCCAATAAACGACAAAAATGAAGATTCACCAGACACAGCTTCCAGTCATCCTGATCTGGAACCTGTTCAGAAAAAGAAACTCTCCAGTAGTACACCATTCTATCCTTCTATTAATTTCAAACTACCCTCTGAAATTAATATTGGTTCAGATATACGTACTACTCCCCCAGTATCAGTGTCAGTTGAGAATTTACCAGAAATGTCTTCTGGTGACCAAACTGAACCAGTACTACAAGAAATACCTTCATATGAAGAATTTCATGATGCAAATCGTGATTTAAATGAATCAGATGAAGATACTGAAGTAGTCTATGAAGAACCTCCTCCTGAAGCAATTCCAGAGGAGACTCAACTGAATTCTTGCACTGATATTGTTGTCAGTGACAATCCTGGTCAGTACTCCAGATGGACAAAAGCTCACCCAATTGATCAGATCATAGGTGACTCCAGTCGTGGTGTTCAGACCAGAAGAGCCTCCAGTGATCAATGCTTATACGTCAGTTTTCTATCTTTGATAGAACCTAAGAAGATTAACGAGGCTCTGGAAGATCCAAACTGGGTGACTGCTATGCAAGAAGAGCTTCACCAGTTTGAAAGGAACAAGGTCTGGTATCTAGTTCCTTTCCCAGTTGGAAAGAAAGAACCAATTGGAACAAGATGGGTCTTCAGAAACAAAGTAGATGAAGATGGCCACGTAATCAGAAACAAGGCCAGACTGGTAGCACAAGGCTACTGCCAGTCAGATGTCGACTTTGATGAATCATTTGCTCCAGTGGCTAGACTTGAAGCGATCAGAATTTTCTTAGCATTCGCTGCTTATCATCAGTTCAAGGTCTACCAGATGGATGTAAAGAGTGCTTTCTTGAATGGAAAGCTTGAAGAAGAAGTTTACGTCAGACAACCTCCAGGTTTCGTTGATGAAAAGCATCCACATTGGGTATATCGTCTGGACAAAGCGCTGTATGGCCTCAGACAAGCCCCACGTGCCTGGTATGACACTCTGACTAAACACTTGTTGAAAAATGGTTTTAAAAGAGGTGCAATTGACAATACTTTGTTTATTCTTCATGAACGAGGTAATCTGTTAATGGTACAAATTTATGTTGATGATATAATTTTTGGGTCTACTGATGAAAACATGTGCCAGAAATTTTCTAAAATCATGTCCACTGAATATGAAATGAGTTTGATGGGTGAATTAACATATTTTCTTGGACTCCAGATTAAACAAAACAAAGATGGAATTTTTATTAATCAGGAAAAATATGTTAGAGATCTTTTAAAGAAATTCGATATGAATTCTTCACCATCTAAACCAACTCCAATTTCTACACCACTGACACTGGACTCGGATCCAGATGGTAAACCTAGTGAACACCACTGTCTATAGAGGCATGGTTGGTTCACTGATGTATTTAACTGCCAGTAGACCAGATATTATGTTTTCAACATGTTTATGTGCCAGATATCAGTCTAATCCAAAGGAATCTCATATGCTTGCTGTAAAGCGCATACTGAAGTACCTTAAAGGTGTCCCCAGTTTGGGTCTTTGGTATCCCAAAGGCTCAGGCATGAATCTAATGGGTTATTCAGATTCAGATCATGCAGGTTGTAAGATAGATAGGAAATCCACAACTGGTGGATGTCATTTCCTAGGTGGCAAACTGGTCAGCTGGACCAGTAAGAAGCAAACTTCAGTTTCATTATCCACTGTTGAAGCTGAATACGTGTCTGCAGCCAGTTGTTGTGCTCAGATACTCTGGATGAAGAACCAGTTGCTTGATTATGGTATTAAGTATTCAAAGACTCCAATCTTTTGTGATAATACCAGTGCCATTGCTATCTCAAACAATCCAGTCATGCACTCCAAAACCAAGCACATTGATCTAAGGTATCATTTCATTCGTGATAATATTGTGAAAGGAAACATTGAACTCCATTTTATCCCTACTGACAAACAACTCGCTGACATTTTTACGAAACCACTGGATGTAAAAACATTTGAATATCTTGTTGGTGAGTTGGGAATGTTAAACCCTTAAATCTGGAACCTAAGTATTGAACGCCATTGTGTACTACTAAGGATCTTTGATTTAAAGATTTTTAAATTTATGAATGCTTAGATATCGAACGCCATTGTGTACTATCCTTGCATTAATAAATTTTTAGATCAACATTCCAGGGGGAAGACTTTTGAAAGATATATTTTTCTTAAAAATGTTTAAAGTTCAAAGGGAATTTATTAATTTATTTTCTCACTGGACAAAATTTTCCTACTGGACGAATTGTCCAGAAAATATTACTGGTGCTTTGTAAATATGTCCCTCTCACTGGTAACTGGATAAGTTGAAGTGCGTGTTTGAGTTGACTTTGTCTTCTTGTAAATGTGTCCCTCTCATTTGTCTATATTAGTTGACGTGCAAGTTTAAGGTTACCAGTCTTTCAAAATGGTTTTCACTGGTACTTTACTGGAGTGTCCCTCCAGTGTACCATCAGTACATGCTTTACTGGACTAATCCACCAGTGATACTGGAGTGTCTAGTCAACCTCCAGATGGACTAAATTAAGTCACAATAATTTTTGAATACTTGATCTTTGTGTGTGCCACGTAAGCAAACCTTTTCAAAGATATTTTATCTCACAATCCTACGTGGCATGTAAATTTTTCAACGTAATGATGGTCTTTTACCTTGGGAAAACCAAAAGTACAAGTTGTTACTGTTTTGTGGGCTGTAAACCGTCATGCATTTATGTGTGATGTGATGTAATTAATGCGGAACTCAAAATTCGATCAAAAATTGTATTTGATAAATTCAAACTAATCGTTTGAGTTCCACATTATCTCTCCTATAAATACCCACTTTCACTTTCAATTTCATTTACTTCGAACATTTACTCCCAAATCTAAAATTCCTTCATTCAATTTCATTCTTAAATTTCTCATATTAACTGCATATTCATTAAATTCTTCTTCATAAACCTTAAAATCATTCAATTTCATCTTCATTTATAAATCCAATGGCTCCTAGACAATCAAATTCACCAAGAAATCTACTATCTGCTGAATATGCTCCGGCTGCAGATGTAGTTAGAGCACCTCATATCAATCTTGAAGCTAGGGCTTTAAGAATGAATATGAATAACTGGATGGCAAAACTCTCGCTATCCAGTGTCCATGATCCACAATCAATAATTGGGAGATTAAACACCTTTTTTCTCTCATGTCCACTATATGGTGCCCTAACTTTAAACCCAGAAAAGATGTATCACGACTATTTATGTGAATTCTGGTATACAGCCGAATACAATGAAGCAAATTCTTGTATTGTTTACTCTCTTGAGCAAGGGACCAGACCCTTGACTCTTACAGTACATTCTCTCCGAGCAGCTCTTCAGTTAAACTATCTGGATGAGAATGAGCTGGCAATGCCACTCCCTACTGGTATTAACTTCAGGGAGGTATGCAGATTAATGGGGCATTCAGAGATAGTTGATGAAAATGGTCAGTTGTTGAGGAAAGGGACCATTTATATGAGTAGACTGACGGATTCGTGGAGATACTTCTTCACGCACATCGTCGAGTGCCTTGGAGGTAGTTCTGGAGGGTTAGACCAGATTAATCAAACCCACCTCCAGATTGCCTATTGTTTATGGTTTGGGCTAAGGGTTGATTTCGCCCAGATATTCTTTGATGATCTGGTGGAACGTATAAAGGCGAAGGGTAGAAAGCCATTTGTACCATATATTCGCTTTCTTTCACTCATATTCAAGAATGCCCTTGGAGCCCAGTACGATTTTGAAACCACTCATTTTTCAATGAGTGAGTATATGAGAGACCTGGCAAATTTAAGGTCCAGAGATGGAGAGGTAGATATTCCTCCAGCAATGTTGACACTTCAAAGAATTGAAGAGAATGTGGCACCAGGCAGGGTACAAGTTGTTGAAGTACCTACTGGTAGCGAAGATGTTCAGGTTGTCAAAATGGTACAACCTATAAGGCAAGTGGCTCCAGTGGAAAGTATGCAACCAGATGTTGAGCTTTCCAGGCGACCAAGATCACATAGGCGTCTGATGAGAGGTGGAGTCCAGGTAAACCCATCAACCCATCCTGGTGATACAATTAATATTGATGGGTCTCCCATCTTTGAAGTAGAGAATATTGATCCTTCTGTACAATCTGAACAGAGAGTGGACACTGAAGTCCAGGCTGTTGTACGAGAAGAGGCTGTTGAAGTTGTTCAGACTGAAGAACAAGCTTCTGGTGAGCAAGAGGCTTCACTGGATTTAAATGTTGAAGCTGGTGAACAAGTTGATGTTGCTGGTGCTTCTTTTTGGGATGAGGCTGACTCTCCTATTTCTGGAGGTCAGAATTTTGATGTGAATATGGACTTTTTGGGTGAAGATGTACAGTTGAAAGTTCACCAGAAATGCCACCTCCTCCACCAGAAACCGAAATGCCAATACCAGAAATACCAATTCCTACACCAGAAATGCCACCACCAGAACCTTCAATGCCACCACCACCACCACCATCACCACCACCACCACCACCATCAATTCCTCAATCAACTTCATACTTCACACCATTCATTCAACCAACACAAACTCAATCACCACCAGTTGAAACCCCAGTACACCCAACCGAACAAAGTGTGCCAGTCTCAAATGTTGAAACTGAAGAGGACTGGGCACAAGTACCTTTGATGACCAGAGTGACTTCTCATCTGGAACAACCCAGTGGTCTCTCCACTTCTTCTTCAGCCGAGGTCCAAGGCCTTCTTAGTAGGGTGGCGGACCTGGAGAGATCACTCCAGTCATCTTCCCAGGTTATTTCTGACTTCAAATCAATGTTGTCAAATAATTTAGCGTCAGAAATGAACCTTTTTGCTGGGAATGAAAAGTTGGTGTTTGATAAACTGGATGAACTGGTACTGGCCACGAATGTTAATTCTCAAAATATAAGGGTGGCAGTACAAGGGTTGGAAGGAAAGATTGTGAATTCTGTTGAGACTGCAGTGGAGAATAAGGTTGTACAACCACTGGCAGGTCTTAAAGATGAGGTTGAGAAGATTGTTACAAGAGTTGGTGCACTGGAGAGCAGGCCAACATTTGATCAGACTGAACTGGTCAACACCCTTAGTGATGAAGTTGTTAGAAAGGTCAGGGGTGATATCTGGATCTATCCTTAGATCATTTCAGGATGTGATGTTGCCAGAAGTTGTAAAGATGATAGAGGTTGAGCTGCCAAAGGACTTGCCAGAATCAATTGAAAATATTAAAAGGGAAGTCCAGGCACTCAAGACTGGTATGACTGCTTCATTGCCAGAACAAGGAAGAACCTTTGGTCATTTGATAGACATATGATGGAAGAGTTGTGGAATGATCTGAAGTCCAGGACTAGAGATCATTCCAAGGGGGGAAAATTGTCAGTTCCATCTACTGGTGACCAAGAAGGGTTATAAGGAAAAAGAAAGAAGTTGCCAGGGCAGTTGCAACTGAAAGTGTAGTGCAGAGAAGGCAAGTGACTGGTACTGATGCCAGTGCACGAATGGTTCAAAGAACACAAGAAGCTACTGGTACTGAAGCCAGTGAGCCCCAGTTCGAAAGCTTCCCAGATATTCCTACCACACTGAAGGCAGTTAAAGGAAAAGAAAAGGTAGTGTCTGGTGAAGAAGAAGAACAAGTTGAAGATGTTGACAATGAAACATCTAGGAAATTACAACAACAGTGTATCATGATTGAAATATTCAAAGATAATCAAAGAAATGAACTGCTGGCCCATCATAGGGATATGGCTAATATGGGTACTCTGGACTCCTACAACGCTGGCAGGTTAGGCGTAAACATTGAAGTTTTCAAAAGGATGAAGGATGACCCCAGAGTTCATCAATGTCTTGATGCACTGAACGATGTCCATATACGCTCGTTCTATGCTGAAGAAGAGCAGGTATATGACTCACTGATATATGGTGTAACAATTCCAGAGTTGATCAGACAGAGAAAGGAGGAGCTGGTAAGCCTCCAGAAGAAGATTAGACGAAATGCTGGTGCTCTGGAGTTGGAATACAGGAAAGAGAATGACTGGTCTACCAAAGCTTACTGCCAAGCAACTGAAAGCAATAAAAGATGGTGATCTTAGCACCTTTATTCCTCTGGATACCACTCTTAGAATCAATAGACAAGAACACCAGTCCACTGAAGGACAACAGAGTGGTGTATCCAGGGATACTGAAGAGATGGTTCAGTTGGCTAAGCAAAGGGCTAAATATGATGAAATGATGAATTTCAGGGCCAATGCAAGAAAGATTGTAAATGCTGAAATCATGCTGGCTGAAAATCATCAAGGTATGACCAGGTTTAATGTGAAGTTGACCAGAGAGGGTAACTTTATAGATGAGAGGAAGGATACTTCAGTCCAAGCTTTTGGATGGACTGAACTAAAGGAGATTGGATTGACTTTTAAAGGAAAGACTGATCTCTCTCCAGATGTGAAAGCCTTTATGAAGAGGATTGAGAAAGTCTGGAAGAGAATTCAAGAAATGGAAGCTGTGTTGGGTCTGAGACCACCAGTGTCTGTTCCATTATCATCTCCTAAGAGGAAGGCCACTGAAGATGCACCAGGGCATTCATCAAGAAGAAGGGCCTGAATCTTTTATCATTGTACTTGTTGTAATTAGTGATTTATGAAAGTTGTAACTATTTTTCAATTGATGAATGTAATAAATAGTTGCAAGTTTTTATTTTTACAAGTAAATGACCAGATTTAGTCTAAGTTAGAACTTAAAAGATGAAACTGAAACACTCATGATCTATAAAGTGTTTACCAGTAACTTAGATTTTTTAGACTTAAATCGACCAAGTGTTTTCCAGACATACAAATTTGTATATCTATAAGTCTGAAAACACTTGCATTATTTCTAAACAAATAGGGGGAATTTGTTAGGTCCAGATTTACTGGACTCGCTCCAGACTCGACTACTGGAGCTTACTGAAGTCCTCTGAAGATTTGTCCAGAAATAATGGAAGACCAGTGAGCAAAATACTTGTATAGGAATCTGGAGTATTCTCCAGATTAGCTCACTGGACTTCACCCCCAGTCCAGATCTACTCTACTGAAGACATTCTCACTGAAGTCAAAGACTGAAGTAAGAATAAAGAAGACTGACAAATGGCGGAGTCCACTGGAAGTCTTACCAGATCTGTTCACTGGAGGATTGTTGGTGTTCTAGATCCTGCAAGTCTGAACACTAACATCGAGGATTGACTAAGCCTTTACACACTTTCCAAAGAACAACCCACTTGTTCTTTAACAAAGTATACGTGTGTTAAGGTGGTTGGATATAAGGATACACTTGCACTTGATGTGACTTTATCCTTATTCTTTATCCAAAGCATTTAATGATCTTGTCGGATCATTAAATGCATCCAACCATATTTGTACGGCACAAAATTCACTGGTGAATTTTGTTGCCTATAAATACAAAGTCATTTCTTTGAGAAAAATACTTTTAAGCATTCCTTTTGCATTTAAGTGAATTTGTCCAAATACTCTCGATCTTAAACAGGGATACTTCACAACTTTAAGTATCTCGATCCTAAAGAGCTATTTGACAAATATAGATCATTTGTAACTCATAGGTTGTTAGGATACATACTTAATTGTATTATCTTGATTCCGCAACAACCTTGTATTTTATTTAAACATCAATAAATAAAATACCCATGAAACCATACATAATGTTCCACTTTATTTGTTTATTGCTTTAAGTCTTGTATTACTTTATTTATATACTTGCATTTATATTAAAGTAATACTAGTCCATTCTAGTGCTTATTAGACTTGTTGTATTTACACATTCTTGGGTTAACCATCTCGTAATTAAGGGACTCACACTACCCAACGCTCCAAACAGGGTGAAGGTATTGAAAGAAAGACCTCCTCCCAAGGTCATACTGAGTCTGCACCGAAATCGCCATCATCAGCCTCCCAAAAGGTTGATGATATCATTAAAGGGATAACAGAGGATCTAGCCCAGATCCAAAATGAGTCAGAGTGTATGCACATCGATTTTGAGGATAGTCAGCTAAAGGAGAGAAGTATCGAACGCATTGGTGACACTGCTTCTCCTCCCCAAGCTGATCAGACTCCTTCTCTCTTACACTCTGAGTCTGCACAGGCTGTCAATGCCCCTTCTATGTTACAAGGAGGGGTACAGGCCTCAATTCTCCCTAAGGATACTTTGGTGCAACAACACACCTCTATTGAAGGGCAATCAATTACACAAAACATTACACCTGCAGAGTCTGTGTCTGCATCTGTCCTTGGACAGAGGGATTCTGTAGGTTACATGGCCGTCTTTAAGGCAGTTATGTCAGCCCCTTGTGCAGCAAAGGGAACCATTGATGGTCCTCACGATGTCAATGAGAATATGATCACTATCTCCGGAAGTGATTCTTCATTCGATGATGAGTCTGCCCTTCCATCCTCAAGGGATGCTCTAATGGAAGATGCCAGTGGAGGAGTTGATCAAAATCAAGATCAACACATTCCCACTGGCCCTCAGCCTGAACCAAACGTTAATCTTTCTCAGGCTGACCAACTCATCATCAATTCTGACAAATCTACTCATGAGACTCACTCTCATGAGCAAATTTTCCAAAACTCCTTAAGCCTCCACCCCCTTCTAAATAAGTCCAATGACCCTGATATTAAGGATTGCAGGCTGCTCTTTCCAGAGTCAGTGGCTTTTAAGCTAACTGCAAGTTCTTCCCAAGCTGCCACTATCTCATTTTCAGATGTGGTGGGTCAGCTCACTGAGTTCAAATCAACCTATAAGGTTGAGAGCTTACAGCTGACCAAATGCTTGGAAAAGATCCAAAAGGATCAGGAATTGACGGATAAGAAGGTGGATAAGCTGAGTCAAGATCAGACTGCATTGAAAGAAAATGTGTTAAAAGCAGTTGATTTGATGCAGCAGAACCAGAGCAAGCTGACAAAGTCTCTTGATAGTCTTACAAAGGCAGTCAATGAAGAGAATGAAAGAAACAAGAGTACTCTGAGTCAGATTGAGAATGCAGCAACCAAATTTACAAGGGAAGTCACCATAGAACTTCGATCTGCAAACAAGTCACAAGCAGATTTCAAGAATGATCTGATCGAAGTTTCTAAGGGTGTTAAATCCAAGATTGAACTCCTCCATGAGGATTATGTTGGGTTAAGAAGAGCCTGCTATCTCACAAATGTCAAGATTGACTTGATCAACCAGGATCTCAAAGGCCTCTTTGCTACTCTAGTGAGCTCTTTCCCTGCTGATGATGACAAAAAGGGGGAGAAGAATGCTACTAAGAGAAAGAGTGCTATGAGTGAAGCTGAAATGGAGCTAGAAAGAGAAAGACAAAAAGCTCAGGTTGACAAGGAAATTGAAGAATATTTTGAAAAACTAAAAGAAAGACGGAATAAGGCCAGAGCTGAGGAGGCAGTCAATGATAGAAGAATGGTTGTGCATGGTTCTAAGGTGGAAGGTGAGAAGGAAAATGAAGAAGAGATAAAAAGACCAGAATCTGAGTCTGGTGGTGAAAATGTTGGGAAAATTAATGAAGAAGCTGAAAAGGAGAGTGATACAACCAAGGGGGAGACTGTTGATGTTGAAATGGGAGATATAAGGAAGGAAGTTAGAGTTGAAAAAGTTAAGAAGGCTGAAAAGAAAAGAAAGTCCTCTCAAGCTGTTCCTGTGCAAGTTGTGCCAACTCAAGCTGACCCAGCTCCCTTAGAACAAATTGATGAATCTTCCTCTAGTGAAGACACAACCACTCTGTCCCAGTTCATGATCAAGAAAAGAACAACAGAAGTTGGGTCAAGTGGTGTGAAGATCTTAACTAATAAAGAAAAGGATTGGGAGCTTGCAATTGAAAAAGCTCCACAGCTTGGGGTAACAGTTGAGGTGGCATACAAAATGATTAAGGAGGACAGATTACAAAGAGAAAGAATTGCTGCAACTGAGTCTGATCCTGAAATTGCCAAGGCTGTTCAAGAACAATTGAATAAGGAAGATGAAGAAGATCTTGCAGCCATTGGTTCCAAAAAGAAAGTTGTGGCCAAAGGAAAAGAAATGAAGAAGGTGGTGGTTCATTCTAAACCATCACAGAAGGTTAAAGATGTGAAGAATAGTCGTGAAGCTCATGATTGGTTAGAGGCTCTGGATAAAAGACAAGTAACATAAAAGATCAATTATAGAAGGCATCCAGAGCCAATCCTCCAGGTTCTACTCAAAAGGCGAAAAGGAAAGAACACTCCCAGCATCAGGTTTACAAGGAGAGGTTATGAAACCAGCTGGGAAACCCATGATCTTGACAATCTGCTTGAACTAGGATACACAGAGTGGGTAGAGTTACATAATATCATAACTGGTATTTCTGGAGTTCACAAAGAGACAGTCTTGGAAGCCATTGAGAAGAAGTTAGCTGCTATTGTGAAGTACAAGATTGATATCACTGGCCTTCCAAGACCAATAACATATGATATGGATTATGAAGATGAGTCAGTTGAGCCACTGAAGAAGAAAAGAAGAAGGTTTGAAAGGATTGATGCTCCTGGAGGTGATCATACAGTTTTTCTCAAAAACTTGTCCCCTTCAGAGTTGCTTGCACAATTATCTTCTGGTGCTGTTGACAAGATTTTGAATAATCTCAATCTGTCTCTACCTGCTGGTGTTGAAAATGCAAGATGTGGGATGTTCATCACTGAACCTGAACATGGGATGTACTTTGTAGATGCAAGAGGGAATTTGGTGTTCCAAAGGACTGCTGAACTAAAACAGGTACCATCTATGCACCTATTTACCTTATACAGATTCTGCAGAAATTTTAGTGAAGAAGGTAATGAGTATGAGCAGTTCCTTATTGATGAGGGGTTAGATAGGCAATTAGATGTGAGAGTTGCCCCATCATTTGAAGTTAAGCAAGAAGCTATAGAAATGCTTGGAGAATAGTGTTATCTCATGTAATATCTTTGTTTTGTTCTCTATATATGCAAAGGCAGTTGTACAAATCTAGTTTCTCTGTTAAAACTTCATTTCAGTTCAAAAGAACCCAAAAGATTCAAAGGGTCACAATCTGTTAGTTTCATTTTACTTTGATTCTTTGTAAGCTGATAGTCAGAAGTGTCATCATCAAATAGGGGGAGATTGTTGAGTCCCAATGTTAATTGTAAATTTAATGATGACAAATCTGACCTATAAACACTTAGTAATCTTTGGTTCTTGTAATCTGATCTGGGTCAGACTAAGCTTACACAGCTTACGATCTGTCTCTGACCCAGATCATGCTTCATACTTGTAATTGTAAAATCTTATGGAAGCAAGTGTTATTCAAGCTGTATCAACAACGTATTAGCATTCAGTCCAAGTCGAAGAGGAGGATTGAAGATAGAAGACCAAGCTGTTAGTGGAAGACAGCTTGGGATTAGCAGTCAGCTTGGAAACACTTAGGCAGATTGGTGCTTTGACAAACGGCCCAATCTGTGTCTGACAATCAAGTGAAGATAACAACCTGGATTGAAGATAAAGACAAATGACGTGACTAGGAAGAATCCTAGGATCCAGGTTGGTGGTTGGTTTACATATGCGTGTCCATACTCTTATTGGTAGATGAAGAATGTGCGTCAGTACGTGGGGGACCACAAATACTATGAAAGGCACGATTGATTATTCCTTTATCATCCACTGAATGAAGAACACGTAGCTGCAACGGACACCTAGTGAAGGAGCGCTTTCGCCTATAAAAGCCTCATTCATGGACTGCATATGTGTGGCATTTCCTGAGAATCATTCTTCACACAAGTTTCTCTGCTCTTACACACAGCTTAGTCTGTACGAGATCAGCTTGGGCTGATTCTCTTGAGCTGAAACTTATTGATTGTTGTTTGTCATTTCATAGGGTTGTTTAGATATCTATAGGCTATCTTTATTCCGCAACAACCATGTAATTCTTTGTATAGATTATTTCTTAATAAAGGATTACATTTGAAAACCACAATCTGTGTTCAAGAATGTTTTTATTTCTTTACTGCTTTACTGTTTTAATGATTCCTGCTCTTTACTTACTTGCTTAATATTCATAAACTGAATCTTAAAACGTTTTATGTTAAAAGTTTGTAAAGATTGAGGAAAGTTGTATTCACCCCCCTCTACAACTGTTCTGTGTTCAATATACTTTGGTATATTGATACACTGTGGGACGTATCAAAACTTGTATCATGTAGAATCTTGATAAAAACAAATGGCGGGTATATTAAAACTTTTTACCGACCAAGTATCATCTTTTATCTTAATACTATAGATATCAGTTAGTGTAGTTATTGTTAACTAGTATTGTTTTATATCGTACATAAAAATTAGTAGAATGCTTGTTTTATATTATACATTTTTATACAATTTTACATTGTGTAAGTTGTTTTATGAACTTGATTAGCAAAATAAAAGTTTTTGTACATATATCTTTTTCAATCATGTTTATAGGTAATGCATTAAAAAAATCTTACAAAACGTTTTATTATTACGTAGTTAATACGGTATTTAATAATATTTTAATATATAATTGCATAATAAAATACCTTGCTGCACGTGTAATTATAAACCCTGAAATGTAACATCTATTTAAAGAGGGGAAAGTTTTTCATTGTTAGAGAAGAAAAAACAGCTAAAAAGGTCTTTTTTTACTTGAAATTTTATATTTAGACTTTTATAAATTACTCTTATATATGGATTATACTTAAAGTATATCTATACTTTCTTTTCACGGATATTTAAAATAACTTTACTAGTAAAGTTACAGAAATCATGAATTTGGGATTAAAGTTAAAAGTTAATATTCAAAACTCATTTTTAAATAATAAGTTTTAATTTTAATACAAAGCCAAAGATTGTGTAAAGTTAGTTTCAAGTTTAGATGTTTCTTTTAACAATACTATGTCTACTTATCTACACATATATCAATAGAAAAAATCAGACACCCCGAAGACTTTGCGCGTGATTAGTGATTACCACGAGCTCAATAAAAAACAATAAACCTCACCCACTTTGACTGCGATTTTGTTGTATCTTAGGGTTTATAACACTTTATAAAACTAATAATAATTAAACCCTTTTTTAGCCGACATAAATAAGGTAATTTTTTATTCATTTTGTTTCTATTTATGAAAAAACTATAATATTATAAGTAAATATATATATACACCCTTTTTTACGTTTTATAACATTTTATAAAGCTAAAAAAGGTACATTTTTAAAAAAATGACATTAATTTTATACAATAAAGTGATATGCTTTTGCAGATTTTTTGACATCTCACAAGATTTCTATATTAACAATGTAAAGTTGGTTGAAATTTATTATTAGGAATAAATGTGTCAACTATTATATAATCTGTATATCTTCTACTCCAAACATACAAACAAATACCCAAAAAGAAAAAGATGAGAGAAAAAGTCATAGAAACCTGTATCATATAAAATCTTGATAAAAACAAATGGTGGGTATACTAGAACTTTTTACCGACCAAGTATCATCTTTCATCTTAATACTATAGATATCAGTTAGTGTAGTTATTGTTAACTAGTATTGTTTTATATCGTACATAAAAATTAGTAGAATGCTTGTTTTATATTATACATTTTTATACAATTTTACATTGTGTAAGTTGTTTTATGAACTTGATTAGCAAAATAAAAGTTTTTGTACATATATCTTTTTCAATCATGTTTATAGGTAATGCATTAAAAAAATCTTACAAAACGTTTTATTATTACGTAGTTAATACGGTATTTAATAATATTTTAATATATATAATTGCATAATAAAATACCTTGCCGCACGTGTAATTATAAACCCTGAAATATAACTGATTGGTCCTAAAGAAGATAAACATGATAGTTTAAGATGTCTCAAAGAGTTGTAGAGGGGGGTGAATACTTATAGGGTATGTTAAGAGATTGAACCATATAATTATGGAATTTTATACATGGGATGGGAAGGTAAAAACAAGGACCTTTAAAATATTGTAACACCCCAAGCTAGGCCTGGGATATCACCGAAAAGATATAGCAGTAGCATGGAATTATCGTAGAACATGAACTATATGTAAAAAAAAGGGATTCGGTGAATCCAACATCAACAAACAAGTACGAAATGCAATAATAAAGGGCAAATGAATCCTGGATTCATGTAAGTCCAAGCCCAAGCATAAGCATCAATCAGCCATCACATCTTGGATTCACTTGATTACCTGAAAAGTGTACTAAACAAGGTCAACACTAGGTTGGTGAGTTCGTAGTGATGGATCACAAGGAACCATAGTCAAATAATCGCAATATGAACAAGATAAAGGCAAGTAATAACTTACATGTAGCCTTATACAACCATGACACGTAATATAAGTTTGCTCATAGCAAAACCTCGTCACACACAAGTAATCATACAAGTAACTATACAAGATAGTTAGAAAACGTATAATGAACATGCACAAGTGATATCAATAACAAGAAATGTACCAAATGCGTATCAATGTCAAGAAATGTACCAAATGAGTGTCAATAACAAGAAATGTACCAAATGAGTATCAATGTCAAGAAATGTACCAAATGCGTGTAATGAGTATGCACATGAGATGTCAATGTCAATATGTGTAACATCCCAAACGTTTTATGTTTGACTATTTGACTTTCCGTTAGTTTACGTTAGGTTCGTTATGTTTATGTGCCCTATATGGGATTATGTGAATAAATGCATATGTGTTTATTATAATATGATTAATGTGATGATTAATGAAAGTAATTGGAGTAAAGTTAAGTAGTTAAGTGCTTGTTAGAATGTTAAGACTCCCGGTAGAGATTTAAGCTAAGAAAGTTAAGTTTAGAAGTTGAGGGGTCTTAAGTGTAACTTAAAGGGTTGATGGCCAGGGGTTAGAAGGCAATTAGGCTGCCCTAATTGTCATAAAACTTCTGCTCTTGTGCGTGAGAATTCCCCAGCCGATCCCCTCCCTCTTCAAAGCAAAGTTTCCTTCAAGATTCAATCATTTCGTGTTGTTTTGATCAAGTGTTGCTTAGATCTTGAATCCCCAACGTAAAGGACAGGTAATATAGGTAAATTCTCTTTTAGATCTGATTGTTTAAGTCATATATGAGTATTCAACCCAGGCCATGGGGTGTGGGTTGGGTTATTTGATTAAACGTTTACCGAATTCATGTTATTCGGGTGTTTGAATGAGTGATTCATGTTGTAAAGGTTAAAGGATTGATTGATGGATTAAAGTCATTAAAAGTGTTGTCAAAAAGGTTAATTTTATGTCTCCAGGTCGAATTAATGATTGGTGTTCGTATGGGATTCGATTAAAGGGTTAAAAAGTTGGTTTTTGGTCGAACTGCGCTTTGTGCGGCGCACAAGGCTTTTGTGCGGCGCACAGATGCAATTTTTGAAAGATGGTTTTCTGAAGGGTGCCCGTTATGCAGCGCATAGAATATTTATGCGGCGCATGGATGGTTTGCTCAGAAAATTGGATAGTTTATGTGACGAATTTGGTTGATTTGTGTGGAGCATAACTTTTCCATGCGGCGCACAAATTCTTAATTATGGTTTTGTGCGGCACAAGACTTCCATGCGGCGCACAAATAGGTCCAGAATGGACTTAAGTTTCGTTTAGCTTATAGAACGATCTTATACTCATTATAGGTAGTCGGGAGCACTTAGCAAGCATTGTAAGATACTCATAACTGGTTGGTAAGCTGTACCGAGGTAAGATAACATCTTTTGTCACCTGATGGTACAACAAAACACGATTTTATAAGTTAAACTTCCCAAATGAATATGTATGCACGTTTTATGATTATGGGTGACTATGGGAGGTTGCTAAGGGATATCATACTTACCATTTATGATGTATGACATACTTATGCAGGTTACAAAGGTGTGAGGTAAGTATAAATGTTATGAAATGATGAAATGTTTATGTTATGTGATCATGAAAAGATGAAATGATTATGCTAAAAGTTTGTATACATGGCTTGAACACCTAGTCACTAGACTTATGATTAGGATTGCTATGTCACGTGCACGTTAAGGGCCCTAAAGCAAAAGATGATATGTGATTAGCGACGCCGATGGACCACCTTATGGTTTACCCATCATGTCGGGTGTGAGGACTCCTTGTATGGTCTATGACCGCCTACACACAACCCCACATCCCAATGTAAGTGACATAAGTCACTTAGCCTATGTCTTGGCAAAGAAATAAAGAAAGAAAGATAAAGAAAGAAAGTGTAGGCACACTTTAGGATATGATGAACCTAAAGTGTATGATATGTTGTTTATGTATGTATGTGATATTAACATAAAATGCAGATTTTGTTAATATCTTTAATTGGCAAATGTTTTCAAAATTTATGTTATCTTACTTAGCTAATTTTATTAGCTAACACTTGTTCTTTGAAAATGTTGTGCCTTCAGGATAATCAAGTTTGAGCTAGGCGAAGATTAGCTTGGTGAGACTTGGGTAGAAAGAATAAAGAAGCTTAGCAAAGACATTGAATGCTTAGACTTCCTTTTAGCCTTATGTTTTCGGCTATTTTGTTTATGTTTAAGACTTGTAATAATGGGCATTTATGTTGGTGCCATTACTTGGATTTACTTTTATTGTTTTGATGATGCTTAATGGTAACACCAATTTTAAAGGTACCATCCGTTACAGATGGGGCAGATTTTAAAAGTGATCCTTTCCGCTTATTTTAAACGCCGTTTGGCAAAGATTTTCGAAAATCCAAGTTTTTAAATGACGGGTGTTACATGTTGGTATCAGAGAAATGGTTTAAGTGAACCAAAATTCGACCAAGACCTTAGGATTTTGGACTTAAACCGTATGAGAAATGATAGGCTTAAGTAGGAATGCTTAGCCATTGAGATGAAACACTTTAGGACGGGTTTGGGATTGAGTGAGAGTGTAGGTTGAGGCTTGAATGTGTTTATATGTTGCTGAAATTAATGCTATGTAGCCTTAATCTCTTTGTTCTCACTTTAACCTTTGCTAACCGTCGTCATTGCATTGTAGACATCATGGTTAACACTCGTACTAACAGTCAACGTGAGAGAGCAGCTCCAAGCAATGCTCAAACTGATCAAAATGGGGCTGGAAATGGTGTTAACCAAAGGCCTCCTCGAAGGCCATTTCCGGGTGCACAACCCACAAGGTCAGAAATTGATAGGGCAAACCCCGTGATTGAGCAGATTCCTAACCAAGCTGAAATGTTTAAAGAGTTGAGGGCTATTCGGGCTCTTTTGAGAAGGAATGAAGAGGTGTTGGCTCAAGTGAGAGCTGAAAGGGAAGCTGAAAGGGAAGCTAGCTTGCAACGGGATGAGCATACTGATGGAAACTATTCCAACCGCTCAAACAGTACCGAGCCATCTAGGGTAAGGTCACAGGTTGCTCCTGAAAATGTTGTTGCTAACGTGAATGGTGTTGAAAATGTGGTGGAGCCTCGTGGTGTGGTTGCCCCTCGTGCTAATAACTTTAAGTATGAGAGTTTCCAGAAGTGTGGAGCAAAAGCATTTGATGGTACTCAAGATGCTGTAGGTGCCATGGAATGGTTGGATGATATCGAGGTTGTGTTTGCTTCATGTTATTGCCCTGAGGATATGAAGGTATTGTGTGCTTCCGTATGCTAAAGAAGAATGCTCGTAATTGGTGGAAGGCTGCTACTGTTTCATTGGCTCCCGAGGTACTAACTGCCATGCCTTGGGGTACATTTAGGGAGAAGTTTTTGGAAGAAAATGTGGGTACTGGTGAGCTGAGGCTCATTGAGAAGGAATTCAGAGAGCCCGGTGCCATAACTGAGTATGCTCACTCATTTATGGAAAAGCTCAAGTTTGTTGGACACTTGGTTCGTAGAGATGTTGATCAAGTTGAAGCTTACTGTGATGGTCTCCCTTCTAGCTATCGTGGCCTTTGTAGGAAACATACTACATTGTCTGCTGCGATAAAGGAGTCCAAGAGGCTGGATGATGACTTCAAGAGTGAAAAGACTGCAGTAAAAACTAATGATGATAAGCAATCAGGTTCAAAAAGGAAGCATGATGGATCAAATGGATCGAATAGGAAGTTCAAGAAGGGTTCATCTTCAAGGGGTGGTGGCAGCAACAATGCAAAGCAGAAGAATTGGTGTGGTACTTGTAAAGCACCTCATTCGGGTCCATGTTCAGATAAGACCCGAAGGTGTGATACTTGTGGTGGTACGGGTCATCCTGCTTCAGAATGCAAAGACAAGCCAAAGTGTTACCGGTGTCACCAAACCGGTCATTTCATCAAGGATTGCCCACAAGGAAAAGATGATGGAAAGAAGACGGCTGCCCAAAAGCCTAAAGCTAGAGCCTTTCAGATGACAGTTGAAGCTGCCAAGGAAAACGATGAGGTAGTAAGTGGTACATTTCTTGTAAACTCAAAACCTGCCTCTGTTCTTTTTGATTCGGGTGCAAATAGATCTTTTGTGTCCACTTTGTTTGCTCCTAAGCTTGATAGGGTCACTACTCCCCTAGATTGTTCTATAGAGGTAGAAATTGCTAACGGTACTATTAGTGACATTCAAGAAGGTTATGATGATTGTTCCATTGAGATAGAGGGTCGCCCCTTTCCGGTCCAGTTATTGCCTACTACACTTGCTGGGTTCGATATAGTGATAGGTATGGATTGGTTGTCTCAACATGGTGCTATTATATTATGTTCTCAAAAGATAGTTCGGTTTTCTACTCCGGATGGTAAAGTCATTTCTGTCTATGGAGATAAGAAGAAGGGGAGCATAAAGATCATCAATTTGATGAAGGCTCTCAAGTGTATACGACATGATAAGAACCACTTCCTTGCCTATGTTATTGATGCACGAAAGGAGAAGTCTTCCATTGCAAATGTTGAAGTAGTTTCTGAATTTTCTGATGTGTTTCCTGATGATCTCCCCGGTATCCCTCCCGACCGAGAGGTTCACTTTTCAGATTGATCTTATACCCGGTGCTACTCCTGTTGCAAAGGCACCTTATAGATTAGCTCCTACTGAAATGAAAGAGCTAATGACTCAGCTTCAAGAGCTACTTGATAAAGGTTTTATTCAAGATTTCTCCCGAATAGCTAAGCCAATGACTGAATTGACGAAGAAAGGGGTGAAGTTTGTATGGACGGAAGCTCAAGAAAAGGCCTTTCAAACGCTTAAGATAAAGTTATGTGAAGCTCCTGTCCTAGCCTTACCCGAAGGTGTGATACTTGTGGTGGTACGGGTCATCCTGCTTCAGAATGCAAAGACAAGCCAAAGTGTTACCGGTGTCACCAAACCGGTCATTTCATCAAGGATTGCCCACAAGGAAAAGATGATGGAAAGAAGACGGCTGCCCAAAAGCCTAAAGCTAGAGCCTTTCAGATGACAGTTGAAGCTGCCAAGGAAAACGATGAGGTAGTAAGTGGTACATTTCTTGTAAACTCAAAACCTGCCTCTGTTCTTTTTGATTCGGGTGCAAATAGATCTTTTGTGTCCACTTTGTTTGCTCCTAAGCTTGATAGGGTCACTACTCCCTAGATTGTTCTATAGAGGTAGAAATTGCTAACGGTACTATTAGTGACATTCAAGAAGGTTATGATGATTGTTCCATTGAGATAGAGGGTCGCCCCTTTCCGGTCCAGTTATTGCCTACTACACTTGCTGGGTTCGATATAGTGATAGGTATGGATTGGTTGTCTCAACATGGTGCTATTATATTATGTTCTCAAAAGATAGTTCGGTTTTCTACTCCGGATGGTAAAGTCATTTCTGTCTATGGAGATAAGAAGAAGGGGAGCATAAAGATCATCAATTTGATGAAGGCTCTCAAGTGTATACGACATGATAAGAACCACTTCCTTGCCTATGTTATTGATGCACGAAAGGAGAAGTCTTCCATTGCAAATGTTGAAGTAGTTTCTGAATTTTCTGATGTGTTTCCTGATGATCTCCCCGGTATCCCTCCCGACCGAGAGGTTCACTTTTCAGATTGATCTTATACCCGGTGCTACTCCTGTTGCAAAGGCACCTTATAGATTAGCTCCTACTGAAATGAAAGAGCTAATGACTCAGCTTCAAGAGCTACTTGATAAAGGTTTTATTCAAGATTTCTCCCGAATAGCTAAGCCAATGACTGAATTGACGAAGAAAGGGGTGAAGTTTGTATGGACGGAAGCTCAAGAAAAGGCCTTTCAAACGCTTAAGATAAAGTTATGTGAAGCTCCTGTCCTAGCCTTACCCGAAGGTACTGATGATCTTGTTGTATATAGTGATGCTTCTATTTCAGGTTTGGGTTGTGTTCTTATGCAAAGGGACAAAGTTATTGCATATGCTTCACGTCAGTTGAAGCCTCATGAAAAGAATTACCCGACCCATGATCTTGAATTGGCTGCGGTAGTGTTTGCTTTGAAGTTGTGGAGGCATTATTTATATGGCACAAAGTGTACCTTGTACACTGATCATAAGAGTTTGCAATATGTGTTCTCACAAAAGGAAATGAATGTAAGGCAAAGGAGATGGATGGAACTTCTGAAAGATTATGATTGTGAGATTAAGTATCATCCCGGTAAATCCAATGTGGTGGCGGATGCATTAAGTAGAAAAGTGCAGAATTTTTCTTGTAGATTGATGAGCATGGTTGTTCAAGCAAAGTCGGGGTTACTTGATCGCATCAAGGAAGCTCAAGTTAAGGCTTTAATGAAAGATAATATCGACAAGGAAAGCATTGGGAAGAAGAAAAGACTTGAGATGGAAA
>CM067167.1:204558127-204565627 GCA_034093135.1 Erigeron breviscapus | reverse complement strand
CTCTCTCTCTCTCTCTCTTCACAAATTTCTTTGCATCTCTCTCTCTCTCTCTCTCTCTCTCTCTCTCTCTCTCTCTCTCTCTCACACTCTCTTTCTCCTCTCTCTCTCTCACACTCTCCTCTCTCTCTCTCTCTCTCTCTCTCTCTCTCTCTCTTGTTCTCTCTTCTCGTGGACAGCAAAAAGAAGGCAGAAAAATGCCTTTGAACACCCCAAAAACAATCAATAAACATCATCTTTTCAACTCCTTGTTGTAAGAAATCTATACCATAATCAATCCCACACTAAATGGATGATACTGGAGCTCAAGAAGGCTGTCAAAACAGCTCCAATAGCTGCTGATTTCGAGACTCATGCAAGCTAAAATGGGGGTTTAAATCTTAACTTATCAACTATAATAATAAAGGGTTTTGTGCTAAATCATTCAAGGATGGTTGGGAGCAAGCTTGGAGTTCATCTTGGAGTCTTTTTGGTCAATATTTCTGCTCGAAATCAGGCCCCAAACCAGCCCCCTCTCATGACCCAAAAGGTTGTTAACAACTTATCTTTGCTCAATATAAACTAGCCTTAATCTTGTTCTTTCAAAAATCGACTACTAGCAAAGTTTCTTCATCTCTTCTTGCACTTTCTTCTTGAATTAAACTCAATGAGGGCAAAGTTGATAGATCCTTATCTCACATGTCCATGCATGTAAAGATCTAGAGGAAGGATTCAAGGATTCAACACAAACAAGACCCAAGAGTTAGTAGTTGCAAGATTTGCTATAAAATGGTTAAATGAGTCTCACTAAAATGATTTTCTATCAAAGAAAATGTGTTTATACTTCTGGATTTTTCATCAAATTGATGTTTTCAAAAAGAAGATTTAAGGTTATAGCTTATTTATATGTATAATGGTTAGATCTTAACATGCATGCATTAGATTTGTACTAGTTTAATCTTGTTAGGAGTTTGGATTTGAGATGGATCTTTGGATGATGATTGATGGAATTGAAAAGGATTATAATCAGTAATATTGATGTTAAAGTAATACAAAAGGAGTGTTAACCTTGTAAGTGATAAACTAAAGTGTTAATTAAGCAAGACAGGTCATTGGTGAGTTGATATAATCAAAAACAAATCTCACAGAATCAGTTTTCTGTCTTGGGACGCATAAACCGAGCATGTGAGGGAAGATTCAAGAAAAACTTTCAAAATAAAAATGTAGACAAACGAGTTAACTTTAACCACCAACTGGAATCACTCAAAAATAATGAACCAAACAAAAGATATGATGTTTTTACTAAAACTGGTCAAAACTGCATTTTTGTCTGAATATTTTATCAAATTTAACAATTTTTAACTCCTAAGCCATAAGGTTCCAGGAGGTCATACTTGGTGGAAAGTAAGTTCAATGTGTCCTGAACTTAAAATAAAATCATGGGATTTTTCTAACAATCAAAACATCGAGAACTTTTATAAAACTTCTGATGTCGCAAACAGTGCCCATTCGGGACAGTTTGTGTTTTTAAGGATACCAACCACTGTCTAAAAATTCATCAAAAAATCACAAAAATAGGATACACATATAGGTTAATGTATAAAAATCAGGAGGGTCCAAATAATTAGATTTAACCCCGAATTAGTGGCCAACATTTCATAAATCTGATGTGTAAAAGATGCACTAAAGACCATAATGGGCTAGCCCGGCCCAATTTGTGTACCCAATGGACCATGAATCAGTGGGCCCACTTGGCCCAATGACCCACTTGACCCATCAGTCATATAGTCCAATAATCCATATAACCCATTAAGCATCTAACCCGACTAAGATTAAGCCCAACGACTAATGTAAGCCCAAAACATTTAGGCCCAAAGGATGATGACCCATAACACTTAAACGATAAACCCAAATAATCATAAGACATATCGAGAAGTATGTGAGTTTGAAAGATAAGCGAAATCAAAGTAACACAAAAATAATTAAGTGGAATGGACATAAGTAATTACGTTAACCAAACTATAAATTGATATCACAAATGCTAATTCGTGCTAAAATCGGTTACACATCAAATGATGAATAAGGATAATATAACTTAAAACGGCATTTCTACATGATAACCTAAGATAGGACCTTATTCGCTTTCGTTTCTCGTAGGGATAGTCTTGGCTTGAAATGTGATTGAGGAACATGACCGATATATGATCAAGGAAGCGATAGATGGGAAGTACCCATTTTGGATAAGTATATATAATGCTCGGCATATCAAGGTGAGTCATAGCCCCCTTTCAAACTCTTTTATATGTTTTACTTGCGGGGTGAAAAGCATGATTAATTAAAATAACTTTCTCTTATGAAATGATTCTTTGAAATAGTGATAATGATATGGGAATTATATTGTATGTTCAACGTGTTATATGTTATATGATGAGCTTGAGTACTGTCAAATGGTGGTCCCCTGTACACTACTATTAACTCATTGAGGCCTGTAGTTAGAGGGTTGCGCAACTAGGATTCGTCCCCTCACTCACATCAGTGGTGACAGGTTGATTGGCCGCCTACGTGGCCGCCTTCAACGGTGTCGGTCATGGGGTGCTCTAATCTACTTTATATATTATTGGTCGTCTCCATGGCACGACCCATTTATTATAATTATTGCACGTGATTGACAGCATGTGCTTCTATTATTATCTCTTCGGGACATATTATCATTATTATTATTTTGACGTAAAATGGTCTTAGTAGTGGCTCAAGCACAAACTCATCAAATTATACCTTTGACCAAGTGTTGTTGATATTATTGATGGTTGGTTATTATTGATTGAACATACGGTTTGGGTATTGGACTATATATGAAATCTTGGAAGTTGTGGAACTTGGCGACATCAAATTATTGATGACCGCATGATTTGGGTGTGATATATGATTAATCGTTTGATATATATTTTTCTCATAATGATTTTGAAAAATGAGAACTTTATAATTACCTTGGTGTAAAGAAGTGAATTTGAGCTTTAGTGTGTGTTTAAGTGTGTGTTAATGGCGGTTGGTAGTGAGAGAGAGTAGAGAGAGAAAGTGTAGATGTCAGGGAAAGATTGGATAGCATTATGGGGTTCAAAGGTTACAAAATTGATAATGGAGGGGGTTTATATACCTATACATATTTTACATTATGCCCCCTTCCATACTTAGACATTTACAATAATAGAACAAATATACAATAGAAATACAAATCAACTACTACAATTATATTTCTAACAATCTCCCCCTTAGTAGTGATTTGTCAAAAATATCTAGTCTTTGAAAATCTTCAAGCTCTTGTATTAGGTCTGTCTTTGTTTGGATGCCAGAACCAGTTATCTCCTTCAGGTCGATCATCTGGAACTATCATGTTTGCTTCAAAGTTCCTTGGAGGAATATTTTGTGGCCCTGGAAGATGACTAGGCTCATACTTGATCCAGCAACCTCCTCTTCGACGTACAACATACTTTGACTTCTTAACATTCTTCGCCTCTCTCATCATTCTGATGCTGTCTCTGTACTCAAGTCTTTGATTAATCTTGGAGATTGCTTTATCAAATACTTTCTTTTTCTTAGCATCTTGATCATCTTCTTTCAAGCATATCAAGAAATTCTTGCAAAACTCTAATGTTTCATCAGAATAAGAAGCAAGTTCATCCATGCGAATGAAAATCTTCTTCTTTCGGCTGTTAAGAAAGACAACTCCAAAGGATGGTTCTTCAATGACATGACCAATACTTAGCTTTTCAATGTCTGCGGTGTAAAGACTTTGATCTGGATAAGGAACATTAATTTTTCTTTTGACAACTTCAAAACCAATCTGAAAATCTTCCAATGAAGCATATTGGATGCAGCTTGACATGTATCTTTTCACAGCATCAAAAGCAACAACGTCTTCACGGTATCTTTGCATAGCATTCAGAAAATGGTTGTAAAGAAAAATTATATCATCAACCGGCAAAAGCTTGAACTGAGCTTCAGTGAATCTGTAAATCTTGTCATTATCTCTTTTCACATGAAAACATGGAACAGAGATAGAAACCCTTTTGATTAGAATCACTCTGACCAGCACCAAAATTTTGTGATTCCTTTGTTCTTGGAGTAATTTGGGATTATACTTCTTTGTGAGTTTAAGAAGCTCTTTATATTCTTCAACTTGCCTTGCTTCCTTAAACTTGTACATAGAATCAATCTCTGGTCTCTCAGATTTAGCAATTTTGGTAGCTCCACAGAATATAGGAAATGCTCTTTCCTCCAGATATCTTGACTTCTTGGCTGCTTCCTTTGGCTTAACCCCGAGAGCAACCATTCTTTCTTTGTCCCTCAAGAAGTATCCTCGATTAATAAACCTTTTTTGTTCTTCAGTCAATTCGATTGGAAAATAATCAGACAGGACTTCTGTTAGAAATATAAATGTAGTAGTTGATTTGTATCTCTTGTACTTACAATGTAAATATCTAAGTATGGAAGGGGGCATATTGTAATATGTGTATAGGTATATAAACCCCCTCCATAATGCAAAATGTAACCTTTTACCTCATTTTTTATAAAAAAACTAATCTTCCAGCCAAACACTCTTTCTCTCTCTACTTTCTCTCTCTTAAAACCTCCATTGTTACACACACTAACACACATAAGCTCGAATTCTTAACTTTACATTTGGTATCAGAGCACAATCAGAGTAACTGAACGATCCACAAGCTTAAAACAAGCTTAATTTGTGCTTAATTTCAGAATTTGGCTTATTTTCTGAAAGGTTCATTTGCCGAGATCACTGTTTGAGTGATTTCTGCAAATTAAGTGTGTTTTTGTTCGAATTTTGTTCACCGATCGATTTATAATCAGTATATCATCCTTCGTTATCAATTTCAGAAGTTAATTTCATCATTTGAGTTGTTTTTGCTCGAGCTCGGCAAATCGCATGTTCGAGTGGGTTTGAATTCTAGTTGAAATTAGCATCCAATTTGTTCAAGGATTTGTGCGCATCGTTTTACTGATCATTTTGATATAAAATACGAGCTTTAATTCGCAAAAATGAAGGAGAAATTGAAGATTTACAGTCAGTTCTGCATTTGAGGGTTTGGCTGAACGAAGAAGACGAACAGTAACCGTCTATTTTGTCGCCTAGTGATTACTAGTGTTTGCAGAGATCGTTGGCTAAGACTTGCTCTTACTTGTTCTATTTGCAGAGCTTTTTGCTCGGCAAATAGTTATTTCAAGAAATTTTTAAGTGGTGCTACTGTTCTATTTGCAGAGCTTTTTGCTCGGCAAATAGGTGTTTACAGAATTTTTTGTTAAGGGTTGAGGCTACTTGTTCTATTTGCAGAGCTCTTTGCTCGGCAAATAGTTGTTTCAAGAATCTTTGATTTGAGACTGGTGCTACTTGCATTGTTTGCAGAGGTTTAAGCTCGGCAAACAAGTATTTTTGGTTGGTGCGACTAAGTACAAGTTCTATTTGTGCTATTTGCAGAGTTATTTGCTCGGCAAATAGTTGATTTTGATTCTTCGACCAAGTGTTTTTATTAGTTGTGTTGTTTGCAGAGATTTAAGCTCGGCATTCAGTTGAAATTGGTTGTTGACCAGTGCACTTGGGTTGTGACTTGGCTACTTACACTATTTGCAGAGGATTAAGCTCGGCATTTAGTTGTTTTTTGAAATTCTCAAATCAAAAGTTTCAAGAAAATCAATTCAAAACCATTTTTCATCAATATTCTTCAAGTGGGAAGAAAATCAAAAAATTTCAAATTTCTACTTGTTCTATTTGCAGAGGTCTAAGCTCTGCATCTAGTTAAAATAGAAAAATTTTCAATTCTCTTTGGAATTTATTTGAAATGGCTTCAAGGGAAGCTTTAGCACTTGGTTCTGAAGGAAGACCTCCTGTCTTGTTTAGAGGTTCTTATCCTCAATGGAAGAAAAGGTTTCTGAACTGGATAGACAGACAGAAGAATGGAAAACTTTTGAGGAAATCATACAAAGATGGTCCTGAAATTCCAAAGAATCCTGTTAATGGAGAAGCTTTACCTGAAGAGAGTTAGAATACAGATCAGAAAAATAGAGTTGAGGCTAATCAAAGTGCAATTGCCTATCTTTACCAAGCACTTCCTGATGACATTTACTGCAATGTGGACTCCTATGAAACAGGAAAAGACATATGGGATGAAGTGGAGAAGCAGATGGAAGGATCTGATGTGTCAAACACCATAAGATTGTCGACTGTTCTGAACATGTATGAAACTTTCAAGCAACAGAAGGGTGAACCATTGAACGAAGTATACATCAGATTCTGTAATGTCATCAATGAGCTTAGAAAGAATGATGTGAAAAGAACCAATATGGAACTGAACATCAAATTCATCAAAAATCTGGAAGAGGAATGGCAAGTGTATGGAACCCAACTCAACCAACAATCAAACTTTGGGAAACTCACCATTCACACCTTGTATGAAAAATTGAAGCTGAATGTTGAGGATGTTCAGAGGATCCAAAAGAAGAAAGAAGAAAGTTCTCATTCCGATCCATTAGCCTTGGTAGCTGAGAAGAATATTTCAAAAGTGTCAAGACAAAGCTTTGTTGAGTATGACACTGATTCTGATACAAGTGAAATGAGTGATTGTGATCTTGATGAGAAACAAAAAGAGATGTACAAAGAACTTGCTTATTTCACAAAGGCTTTCAAGAAGAAATTCTTCAAGAAGAAACCAACAAATAATCAGCTTAGGACTTCATCAGTCTCTTCGTATGCTAAAAATGTGAATACTCCTAAGTTCGATCAGAAGAAAGATTTTGTTGGTGGTGAGAAGAAGTATGACAATCAGAAGAAGTTTGAGAAGAAGGTCATGGAGAAAAGGAACGAAGACAAGAAATGCTACAACTGTGGTCTTACTGGACATTTTGCCATCAGTTGCACTAAACCTCGACAAAAGAACTCCGAGTACTATAAGTACAAACTTTTGCTAGCAGACAAGAGGAAAGTGGAATTGCTCTTCTCGCTGAGGATGACAAGTGGTTACATCTTTCTGATGAGGAGACAGACGAACTTGCAGCAAATGTGTGCTTCATGACGAAGATCAAGAAATCAAAGGAGTTGGATGATGTTGAGGAAAGTTCTTCAGAGGATGATCAGGTACTTACACTTCCCAAATCAGTGTTAAAACATTATATGGATATGAGTGAAACAGCAAGAAAAGATTGCAGGGAGTTGAGTAAAAAGAATTTAAAATTAATGAAAGATTTGGAAGACAAAGAAAAAGATTTTCAAAGTAAATTTGATTTGCTTCAAAAGGAATTTGAGAATTTGAAATCTGAAAAGCAGCAGTCACTTTTACTCCAAACTCAAAACTGCATCTTGAAAAACAAGAACTTGAGACCAAAGTTCTTGAACTAAGCAAGACCGTCAGACAACTTCAAGTCGAAAAGACCAATGAGATGTTTCGAGCAAATGCATTGGTTGAGGACATTGAGTCTTTAAATGTGAAATTGAAAGAATCTATCCCTGATTTGACG
>CM067167.1:204436707-204557127 GCA_034093135.1 Erigeron breviscapus | reverse complement strand
TTTTAAACTATAATAAAACCGGTTTTGAAGAGAAATTCTATACAAATACCGGTAATGATAAAATGTATAGAAAATCCGGTTTTCGAGGGAAACAATGGGCAGAATTTCGACTTGAGAAATGAAGAAATTAAGAACAAATACCGGTTTTGGTGTAAACCAGGTATTTTCACACACAATATAACTTTAAGTCACAAAACTTCACTAAATCCGGTTTTCAGAAAAATCTTCACAAAAACCGGGATTCATGAAATACTATACTAAATCCGGTTTTCGTGGGAAAAATTGGTTATTATCACGAGTTGGAAAATGAAGAAATTTAGTACAAATATCGGTTTTGGTGTAAACCAGATATGTTAGAACATAACAACGAAAATTGAAAATTTTATCAAAATGAAAACCGGAAGGAATACCGGTAGGAAAACCGGAAGGAAAACCGGAAGGAAAGCCGGTTTTACAACAGAAATTCAAAGGAAATGAAAACCGGAAATGAAAACCGGATTTCAGATCAGAAAGCTAAAATTTCAATTTCAAGCCAATTGGTTTTGAATTGGGATTTGAAACTTCTTGAGGATGATTATAGGAAGGTAATGAGTGGAATAAAACTAAAAAGGAAGAAACTTTAACATGTTAAGAGGGTAAAGATTGGATTTTTCGGTAAAGTAGGAAAAACACAATTTAGCCCAAAATTGAACAAAATCAAGCCATGGATCTAACACAAGTTGTGATTTTTCTCTGATACCAAATGTAAACAATGGCTAAATCGTGAATAGTGATTATGTGTGTGAGAGAGAGAGTTAGAGAGAGAATGGGAGAAAGGGAAATTCTATTTCAAGGGTTAATTACAAATGAGAGGTGAGGGAGTTTATATAGGCTTGACATTTGCATTAAACCCCCTCCCTAATTACAAACTAGTCCTTTTCTAATTACACTAACAACCTTACACATAAACAAGATTAGACACAAGGACAATTCTATTTACATTGTTACAAACTTGCACTAACTATAATTTAAAGCTAACATAGTGCAAATACATCTAGGACTAGTCCTGCTTGTACCAAAACATGTGTATAAACCTTGGTTTTTCATTGCTTGTAATTAGTATCTTTGATTTGAACAATTATGTGTGTTTGTTTGTGATTTGATTAAAAAGTTTATTTCTATGTTATTTCGCTAGATGTTTAATTTTATGAATACTTGCATGTTTTCCCTCTAACCTACAAGGACCCAATCTACATGGGTACCTAAATCATATTCCTTGTCCTTGCAGGAATTTCTCATTTGTGTATGGTATGTTGACTCGGGATGTTCTCGCCATATGACTGGAAACAAGTCCATTCTTACAAACTTTTTCGAGAAGTTCATGGGAACCGTCAGATTCGGAAATGATCATATCGCTCCTATTCTCGGTTATGGAGACATTGTTAAAAATGGTGTCACTATCAAGAGAGTTTCTTATGTTGAAGGCCTAGGACACAATCTTTTTAGTGTTGGACAATTCTGTGACAATGATCTTCAAGTATTATTCAGGAGATAGGAATGCAAAGTGCAGACTGAAGATGGTGTGGATATTCTTACTGGAACAAGAGACAATAATTTGTTCACTATTGATCTCAACAATATTCCATCTAACTCTTCAGAGATTTGTCTTCTTTCTAAAGCAACTGCACAAAATTCTTGGTTTTGGCATCGCCGTCTTTCTCATCTTAATTTTCAAACAATCAATACTCTCGTGGATAAACAACTTGTTGAAGGACTTCCGGATTACAAGTATGAAAGTGAACATGTTTGTCCAGCTTGTGCAATTGGTAAGATGAAGAAAGCTTCACATAAACCAAAGAAGTATCTGAGTATTGAAGTTCCTTTGCACCTTATACATATGGATTTGTGTGGCCCAATGAAAGTTCAAAGTATTCATGGCAAGCGATACATTCTTGTGATTGTCGATGATTATTCTTGTTACACTTGGGTATTCTTTCTTCATGCAAAGAGTGATACTCCGAATGCAATTATTGATTTCATAAAGAAAACCCAAGTAAATCTTAAATCATCAGTTAGAATTGTTCGCTCAGACAATGGCACTGAATTCAAGAATTCAACAATTGATTCTTTCTTCAAGTCCATGGGTATTACTCATCAATTTTCCGCTGTCAGGACACCTCAACAAAATGGAGTAGTTGAACGTCGAAATCGAACTCTTGTTGAAGCAGCTAGAACAATGCTTGCTTATTCTAAGTTGCCTCCGAATCTATGGGCTGAAGCTGTTGCTACTACCTGCTTCACTCAAAATAGATCAATCATAAACAAGAGGTTTGATAAAACTCCATATGAGGTGATCAACAATAGAAAGCCCAATGTGAACTTCTTGCATATTTTTGGATGTGTATGTTATGTTCTCAATGATCGAGATAATCTGGGAAAGTTTGAACCAAAAGGCGATGAGGCATATTTCATCGGTTATTCGAGAGAATCGATAGCATATCGTGTATATAACCGAAGAACCAAGAGAATTGAAGAGAGTATGAATGTTAGATTTGATGAACTCTCGGGTATGGTTCTTGAACAACACAGTTCAAGACCGAACTTCAAAGTCCACAAGCTTCCGCAACAAAGACTGCTTCAAATGTCAAATCATCATTCTCTACTCCAACAACACAAGATTTGGATATCTTGTTTGAAGAATTTTTCCAAGCACCAAAGAAAGTTCCTGAATCTGAAGTAAATGAAAATGAACCATCCAGTTCAAATTCAAAACAGATGGATCCCAATGAGTCTTCCCCATCACAATCCTCAGATGTTAATACATCATCTGATTCTCCTCCACCTACCGATACTTCAATGTTGCATACTCAACCTCATAATATCTCTCAAGTGACAAATCCTTCAACCAACCCTGAAGATTATGATAACGACGAATTTGTTGAACCAATTGCATCTTCGTTTGAACAATTAACAGAACAACATTCTCCTGATTTTATTGATTCTGAAGAATCTGGTGATCCACTTGATCCAATTCCTCACACAACTAAATGGACAAGAGCTCATCCAATCTCTCAAGTCATTGGTAATCCAACAACTGGAGTTCAGACAAGATCCGCATCCGCGAATGAATGTCTGTTTGTGAATTTTCTGAGTATAGTTGAACCAAAGACAGTGAATGAAGCTCTAAGTTGTCCAGATTCGGTGAAAGCAATGCAAGAAGAACTTAATCAGTTCAAACATCTTGAGGTGTGGAAATTGGTTCCCAATCCTTACAAGAACAAGGAGCCAATTAAGACCAAATGGATATTCAAGAACAAAAAGGATGAAACTGGAGTTGTTGTACGTAACAAAGCACGATTGGTTGCGAAGGGATACTGCCAACAAGATGGAATTGACTACGATGAGACATTTGCATCAGTTGCACGAATTGAGGCTATTCGGATGTTTCTTGCCTATGCTGCCTACAAGAACTTCACAGTCTACCAAATGGATGTCAAAACTGCTTCTTGAATGGAATTCTCAAAGAAGAAGTGTATGTTGAACAACCAGAAGGTTTTGTGAATTCCAAACATCCAGACTATGTTTACAGGTTAGATAAGGCTTTATATGGTTTGAAACAAGCGCCTCGTGCGTGGTATGATTCTCTATCCTCGTATCTTGTGAAATCTGGTTTTAGCAAAGGTTCAATTGACACTACCTTGTTTATTAAACGACAAGGGAGTGACATCATTCTAATCCAGATTTATGTTGACGACATAATTTTCGGGTCAACTAACCCTAAATACTGCAAGAATTTTTCAGCCTTAATGATCAATAAATTTGAAACCAACTGTTTGCAGAGCATTTTGCTCGGCAAACAGTACAAAATTCAGTTTTTCATTGAAATAGTCCTTTATCAATTGACAACATTATTGTTGTTCAATAAAAGGTAATTTCATACATTGAAAAGGAGTTGGTCTGAACTGCTCATTTGCAGAGCTTTGAGCTCGGCATTTACGTGTTTCAACTCCAATAAACGATGACTTGGTGCCAGTCTTGAGTTTTCTCGTGTTTGCCGAGAAGTTTGCTCGGCAAACAATACAAATCATAAAATTTTCCAAAACCAAGTTTTTTTTAAAAATGTGCTATTTGCAGAGCATTTTGCTCTGCAAACAGTACAAATAGAATTTTTTTTTCTCTTTTCTCTTCTCATTATTTTATTCTATGTTTCTTTTCTTTATTATTTGTGTTGTGTTTTAAAATATATAAATGTCTATGTGTATTGTGTTGGTATATATAGTATTTCATAAGTGTTTGGGTGAGAGGCAAGGTATCGAACGCCTTTGTGTACTACCTTGTTTTCTTATCTTTTAATACTTATGTGATCCTATATATTGTCATGTTTTGTATATATATTTGGGTGAGATGCAAGGTATCGAACGCCTTTGTGTACTACTTTGTTTTCTTATTTTTAATATATATGCAAAACATTGTTTATGTGTAATAAATGTGTTTCTTAAATGTTGGTTTGTGTTGTTATTTTTCTGTGTTTAAATTGTATTTTCTGGTCAAAACTTTGGTCAGTTTGTCTTAACAGAAAAATAATAAATTACCAAGATGGCTATGTTCAAAGAGGAGATTCAATGAAGATGCAAGCCAATCAAGCACTTCATATACCATTTGCTTGCAAATTCCCTATAATAACGGAGATTTTGAGCCATCATCCGTTGAATAATGCTTTGACTGGAGGGGCAATTGTTCCCGAGAAGTATGTATTTGAGTTATGGGAATCAATTCAATATGTTAAAGGAAGTAAAAGGCATAGGACAGCAGACTACTTCAAGTTTTCTCTTAAGTCAGAAGATGAAATCTTCAATTGTAAATTCAATCTGGCTGAGTTCAGAACTATCATTGGTTTTCCTGAACTTGAAGAATACGAAGAACTTCCATCAGTTGAAGAAATGTTGGCTGGAGTTCATTCGTTGGGTTATGAAGGAGAGTTGTCAACAATGAGAGATTTTAGAAGAATGAATGTAGCAACTCTCTGGCATAAAATGTACAATGTTCTAACCACTTGTTTGATGCCATCACAGAAAGGAATTGATCTCATGACGAAGCATTCCTTATCAATTTACTATGCAGTCACTCACAATGTGCAGTGTGACTTTGCGAATATAATATGGGATAAGATGGTACAAGTTGTCAAGGGAAAGAATGCACAAGAAAGAAAATACATTCCCTTTATCAGATTCTTCACACTGATTATCGAAGACGTTCTTGATAATGCAGAAGAAATTCCAAAGTTGGAAGACAGCTTCAAGTGTGTAATTGCAATGTATAAATCCAACTTGAGAGGCACAGGAAGTGAAACTGCAAGACCTTTTCCGATTCCACCATTCCTGGTTAATCTGGTTCCTGCTCAGAGTCCTCACCTTATGTAACATCCCAAAACTTAAACGTATATGTTGACTAACGTCGTTAGGTCAAATTATAAGTCCGTGATACGTATATGTGGGGATTACGTGTTTATATGTTTATGTGGAAATACGTGTTTATGTGTTTATGTGCCCTATATGTGAGATTTAATTATCTTTAATGAGTGACAATAAAGTAGACATAATGATGTGTAAAAGGCCTATGTAGTGTGCGAAGGTGCTTTGGTGTGTTATATGTATCCCCGATAGGTGTTTTTAAGTGAAATAAAGTCAATATGAAGTTCAGGGACCAAATTTGCCAATGTTGAAAAGTTAAAAACGGGATTATGACTAGGGTTGGCCTAATCCCTGATCAATTGCAGCCTAATTACTTTCATTAATCACATACACAAACCCTTTAATCCTCTTTTGATTTCTCAAGCAATTCTTCAAGGTTTTGATCAAACAAATCAAAGGTTTTTGTATTGAATCGGATCGGATATCATTTGTTACAGGTAATCTAGGTTTTGATGTCTATATTACAGATTTAATGATGTTTTATAAAGGATCAAATCTGATTTTAATAAGGTTTTGAAGTAATTAGGGTTTCAAACGTGTTTAAGCAAATTAACGATCAAAACGACATCAAACGAGTTTGTAATCGATCATTATGATCAAAATATGTTTATATGTGTCAAAAACATGTTTTGGGTGAAGCCCAAGTCGATTGATTTCTGGAAAAATCGAAGAACAAGTCGTTTTGTAAATTCTGGACGAAGTTAGGGTTTTTCTGATGCTAAATTCGTTCTGGTTGTTCCGAACGAACTTTAAGTTCGTTTTGGATGTTTTAAATTCGTTTTGGGCAAGTTAACTTCGTTTGGGAATGATTAAATTCGTTTTTGGTTAAGTTCGTTTCCTAATGAAGCTAAGTTCGTTTGGCTTAAGTTCGTTTGATGGTCTAAATTCGTTTGAAGCTGATTTGAAGTTAAGTTGAAGTTTAAGTTCGTTTTGCCCTAATGAAGGCCTAAATTCGTTTTAAAGGGTCTAAGTTCGTTTTATCATTGCTCAAACGAAGATGAACTTCGTTTTTGGTCTTCTAAGTTCGTTTGGGCAATGCTAAGTTCGTTCAGTATGGTCTAAATTCGTTTCTGGAAGCTAAATTCGTTTGATTTTTTCAAATGGCCATATCTTTTGAACCGTAACTCCGTTTTTGACAAATAAGCTATCCCTAGAATCGTGAGAGAGTCTATTTTCTAATGGTAATGAGTTTAAAGGATGATTTTGAGGTCAAGTTTCCTGAAAGGTTGAATTAGTGAGTGAAGGTCGAGTTTCGACGGATTCTATGAGTCCTAAAGTCGTACGAAAGTCCATTTAATGTCCCTAATGACTTATACTTCATATGTTAATGTACGATAGGTGTCGGGGGATTACTATTAAGCACTTGTAGCCTTTGTTTGCGCGCACATACTACTACGAGGTAAGATACACTACTTTTGTCACGCTGAGGGTGCAACGAAAATGGTTTCATAAACTATAACCTCCATAACGGTAATGTATAACCTATAATGTGGTTGGGTTGATATGGGAGGTACTCGGGGAATAACGATGACGATGCCTATGATGCTTCCCCGTAGTTATGTTTATGATATGATATGATGAACGGTGGCTTATGATATGATATGTTTATGATATGATATGTTTACGATATGATATGTTATGATGAACGGTGGCTTATGATATGATATGTTTATGATATGATATGATGAACGGTGGCTTATGATATGATATGTTTATGATATGATATGATGAACGGTGGCTTATGATATGATATGTTTATGATATGATATGTTATGATATGATATGATGAACGGTGGCTTATGATATGATATGTTTATGATATGATATGTTTACAATATGATATGTTATGATGAACGGTGGTTAATGATATGTTGTAATGTGCATGTATATGTGGCTTGTTCATCTAGAACACTAGACCTTTTTAGGTTGCCATGACACGTGCACGTTTTAAGGGCCCTAACGTGAAAAGATGATAGTATGGATTAGTTTAGGTTAAAGGTGGAAATCTAAACTAAATATGATAAATGCTCGAGCTAATTAGATGTTAAGTGTTATGCATAACCTGTGCCTTACGGTGGTAATAGGTACGTATAAATCGTGCCTTACGGTGGTAATGGGTACGTATAAATCGTGCCTTACGGTGGTAATGGGTACGTATAAATCGTGCCTGACGGTGGTAATAGGTACGTCGTGCCTGACGGTGGTAATAGGTACGTATAAATCGTGCTCGTATGTGGAGAGTACGTAGTGCCCTTATGTGGGAGGGTACGTTAAAATGGAACGGTAACTTCGGTTACAACTTAACGGTAACTTCGGTTACAACTTAACGGTGACCTAGTCACAACCTAATGAGATGAAATGGTGAAATTGATTAGGCACGCTTAGGGTCATGAACTCTATGCTTATATGTGATGTGGATATGTGATGTGGATATGTTTATACGGTGGTATGAATGCCTAATTAAAATGACGTAATGTTTTAAAAGTGACGATTTAAATGGATGAAATGTTTGCTTAAACCTGGTGTTATCTTACTTAGCTTTATAGCTAACACTTGTTTCTTTTAATGTGTTGACACCCCTCAGGTTAGGCAGTAAGATGACGTGTGAAGCTGTGGCGAGAGATGGGTAGATGATCAAGCTGGCTTTAGTTTACCCAATAGCTTCGCATAGACCTTATGTTGTTGATTTTCCTTTATGGAACTTATGTAAAGACTATGTTATGATTGCTTTATGTTGGGCAATCTTATGGATTTCTTTATTACTGATTTGATGCTATTAGTAACACCACTTATGTTTTCTCAACTGTTTTCCTTAGTTGAGTATTTCCTAAATCGTTTCCGCATGATTTAACGCCGTTAGGCAAAATTTTTGGAAATCCATATTTTTACGAAACGGGTGTTACAATTTGGTATCAGAGAAGTAGTTTAAGTGAACCAAGACCTATTTGACCATAGGATTTGGACTTAAACTTAAGATGTGCATGCTAGGTATTGTAGGATGCCTTAGCTTTAATGAAAGATGATATAGGATGGGTTGGGACGAGTGCGAGTGTGATAGGGCTTATGAGATGTTTACGTTACGATGATATGTTTTAGCCTTATTCCTCTATATCTCGTTTCTTCATCGCTAAGTTATCCGAATGCTACGATGGACTATCCCGAGGATAAGAAGGTGTTGTGCGCTAGTCGAATGTTGGAAAGAAGGTGCGCTAGTCGAATGTTGAAAGAAGGTGCTCAGGATTGGTGGAAGAGCATTACTATTTCGATGACTCCAGTTATGGTATCTGCTATCTCGTGGGCTAACTTTAAGTAGAAATTTATTGAGGAATATATTGGGGTTCATGAGCAGCGTAAGATGGAAAAGGAGTTTCGTGCCTTGACGGCTGAAATTGGAAAAGTGAAATGGAAGAGTTTCGTGCCTTGACGGCTGAAATTGGAAAAGTCAACGAGTATGCTCGTTTCTTCATGGAGAAGATAAAATTCGTGAGTCATTTATAGCCGGATAAATGTGTATGATGACTATGAAGTACATGAAGTTAAATGAAGTTTAAAGGTAGGTGAGGAGTGAAGTGATCGGTAGACAATGTTGTTGAGTCTACTAGTTCAAAGGACTTGTACTTGAACCTGACAAGTAGAGTTAATGATGGACATTTGAAGGGTGATAAGTAGGTGATGCACAGAAGGGTTACCGGGCACACGTATGAAAGGATATAGTTACAATTCCGGTCGCGAACGTAATTGTAAATGTATCACGACATGTGTGTGTTTGTGAGACTGTGTCTGTGTTGATCCAAATGAAGTGAAGATGACAAAGGTGGAATCATTAAATGGTATTCCATTTGATCACGTGAAGAGTAGACACGTATGAATGAAGTAATGAAGGATGAAGTTGAAACAAGTAAAGAAGTCGACTCAACGGTTGATTCAACCCTTAAACATGAAACACGTCCATTCCAAGAGCACTATGATATGATGTGAGGTTTTATTCGAGCTGTTAAATGTGGAAGTAGTGCTTGGGATTAAGATTGAAGGTTTGAGTTCGTATAGGATTCGATTAGAGGATGGAATTTGACGAAAGATGCGGCGCATACTTTGGACTGTTTTAGATTTGCGACTCGCGTAGTTTTGATTTCGCTACGGGACGACATGTGACGATTGAGACGATTGTCTACGGGGGAGATTCTTCCTTATTACAAGAATGTGAAAGTGATATTGATATCCTATATTTGAACGGAATCTTATGTATGACTACTTCTCAAGATAAAGAGTTTTCCCTTAAGAAAGGAGTAAGGGGTATAATGATGGGACATTTAAAGCTCCCTATCGATTAGCTCCGACAGAGATGAAGGAGTTGATGACTCAAATTCAGGAACTTTTAGATAAAGGTTTTATCCGTCCGAGTTCCTCTCCATGGGGTGCTCCTATCCTATTTGTAAAGAAGAAAGACGGATCCATGCGCATGTGTATCGATTATCGCGAGCTGAATAAAAGAACGGTGAAGAATAAATATCCACTCCCTCGCATTGATGATTTATTCGATCAACTTCAAGGTGCTTCCTGTTTTTCGAAGATCGACTTACGGTCTGGTTATCATCAATTGAAGGTTGAAGAAGAAAGTGTAGCCAAAACAGCGTTCCGAACTCGTTATGGTCATTATGAGTTCCTTGTCATGCCATTCGGTTTGACAAATGCTCCAGCGAAGTTTATGGATTTGATGAACCGTGTCTGTCGTCCGTTTTTGGATCATTTCGTTATTGTTTTATCGACGACATTCTTGTGTATTCAAAGTCGGAAGAGGAACATAGAGAGCATTTGAGAGCTGTCCTTCAAGTCCTCAGAGAGAAAAAGCTATATGCTAAATTCTCCAAGTGCGAGTTCTGGCTAAAGGAAGTTCATTTCCTCGGCCATGTCGTCTCCTCTGATGGTATAAAAGTAGATCCTTCAAAGATAGAAGCAGTTTCGAAGTGGGAGCAGCCTAAGTCTCCTACTGAAATTAAAAGTTTTCTCGGTTTGGCTGGCTATTATCGACGTTTTATTCAAGATTTCTCACGCATTGCCAAGCCAATGACTGAATTAACGAAGAAAGGTGTGAAGTTTGTGTGGACCGACGCTCAAGAGAAAGCCTTCACGACATTGAAAAAGAAGTTGTGTGAAGCTCCGGTTCTAGCTTTACCCGAAGGAACCGATGATTTAGTGGTTTATAGTGACGCATCCATCACGGGGTTAGGGTGTGTACTAATGCAACGAGACAAAGTTATCGCTTACGCCTCTCGACAGCTGAAGCCTCATGAGCGGAACTATCCTACTCATGACCTTGAGCTGGCTGCGGTTGTTTTTGCTCTGAAGTTGTGGCGACATTATCTGTATGGTACAAAGTGTACCCTTTATACGGATCATAAGAGCTTACAGTACGTGTTTACTCAGAAGGACATGAATGTTAGGCAACGACGGTGGATGGAGTTATTAAAGGATTACGATTGTGAGATTAAATATCACCCAGGCAAAGCTAATGTGGTTGCTGATGCCTTAAGCCGCAAAGGATATGCGAAGAGTAGATTATGTGCGATGATTACAAGGATTGAGTTGAATTTACTGGAACCTATTCGATTAGCTCAAATCGAAGCGTTAAAAGATGATAATGTGAAAGCGGAGTCTATTGGGAAAAAGAAGAAGAACAGACTCCAAATGGAAGAAAATAGTCGTGGCCTTCGAACTTACAAAGGTAGGATATGGGTTCCTTTATATGGCGGCAATCGTGAGTTAGTGATGGACGAAGCTCACAAGACTAAGTATTCTGTACACCCTGGTGCCACAAAGATGCATGCAGACTTGAAGCCAATTTATTGGTGGCCCAGTATTAAGAATGATGTGATGATGTATGTGCAGAAATGTTTGACGTGTGCTAAAGTGAAAGCTGAACATCAAAAGCCTTACGGGAAATTTCAGCAACTTGAGATCCCTGAGTGGAAATGGGATCACATTACGATGGATTTTGTGACTAAACTTCCGAGGACGCCTCGTGGTCACGATATGATATGGGTTATTGTCGATCGATTAACGAAGAGTGCTCACTTTCTCCCAGTTCGTGAGACTGCTCCTATGGAGAACTTCGCTACGTTGTATATTGATGAAGTGGTTTCTAAACATGGTGTTCCGATATCGATTGTGTCAGATCGTGATGCTCGATTCGTTTCCAACTTTTGGAAGAGTTTTCAACGGGAAGTTGGTACGCAAGTTCGTCTGAGCACAGCCTATCACCCGCAGACCGATGGGCAAAGTGAAAGGACCATTCAAACGCTCGAAGATATGCTCAGAGCTTGTGTAATGGATTATGGTGGTTCGTGGGATAAACACCTACCTCTTATTGAGTTTGCGTATAACAATAGTTACCATGCGAGCATTGGAATGCCACCTTATGAGATGTTATATGGTAGGAAGTGTCGGACTCCTAGTTGTTGGTTGGAGCCCGGGGAAAAGCAATTTGCTGGACCCGAAGTGGTACAACTTACGGCCGATAAAGTTAACGTAGCAAAGAAAGCCTTACGTGTTGCTCGTGAAAGGCAAAAGTCATATGCTGATAAGAAAAGGAGGCCGTTTGATTTTAAAGAAGGTGAAATGGTTTTACTCAAAGTGTCGCCTTGGAAAGGTGTATTACGGTTTGGAAAACGTGGAAAGTTAAGCCCCAGATTCATTGGACCTTTTAAGATCGTTAAGAAGGTTAATGAACAGGCATTTAAGCTGGACTTACCTCCAGAACTTAATGGAATTCACAACACATTTCATGTGTGTTATCTACGTAAGTGCTATGCGAATGAAACGGATGTCATTCCACTCGAGGACGTAAGTATTAATCCCAACAAGCAGATTGTCGATGAACCTGTTGCTATATTGGGAAGGAAACAAAAGAAGCTACGACGAAAGACTATCGATCTAGTTCTCATAAAGTGGAAACACAATCACGGCGAAAGTATGACTTGGGAGACCGAGTCCGTAATGCGGGAGACCTATCCCCACCTTTTCGATGATGAAGTGATTCCGGGGACGGAATCCTCTTAAGGGGGAGGTAATTGTAACATCCCAAAACTTAAACGTATATGTTGACTAACGTCGTTAGGTCAAATTATAAGTCCGTGATACGTATATGTGGGGATTACGTGTTTATATGTTTATGTGGAAATACGTGTTTATGTGTTTATGTGCCCTATATGTGAGATTTAATTATCTTTAATGAGTGACAATAAAGTAGACATAATGATGTGTAAAAGGCCTATGTAGTGTGCGAAGGTGCTTTGGTGTGTTATATGTATCCCCGATAGGTGTTTTTAAGTGAAATAAAGTCAATATGAAGTTCAGGGACCAAATTTGCCAATGTTGAAAAGTTAAAAACGGGATTATGACTAGGGTTGGCCTAATCCCTGATCAATTGCAGCCTAATTACTTTCATTAATCACATACACAAACCCTTTAATCCTCTTTTGATTTCTCAAGCAATTCTTCAAGGTTTTGATCAAACAAATCAAAGGTTTTTGTATTGAATCGGATCGGATATCATTTGTTACAGGTAATCTAGGTTTTGATGTCTATATTACAGATTTAATGATGTTTTATAAAGGATCAAATCTGATTTTAATAAGGTTTTGAAGTAATTAGGGTTTCAAACGTGTTTAAGCAAATTAACGATCAAAACGACATCAAACGAGTTTGTAATCGATCATTATGATCAAAATATGTTTATATGTGTCAAAAACATGTTTTGGGTGAAGCCCAAGTCGATTGATTTCTGGAAAAATCGAAGAACAAGTCGTTTTGTAAATTCTGGACGAAGTTAGGGTTTTTCTGATGCTAAATTCGTTTCTGGGAAGCTAAATTCGTTTTTGAAGGTCCTAAGTTCGTTTGGCTTAAGTTCGTTTGATGGTCTAAATTCGTTTTTGAAGGTCCTAAGTTCGTTTGGCTTAAGTTCGTTTGATGGTCTAAATTCGTTTGAAGCTGACTTTGAAGTTCCTAAGTTCGTTTGGCTTAAGTTCGTTTGGCTAAGTTCGTTTGATGGTCTAAATTCGTTTTGGAAGCTAAATTCGTTTGGGAAGGTAAATTCGTTTTTGAAGGTCCTAAGTTCGTTTGGCTTAAGTTCGTTTGATGGTCTAAATTCGTTTTGGAAGCTAATTCGTTTTGGAAGCTAAATTCGTTTGGGAAGGTAAATTCGTTTTTGAAGGTCCTAAGTTCGTTTGGCTTAAGTTCGTTTGATGGTCTAAATTCGTTTGAAGCTGATTTGAAGTTAAGTTCGTTTGGGAATGGTCTAAATTCGTTTTTGAAGGTCCTAAGTTCGTTTGAGTCTAAATTCGTTTTTGAAGGTCTAAGTTCGTTTATGGTCTAAATTCGTTTCTGGAAGCTAAATTCGTTTGGGAAGGTAAATTCGTTTTTGAAGGTCCTAAGTTCGTTTGGCTTAAGTTCGTTTGATGGTCTAAATTCGTTTGAAGCTGAAATTCGTTTTGAAGCTAAATTCGTTTTCTGGAAGCTAAATTCGTTTCTGGAAGCTAAATTCGTTTGATTTTTTCAAATGGCCATATCTTTTGAACCGTAACTCCGTTTTTGACAAATAAGCTATCCCTAGAATCGTGAGAGAGTCTATTTTCTAATGGTAATGAGTTTAAAGGATGATTTTGAGGTCAAGTTTCCTGAAAGGTTGAATTAGTGAGTGAAGGTCGAGTTTCGACGGATTCTATGAGTCCTAAAGTCGTACGAAAGTCCATTTAATGTCCCTAATGACTTATACTTCATATGTTAATGTACGATAGGTGTCGGGGATTACTATTAAGCACTTGTAGCCTTTGTTTGCGCGCACATACTACTACGAGGTAAGATACACTACTTTTGTCACGCTGAGGGTGCAACGAAAATGGTTTCATAAACTATAACCTCCATAACGGTAATGTATAACCTATAATGTGGTTGGGTTGATATGGGAGGTACTCGGGAATAATGATGACGATGCCTATGATGCTTCCCCGTAGTTATGTTTATGATATGATATGATGAACGGTGGCTTATGATATGATATGTTTATGATATGATATGTTTATGATATGATATGATGAACGGTGGCTTATGATATGATATGTTTATGATATGATATGATGAACGGTGGCTTATGATATGATATGTTTATGATATGATATGATGAACGGTGGCTTATGATATGATATGTTTATGATATGATATGTTTATGATATGATATGTTTATGATATGATATGATGAACGGTGGCTTATGATATGATATGTTTATGATATGATATGTTTACGATATGATATGTTATGATGAACGGTGGTTAATGATATGTTGTAATGTGCATGTATATGTGGCTTGTTCATCTAGAACACTAGACCTTTTTAGGTTGCCATGACACGTGCACGTTTTAAGGGCCCTAACGTGAAAAGATGATAGTATGGATTAGTTTAGGTTAAAGGTGGAAATCTAAACTAAATATGATAAATGCTCGAGCTAATTAGATGTTAAGTGTTATGCATAACCTGTGCCTTACGGTGGTAATAGGTACATCGTGCCTTACGGTGGTAATGGGTACGTATAAATCGTGCCTTACGGTGGTAATGGGTACGTATAAATCGTGCCTGACGGTGGTAATAGGTACGTCGTGCCTGACGGTGGTAATAGGTACGTATAAATCGTGCTCGTATGTGGAGAGTACGTAGTGCCCTTATGTGGGAGGGTACGTTAAAATGGAACGGTAACTTCGGTTACAATCTTAACGGTAACTTCGGTTACAACTTAACGGTGACCTAGTCACAACTTAATGAGATGAGATGAATGAAATTGATTAGGCACGCTTAGGGTCATGAACTCTATGCTTATATGTGATGTGGATATGTGATGTGGATATGTTTATACGGTGGTATGAATGCCTAATTAAAATGACGTAATGTTTTAAAGTGACGATTTAAATGGATGAAATGTTTGCTTAAACCTGGTGTTATCTTACTTAGCTTATAGCTAACACTTGTTTCTTTTAATGTGTTGACACCCCTCAGGTTAGGCAGTAAGATGACGTGTGAAGCTGTGGCGAGAGATGGGTAGATGATCAAGCTGGCTTTAGTTTACCCAATAGCTTCGCATAGACCTTATGTTGTTGATTTTCCTTTATGGAACTTATGTAAAGACTATGTTATGATTGCTTTATGTTGGGCAATCTTATGGATTTCTTTTATTACTGATTTGATGCTATTAGTAACACCACTTATGTTTTCTCAACTGTTTTCCTTAGTTGAGTATTTTCCTAAATCGTTTCCGCATGATTTAACGCCGTTAGGCAAAATTTTTGGAAATCCATATTAGACCGAGACTGGGGGACAGTATGAACGTCGTAGTGACACTGTTGTTCCTCAGGATCAACCTGAGACTGTATTAACGGGCATTCTCAGTGACCCCGGTGTTGTGAGAGGTGTTGCCCAACAACAACAAGTCCAGGACAGTGATTTATCACAGTCTAGGACACAAATTGATTCGAGTTGCAAAGCCCATGAATCTGAAACTGCTGGTGAGGGTATAACCCGAGGATCCGCAGGAAATCCTGAATCAGCTTCGCTGAATTTAGGTCACACTACAAATGTGCAAACAACCCCTGGGTTGGCTACTCCACCTCCTACCCAAACACAAAGAACACCAACACCTATTCAAACATCATCAACCTCAACAAATCTTCCAACAAAAGATCAAGCATGTGAAGTTTTACTTGGCATTCTACGTTCTGAAGGGGATTTGTTGACTATGACTGAAAGGGGTGTGTTGAATGCTCTTGAGGTTCGAGAAAGAGAAATTGCCAACGAACGAAGAGTCAAAGCTTTACAAGATCAAGTTGAAAAACAGAAGGCTGAATATGATGCAAAGCTTGCTGCATTTGAGCTAAGGTTGTTAGCATTAGAATCTTGCCGACCGGCCTTGGTTGCTTCTAGACGGGATGATCCTGATTCTGATGATCACCCCGAGGGGGAGAACCAAGGAGAGGGTCAAGTTAATATTGAAGATACTTCGGCAAGAGTTGATGTGAATGTTGAGGATGTGGTAATGCAAGAAAGATCAGAGGGTGGAAATCAAGCTGAAATTGAAACTGAGAAAGATACTTTAGATGATCTGATTAAAAGAAGATTAGATGACGTTTTTGGTGTTGATTCAGAAGTAGAAAGTGAAGAAGAAAATGAGAATGTTGAGATTAATGAAGAAGAAGGTTTTGTTATTGAAGATGATATAGTTGAATATGCTGAAGGAGAAGCTGATATTGAGGCCATAAAAGATAATGTAATATTGGATGAGCCAGATATAGTTGAAACTCCTGTGAACGTAGAAGCTGTAGAGGAACCAATGTTTGAAGAATTTGCAGATCTTAATTACTTTGAAACAGGTTCTTCAAGCAGAGTTGAAGTTGGAGAATCATCTGTTCATGCTAGCTCAGCTCCACATCATTACAATTTCAATGAATTTAACAATTTTGATGATTTGAGAAAGACTCCAGAAGCTGTTGTTCAGAACTTCAAGAAATCAACTTACAAACAAGTTTTGAGAGAGGCAATTATATCCGAGGAAGTTCTTCCTGATTATTTTCCATCTGAATTAACTGACGAACAACTAAGATTTATTAATCGGGGATACTTCTTGAGGGATAAAGAAAGAATGGTTGCTCTCGGCATCAAACCTAAAGAAACAGCTAAGAAGTCGAGATATCTGGAGGAAAGGGCATATCCGATATTTTGTGGAGCAACTAAAGTTACTAAAACCAAGAGACCAGAGTTAGATTCAATGTACAAGTTTAAGGAAGCAAGGCAAATAGAAGAATACACAGAGCTTCTTAAACTTACAAAACAATACAATCCAAAGTTGCTTGAAGAACAAAGAAATCACAAGATATTGGTGCTGATAAGAGTGATATTGATTAAAAGAGTTACTATCTCAGTTCCATGTTTTCATGTTAAAAGAGATAATACAAGATCTACAGATTTACAGAAGCCCAATTCAAACTTTTTCCGGTTGATGACATTATCTTCCTCTACAACCATTTCTTGAATGCAATGCAAAGATACCGTGAAGATGTAATTGCTTTTGATGCTGTAAAAAGATACATGTCAAGTTGCATTCAATATGCGTCACTGGAAGATTTTCAAATAGGGTTTGAAGTTGTGAAGAGGAAGATAAATGTTCCATATCCAGATCAAAGTCTTTACACTGAAGACATTGAAAAACTTAGTATTGGTCATGTCATCGAAGAACCATCTTTTGGGGTTGTCTTTTTAAATAGCCGAAAGAAGAAGATTTTCATTCGCATGGATGAACTTGCTTCTTATTCTGATGGAACATTGGAGTTTTGTAAAAATGTGTTGCTGTGTTTGAAAGAAGATGAGCGAAATGAAAAGAAAAAGGAAGTGTTTGATAAAGTAATCTCCAAGATCAATCAAAGGCTTGAGTACCGAGACAGCATTCGAATGATGAGAGAAGCAAAGAATGTTCAGAAGTCAAAGTACGTTGTTCGTCGGAAAGGAGGTTGCTGGATCAAGTACGAGCCTAGTCATCTACCAGGCCACATAACATTCCTCCAAGAAACTTTGAAGCTAATATGATTGTTCCTGATGACAGACCCGAAGGAGAAAATTGGTTCTGGCATCCAAACAAAGACAGACCGAATACAAGAGTTTGAAGATGGATAAAGACTGGATATTTTTCACAAATCACTACTAAGGGGGAGATTGTTAGAAATATAAATGTAGTAGTTGATTTGTATCTCTTGTACTTACAATGTAAATATCTAAGTATGGAAGGGGGCATATTGTAATATGTGTATAGGTATATAAACCCCCTCCATAATGCAAAATGTAACCTTTCACCTCATTTTTTATAAAAAAAGTAATCTTCCAGCCAAACACTCTTTCTCTCTCTACTTTCTCTCTCTTAAAACCTCCATTGTTACACACACTAACACACATAAGCTCGAATTCTTAACTTTACAACTTCTTCAGATCTGATTGCCTCTGTTAACACTTGTTTATAAGTGGACTTCTTGAAATTCTGAGCAGCAGCTTCAGGAGTCTTTCTTAAGTCATCAAAACTATTAAAGTCATTAAAAGTGTAATGCTGTGGAGTTGTGCTAGCAGGTATGGATGATTCTCCAACTTCATTTCTGCTTGATGAACCTGTTTCAAAATAATCAAGATCTGGAAATTCTTCAAACATTGGTTCTTCAACAGCTTCTATGTTTACTGAAGTCTCAACTATCTCCGGCTCATCCAAGATCACATTGTCCTTTACAGCCTCAATTTCTGCTTCGCCTTCAGCATATTCAACAATCTCATTTTCAATAACAAACTCTTCTTCTTCATTAACCACAATACTTTCATTTTCTTCTTCTTCTTCTTCTTCATCAATATCAACTCCAAAAACTTCATCAAATTTTCTTCTAATCTCTGCAATCCTCTCAATCTCTTCTGGACCTTCCACAATATCTTTTTCAGCAAGCTCTTTCCACATCCTATCAGATCTAGCTCTAATAGCAGCTAATCTATCAATCTCAGCTTGATCTTCTTCAATAACATCTTGATTTCCACCTTCAGATCTTTCTCCCATCTCCACATTCTCTCCAACATTTACTTCAACTCTTGCCGATAGATTTTCTGTATTGGCTTGACCATCTCCTTGGTTCTCCCCCTCGGGGTGATCATCGGAATCAGGATCATCCCGTCTAGAAGTAACCGAGGCCGGTCGGCAAGATTCTAATGCTAACAAACGTAACTCAAAAGCTGCAAGCTTTGCATCATAATCAGCTTTCTGTTTTTGAACTTGTTCTTGTAAATTCCTAACTTGTCGTTCATGAGCAAGTTCTCTTTCTCTCAACTCTAAAGCATTCAACACCCCCCTTTCAGTCATAGACAACAAATCACCCTCAGACCTTAGAATGCCAAGTAATAATTCACATGCAGCATCTTTGGATTGTTGATTTGTTGTTGTTGATGGTATTTGAATTGGTGTTGATATTCTTTGTGTTTGTGTGTGAGATGGAATAGATGGTGAAACCAACCCGGAGGTTGTTTGCACACTTGTGGTGTGACCTAAATTCAGTGAAGCTGATTCAGAATTTCTTGCAGATCCTCGGGTTAAACCCTCACCAGCAGTTTCAGGTTCATTGGCTTTGCAACCAGAATCAGGTTGTGTCCTAGACTGTGATAAATCACTGTCCGGGACTTGTTGTTGGGTAACACCTCTAACAACACCGGGGTCACTGAGAATGCCCGTTAATAAAGTTTCAGGTTGATCCTGAGGAACAGCAGTGTCACCTAGGCGTTCATACTGTCCCCCAGTCTCGGTTTGAGAACTGTTACATGCGGCTAAAGCTGGCATAATGTTAGCTAAGGCAGGATTTCCAAGCTGTCCTTGAGGGTCACACAAAGTGGATCCCCCTCTGCTTGTTCCGGCATCAGTACTCAACTAAGCTTGTGAATCCGTGTACCTAGGAGATCTAGACTCAAGTGCACGAAATGAAGGCGAGAGGTGGGGCTGATCCTCTCTTATTTCAACACTCTCATCCTCCAAATGAGGAGAGTGTGGTGAACGTGGCTGATCCCCGTGCATTTCTGAGACTAACTCCTATTGTGAGGAGTCAGAATGGCGAGGAGAGTTTGGTGCAAGCGAGAATGGGCAGTTCCCGACTTCTATCCTATGGTATATAACTCGGCTAGACTCAGTTGTTTGAACTATCACAGGGCAATCGTTTTCTTTTTGCCCTTGTCCTAACCAAGACCTCTCATCCTCTCTTACATTTTCAACTCCTCCCTCATTCCCGCCTTGTTCCTCCTGCACAACATCATCTCCAGTGCTAACATTCTCAGTATCCAACTCTGAAATCACATTATCAACAATACGAGTTGCTTGCTCAACATCTAATTCAGCAGAGGCATCAACTGGTTCATTCAAATCTGCTGAACTTGATTCAATTCTGTGTTTTGCAGATTTAGAAGACTTATGCTTCCTTTTGGATTTCTTCTTTGATGCCTTTGGTAGACTTGATGGTGGCCTTCGAGCAATCATTTTAATTCGTCTACCAGGTGTTGGACGTGGTTCATTCGGTAATGCTGAAGTAAGTGGTGTCGGATTAAGAACAGGTGATAATTGAGGTGGTGTAAGTGTTGGTGGATTGGGAGAAACAACAGATGGAATCGGTGTAGAAGGTGAAGATTGTGAAAATTGAACGGCAGATGGAGATTGTGTTGATTGAATGGATGGTGTGGATTGTGAAGGAATATTTGGTGTAGATTGAGAAGTAGGTGAAGTTTCAAGTTCAGGAGTAACATTATCTTGTTCAAATACAACTCTTTTTGATTTCCTTCTCCTCGGCTCAGAAGTCCCTTCATCACTAACCCCTCTTTTTCTTTTAGAGATCCTAGGACCCTCACTTGGCGACCTATGCACAGCTTGGGTAGGAATCTGTCGGCTTTCAGATCCCATTGTTGTGGCTAACCACTCTCTATAAGACCTAAGGTGGGGACTCTGAGCAGGAGCCAAATTCAGTAGAAATGGTGGAATTGGAAAAGGTTTAACAACTTCACTTCCTGTTCCTCTCATGTTGGATTTATACATCGCAATAACACATTTGAAACTATCCTCCAACTTTGGAATATCTTTCAGAATTATCAAGTGTAACACCCTGACTAAGGCGGAAACACGAGATGCCACAGAACGACATGGTACAAAAGATCTAAATATAAAACATCAACATAAAGTTTCAAATGCCATTCAAATTCAAAAGATTGCAAGTTCAAGTTGACGTTTAATAAACATTACATAACCAAATTCATAATCAAAAGATCAAATGTTCGCATTACTAGTCCAACATGCAACAAACAAACACATCATCCGAGAGGCGGTCCATAGTGCTAACTTACTGCTCTAGACCTGAAAAGCATGAAGAAAAAGTGTCAACTACGAGAGTTGAGTGAGTTCATAGGTTTATTCTATCAATTATACTTACAACCGATTCAAAAAGTGAAATAGTAAATCATCAAGTTTCCAAGAATTTCCATCATAATATACATACCCAAACCGTATGTTCAATCATATAATATCCATCCATAAATAATATCACTTACATTTAGCCAAAGGCATAATTCGATTAGTAAATGCTTGAGCCACTACTAAGACCATTTCCTGTCCCAATCAACATAATATTTCATTTCATAGCACAAGCTGTCAATCAAGTGCAATTTATAAAGAAGGGGATCGTGCCATGGAGACGACCGCCTAATATAAAGTAGATTAGAGCACCGCTCGGGTCGGACTGGCAATGAAAGTGGCCACAAAGGCAACCAACATTCCACCGTTACCTATTTTAGTGGGTGAGTGGACGACTCCTAGTTGCGCAACCCTCTAACTACAGGCCTCCCCTTTCAGAGTTAATAGTAGTGTACCGAAGTGATACAGTTTGACAGAACTCAGGCTCATCATATAACTTATAACACATTGAACATACAATATATCCCATTTCATAATCATTCTTTCAAGAATCATTCATGTAACAACCCTCAATTTCCGACTAGGACAATTTACTTCTATTTATCTAGATATCTATCCCTAGAGATTTCTTAAGAGATTTTGCCTTCCAGACATTAAGGCATAGTGATAATTGCCCTCCAGTTCAGTGAAATACCGTAGATGAATAGCTATCTTAGAAATGCCATAAATAATAACTATAGACAATCTCAAACTATAAACTAGTTCTAATTGAACTTGACGAAAGGTCAACAAACCAAAAACTTTATTTCGAGAAGTTAAGTTATATAAATAATAATGTGAGTCTCACAAATTGAGATAACAATCAACAATCTTATAAATGTCCAACGATTCAAACACCAAGCTAATTGAAGTACATTTGAGCACAAATATATAATCACCATCTCAAAAGGGTATTTATAAACTCATAAGTACATGAAAGTGCTTGAAACCTTAGTAAAGGCATATGTAAGTATATATAAGTATCAAAGTACATACAAATTTATAAATGAAGGCTTATGTAACAAATTAAAAATGCAAATGTAAGTACATATATATATATATGTACACGACACATACACATATAGATGCTAGAACAAAAATTAAGTTACACCACAAATAAATACAAATTAACCTTACAACACATATATACACTTAACCTATACATATATAATTATATACACACACTTTATAAAAAAAAAATGAAGCAAACCCCTCCAAATACCCCCTTTGGCCGTCCCCCCCTTCACACACACCCAACACTTTCTCTTCATTTTCTCTCTTGGAAAGACACAACACACACACACACACTTATGATTCTCTCAACACTCTCCCTCTTTTCTCTCAATCACCCACTCATTCACACACTTTTCTCTCCTCAAAAATTCTGCATTTTTACTTCTTCTTGTTCATCATTTTCGGTTCAAACATCACCCAAAAGGAAGGTTAAATCTTAAGTAAATCAACTATAATAATAAAGGGTTGAAGCTAGATCATTCAAGGGCATTTTTCAAACAAAAGGTTGACAACAACATCTCTTTGTTTAATCCATCTTGTTTTTGTATATATTAAAAGATCTTTATCAAAAATCATGTTTTCCTTGATTTTCTTCTTGATTTAAACTCAATGAGGGCAAGGTTGATAGATCCTTATCTCACATGTTTATGCATGTGAAGATCTAGAGAAAGGATTCAATGATTCAACAAGAACAAGACCCAAGAGTTAGTAGTTGTAAGATTTGTTGCTAAATGGGTTTAAGGCTTTGATTAAAACTGATTTTTTATGAATATTATGAATTTATATTCTGTGATTTTTCATCAAAATGTTATTTTCAAAAGTTAGATTAAAGTTTATAGCTTAATCTTGCTTAAAAGTGTTAGATCTTAACATGCATGCTTAGATTTGCACTAGTTTTGATTGATTTTGAGTTAAGATTTGAGATGGATCTTTGGATGATGATTAATGATTTGAAATTGATAATAATAATCTGTAAATTGATGATAAAATAATACAAAAAGGAGTGATAATCTTGTAAGTGATAAATTAAGGTGTTGTTCAAGCAAAAAGGCCATTGGGTGGTTGTTTTAATCAATATACATTCTGACAGAAACTATTTTCTGTCTTGGGACGGATAAACTGGGCTTGTGAGGGCAGATTCAAGAAAAACTTTCAAAATAAAAGTTGTAAATAAACGAGTTAAGTTTAACCTCCAACTGGAATCACTCAAAAATACTAAACCAAACCAAAGATATGATTTTTCTGCCAAAAGTGGTCAAAACTGGATTTTTGTCTTAATGTTGAGTCAACTTTGGCGATTTTTAATTTCTTAACTAATAGGTTTCAGAAGTTTAAACTTGGTGTGAACTGAGATCAAAGTGTCCCTAACTTAAAATAAAATTGGGAGATTTTTCTTAAATGTTCATCATAGAAATCTTTTATAAAATATTTTGAGTCGCACAGCAGCTCTTGTTCTGACCAGTTTTGGTTTGGTAATTTTTAGAGGTAGTAAACAATGTCTAAAATTTAGAAACAATTCACATAAATATAGGACACATATATGTCTCTGTATAAAAATCACCAACGTCCAAATAATTCAACTTAACCAAGAATGACTACTCAACATTTCATGAAAATAAGTGTTAAAACAGAAAATTCCAAGTAAAAGTTCTTCACAACAAAATAAGCTAAAAGTCACTAGATTGCAACTTTAATCAACTCCAACAATCTCGTAACAAAAAGTATTATAAAACTACTGAGAATATGTCAAATAAAAGTTATAAAACTTAACTTGGTTATTAAATGGCAAAGACAAGCCTACAAATCACTAATTCGGTTCATATAAGCACTAACCGAAAACTTTAATTTGCACATATCACACCACCACCACTATCACGACTTAAGACACCAAAATATAATGAACATTCTGTAAATAATGAAATAAGGATGAAAATCCATTTTGACGCATTTGAATTGCTTGAAAAATGAGGCTTAAATTACTATTTCGGTAAACGATTTATAAGCTTAGAATCCTCAAAATGAGCGAGACACAAGAGAGGTTGAATTGATATGATTTTTACCATGATAAAAGTTGCCTAAAAGGCCTGGGATTTTTAGCCAAAAAGTTGTGTGGTGATTTCTAAGAATTTCTATTAATTATTAAATTTAAATGATAATTAAAAAGGTAAATAAATAAATAAATAAAGTATATAAATCATGAAATTGGTTAAATAATCACAACCAATGATGAAAGTGACTAAAACCTACTGAAATAAAATCATTTTAAGTCAAAGAACAAATGTCATATAAATTAGAAATAATTAAGTAAGTGAAAATCACTAATTAATAACTATTTTTAAATTAATAGAAAAATTACATAAATAAATATATATATCACAATATTCTAAGTTAAAAAGCATAATAATCAGAATATAACCCAAATATAATTAGCCACAATTATAAAGGCAAGTGAGGTACTTAAAAGTATTTTTAAAGAATTATTTGGTTAATAAATCAAGAAAATGAATAAATAATTAATTAAATAATATTAAATTAAATAAATAGTTATAAATCAGAAAGTATTCATAAATATTAATATTATGAAGTTACTAATGTCAAATATTATAATCAAGCAAAGCACACAATGGGAACCATGATAATCAAAGGCAAGTTACCGAAATTCTAACAACTTATAACTACATGTATAATGAAAGTGACTAAAACCTACTGTAATAAAATCATTTTAAGTCAAAGAACAAATGTCATATAAATTAGAAATAATTAAGTAAGTGAAAATCACTAATTAATAACTATTTTTAAATTAATAGAAAAATTACATAAATAAATATATATATCACAATATTCTAAGTTAAAAAGCATAATAATCAGAATATAACCCAAATATAATTAGCCACAATATAAAGGCAAGTTACCGAAATTCTAACAACTTATAACTACATGTATAATGAAAGTGACCCTTTTACACCAACACTCTCTACAACCAAAAAGATGCAAATATTAACAATATACTTGGGCCCCAAAATTTATGACAACATAATGAAAGTGGCATTTCTTAGTGATGGCTTAAGATATGAACTTACGTATATTAGTCCTATCGTAGGGATAGTCTTGGCTTTGAGTATGGTTGAGGACCACGATGGAATATTTGATCAAGGGAGCTATAGATGGGAAGTACCCATTTTGGATAAGTGAATATAATATGCGGCATATCAAGGTGAGTCATAGCCCCCTTTCAAACTCTTTTATATGTTTTACTTGCGGGGTGAAAAGCATGATTAATTAAAATGACTTTCTCTTATGAAATGATTCTTTGAAATAATGATAATGATATGGGAATTATATTGTATGTTCAATGTGTTATAAGTTATACGATGAGCTTGAGTTCTGTCAAACTGAGATACTTCAGTACACTACTATTTAACTCCGATAGTGGAGGCCTGTAGTTAGAGGGTTGCGCAACTAGAGTCGTCCACTCACCCACTAAATAGGTAACGGTGGAATTTTTGGTCTGCCTTTGTGGCCACCTTCATTGCCAGTCCGACCCGAGCGGTGCTCTAACTATCTGTATATATTATTGGTCGTCTCCATGGCACGACCCCAATTGTGATTAAAGCACTTGATTGACAGCTTGTGCTCTGAAATGAAATATTATGTTGTTGGGACATGTAAATGGTCTTAGTAGTGGCTTAAGCATATACTCATCGAATTATGCCTTTTGGCGGAATGGAAATTTTTATTACTGTGGATGGAAATTATTGATTGAACATACGGTTTGGGTATTGGACCTTATATGGAAATCTTGAAAGTTGTTGAAATTGGCGATATTGAAGTATTGATGACCGAATGGTTTTGGTATGATGAATGATTAATCGATTGATATATTTTCTCTCACGATAAATGTGACAAATGAGAACTTTATAATTTACCATGAATTTCTCAACTATTTTGAAATGGATATGTAACGAGATTTACTTGCAAACCTATGCACTCACCAACTACGTTTTCATAGTTGACACTTTTTCTTCATGCTTTTCAGGAATTAGCATAAGCTTTGAGGAATTATATGCATCATGATTGTTTGCATTGCACTTTGGAGTCAAAGATCAAACCTTGTGACGGGCAATGGAATCCGCCTTGATCATTGTAGTATATCATCTCATGTATTTGTTATTGTTTCGTGGACTCAATATCCATGTATGGTAGACGTATTGTACTTGGGAATTGGTTCACATGCTTGTGCATTGTAAAATTATTTTTATCAATAAAGCTATGGTGAATGTTATCTATTATCCTTTGTTTTGAATACTCAACTTTCTGTACATCTCATCGTTCCGCCTTAGTTGGGGTGTACAGAAAATGGTATCAGAGCCTAAGGTTATAGAGAACATTGGGGTTCCTCCGGGAATTCCAAAACTATAGCCGCTTTTCAAAACAAATTTTTATAGTCGAGTCGAGCATAAGGTTAAGCGGACTAGTTTAAGCTTTACATGGTAGGACCCTAATTAAACGTAGGTCATGAACTACGTTTAATTATGAGAGCACCATGTAAAACTCAAACGGCCACTTGGACTTATGTTCAAAAGGAAAAAAAAAAAAAAAAAACTTTAATAAATCCGTTTTTATGAGCATACGTGTTGCATTTAGACATTCACCTAAGCATATATAGCGATTCGAGACTTGCCTTACTTGAGGATTATGCTAGTTTAGTAGGATTCCCCTTTTGCACATTAGAAGTGAAATGAATATAAGATTGAAAGGCATTCGTTGATACATGCTACTCTATGCTATAACATGTGAATTTGGGCATGATTTGATTGCAATGTGAAAGCTTATAGTGTGCAATGTGAAAGTTGTAATGTGCAATGTGAAAGTTTGAAATATCAATGTGAAAGTTTGGAATGTGCAATGTGGAAATTAGGGGAGAAATGCATGCGTAAAAGCCTTACGATTCATGATGTTGAACTTTAAGTTGCATATGCACTTTAAAATAATGGATTATTATAAGGCACGAAATCATTTTGGGGTATGACTTGTTCAATTTATTGAGTAATGACGTTGACTATTTATGATCAATTTAGAAAGAAAATATAGGCCTGACGAGTTGATATGAAATTTCATGGACGATATGGATATAAGAGCCTTTACTCCCTAAGTTTGAGCTATTTGAAACTAGCGCGTGAATATTACGATGATTATGTAGTCATGCCTTACTATGGAGATAGTTATTGCGCCCTAAGATTGAGCTAATTGAGGGCTAGTGCATGAACTATTTATGATCAATTTAGAAAGAAAATATAGGCCTGACGAGTTGATATGAAATTTCATGGACGATATGGATATAAGAGCCTTTACTCCCTAAGTTTGAGCTATTTGAAACTAGCGCGTGAATATTACGATGATTATGTAGTCATGCCTTACTATGGAGATAGTTATTGCGCCCTAAGATTGAGCTAATTGAGGGCTAGTGCATGAACGATTTAATGATTATATAGTTGTGCCTTATTATTGATGTTAGAAATCCAAAAATAGTGATAAATTGTAATCTAGATTAGAGGAATTTCTTGTTATTAAATCATAGATAAATGATCACTAAGGTTGAGGGGCTAATTGTGACCATTAGCATAATTGTGTAGTTAGACTATAAATAGCCCTCTCATACCTTAGAGATCATAACTTTTGCATAACTTTTGGTGTAATCCTTTCATAACTTTCATACCTGATAACTTTAATACCAGTTCACACACAGTTTCATACAATTCTCTCTCAAAACACACACAAACACCAAGAACACACACTCACCAAATCCACCATTGATGACTTGAATTCGGTGATAGAAATCGTGTTATAACAAGTGGTATCAGAGCAAAACATCGATCTGATGACGATCCATAACTGAATTCAGTCACAAATTCATCAAAAATCAAAATTATTCACAATTTTGTTCGTTTTTTTTCACCTACTGGTTCATCAAAATTCACATTCCAAATCTCATAAAATCACAGTTATTTGTTCACCAATAGATTCGTGGTTATTGAAAACATAATTCCTGTCAAGTTTCAAGTTTCAATTCAATCTAATTCTCGAGATTGAATTTTGTGTTTTTGGCGCGAATTTGAGGGATTTGAATCTGTTGTGTTTTGTGTTGAATTTTGTTCATACACTTGTTGCGGACGTGAATACAATCAGTTTGCAAGTGATTTCATGATTAAACTCCCAGTAATTCAAAAGTTATTGAAGCTTTCTGAAGTTGTTAATGGAGTTTTTCTGGAAAACTGATGAGATGAAGAAGATGACACCAAAACGATCTTCACTAGGACGATCTTCCCAAGATCGTCTTAGTCTTTGAAAGCTCGTTTTTCATTCTTGTGCTTTGTGGCTTGTTGGACGATCCTCACAAGATCGTTCTTGACAAGTGTGTGGTGAAGTGTTTGTTTGTGGCTAATTAATCCGAAAGGATTGGTTTGGTCAATTCAAATACTTACAAGTTTTTGGGAAGAAACCTAAGACGATCTTCACCAAGATCGTCTCATTTCTTCGAAACCTAAGACGATCTTCACCAAGATCGTCCCATTTCCTCTGAACTTAAGACGATCTTCAACCAAGATCGTCCCAGTTCTTTGAATCGTTTCATTCCAAACTCATTTAGTTCAAGATCATTTCATTTCAAGACCGTTTCATTTCAAGACCGTTTCATTTCAAGACCGTTTCATTTCAAGACCGTTTCATTTCAAGACCGTTTCAGTTCAAGATCGTTTCATTTCTCATACTTAACCAAATTTTCAAAAAAAAATTCCAAGACGATCTTGCTTAGGACGATCTCACCCAGAACGATCTTACCTAGGACGATCTTCTCAAGATCGTTTCATTTCCTGTTTCTTCAACTCTTAATTCAATTCAACTTTTTAAATCAAATCAAATTCAAATGGCTTCTCGTGAAGCATTGGCATTGGGTTCAGATACAAGACCTCCAGTTCTCTACCGTGGTTCCTATGGACTATGGAAGAAAAGATTTATGGACTATGTGGAAAGTCAAACAAATGGTCATATGATGAAAGATTCCATCCTTAATGGACTTGCCGTTCATCGCCATCCCACTACTGATGCAATAATTCTAACTCCTGATCTTTTGAATGCTGAACAAAAAGATCGAACAGCTGCAGATAACAGAGCTAGGTCATGCTTATACAAAGCTCTACCGGATGAAATCTATGGCTCTGTTGATTCTTATGATACAGCAAAGGAGATATGGGATGAGGTGGCTAGACAGATGGAAGGAGCTGACGTGACTTCAACGATAAGATTGACCAATGTTTTGACTGAGTTTGACAACTTCACAAAAATGCCAAATGAATCTCTTGAAGCTGTCTACTACAGATTTTGCAATGTCATAAATGAACTGAGGAAGAACAATGTCAAGAAAACAGAGATTGAGTTAAACATCAAATTCATCAAAGCCCTTGGTCCAGAATGGGAAGATTTTGGAACACAGATCAAGCAACATCAAAATCTGACCAAGTTCACCATTCATACTCTATGAATCTTTCAAACTCAATGAAAACCAAGTCCTAAACAAAGCTTCGTCAAGCAAAATGCCAGAAGTTGTATCTACTGATCCTTTGGCATTGATTGTTGAGAAGAAGATTTCTGAGGCTCTTAAGAGGCAAATGGTAGTTGTTTCTTCGTCTGATGAGGAGGGGGATGATCTGATGGCTACAAGAGATGGTGTTTCAGATGAATTATATCAAGCTCTTGCCGCGGTAACAAAGCATTTCAAGAGAAAATTTTACAAAGCGAGGCCAACAAACAACAATCTCCGCACTTCTTCTACAAGTGCATTTCCCAAGAAGGAACACTATCATCCTAAGAGTAATGAGCAAGGAGAAGCTTATGGATTCAAACATGGAGAAAAGAAGGAAGCTTATGAGAAACAAGTTGTTGAGAAGGGTAAGGCATCAGACAAAAAGTGCTACAATTGTGGTGTTCCTGGACACTTTGCTGTTGATTGCAAACAACCTCGAAAGCGGAACTATGAGTATTATAAGCAGAAGATGCTGTTAGCCAAACAAGTCGAAGCAGGACATGCATTGCTAGCTGAAGATGACAAATGGCTATTACTCACAGATGATGAAGATCAAGATCTCTCTGCTAATGTTTGCTATATGGCAAGGTTGGCCAAGAACAAAGTCTTTAAACAGAAAGCACTGATGATGAATACCCAGATGATGAGGTACATCTCGACTCTATTTTTTCTTTGATTAAGGACAAAGAGTCATGTAGTTTAGCTTTATCAAATTTGACAACTCATATCAATTCTTTAGCCAACAAAAACAAAAAATTGAAAAATAGTATTTCATTTTCTAAAAGTGAATTTTCAAAACTTCTTGAAGAACACTCAAAATTACTTTTTGAACATGATGCTATTAAACAAGATTTTCAAGCATACAAAGAAAAAATGTTGGTTAAAGAATGTGAGTTGAATGTCTCTCCTGATTCTAAGTTATTACAAAAATGTCACAATCTTGAAAAGACCATTCATGATCTTGAAAAGGCCAATCAAGATCTTGAAATCCAAAAGACCAATGAATGGCTTCGAGCAAATGCAAGACAAATGGATGTTGATATTCTCAATAAAAAGCTTCAAGAAGCTAAACCAAACAATGTTGAATTCGAAAGGAAGATTTCTGATTTAAATCATAATTGTTTTCTAAAAGGCATTGAGATTGAGAATCTTGAAAAACAAGTTGAGGAATTTAAAAAGAATATACTTTTCTATCAAGAAAAGTTATATAAAGTTGAACAAAATCCTCTCTTGAATTTCACTGCCTATTTCAACAAGTCAAAAATTGACAAAACAGAACTTCTTCTCGGGTTGGGATTTGAGAATATCACACCATTACAAAAAGCCAAAGAGGAAATTGAACCCCTGTATGATGAAAAATTTCTACGACTTGGTATGATACAACAATTTATTCGTCCATTGGATGACGAATTTGAGACTGATGAAGTTGAGAGAATACCAATACAAGAATTTTTGGTTAATTATGATGCAATAAATGATTCATACAAAACTAAGGAATCTTCAATTTTCAAATTGGAAGAAATTGAATCAAATTTTCAAAACCAAGAATCTGTCGGTACTCCACCTAAACCAACTAAAATGTACTTTCCAACCACATTTTTGGAAAAACAAATAGAAAGTTTACAACAAAAGGTACAATCTCAACAAAAAGTTATTAATCACCTCAAATCTCAAAGTCCGAATTCAGAGATAAATGTATTGTTGTTGATACTAAGAAAGTTTGTGAGAATGTTTCTACTCAAACTAACCAAAGTGCTTTAGTAGACAATTCTACCCAAACTACTTGTGATTCATCTATCAATACCTCTACCCAGACCTTGACTGATTCTCTTGAATGTACTTGTCAAAATACTGCTACATTTATAGCTGGTGATTATGTGCAATCTGATTTAACTGATGAAGAACTTGCACATAGTTTAGTTTTGGTATGGTACTTCTATAGGTTTTCACATGCAACACAGTTGATGAGTTAGTTGTTCACCCTAAGCCTAGTGCTAGTATAGGTGTTGATACGTCTACTCAATTTTCTTGTGAGACCAAAGATGTGTCAGTTCAAGTTGACCTAATTTCTGAGACTACTCTTGATGTGAAGTTGGACACCAAGATTCCTGATTTTTCAAAACGTTCAAATGAATTTGAAACTAATCAATCTCCATTGAAATTTTCTTTTTCAAAAGATTTCACAAAGGATGATTTTGATAAATTCATGGAGGGAGAATATGTTTTTAATTCAGAAACTGAGAAAAAGATTGAATCTACCAAAATCAAAGTTGATACAAAAGTGGAATCTCAAAAACCATTGTCCAAAGCTCCAACTTCATATTACTCAAAGAAACGAGTTAAGACCAAACTCGTCAAGACTGAACCAAAGACCATTAAGTTAGAAACCTTTGTTGCTACCCCTGTGAAACATGTTAAAAAGGAACAAGCTGAGACCCCACTCAGGACAAAGTACACCAAAGTGAAACTTCCGAAAGACTATCCTAATGCTTCTCAATCTAGCTCTCAATCTAGTTCTATACCTAAGGTGTCTAAGTCTAGCTCAGTTTCGCTAACTAAGGATACATCAAATGGTACAACTAGATATAGGGATAGATATGGATGGTTTTCTCATGATAAACCAAAGAAGCAAGAAGTTTCCTCACCTCCAAAAGATTCCAAAAAGATGAAAGTGTTTAAAACTTCTAGTTCTAATCTTCTTAATTTCAATTCAACAGGTGGAAAGAGCATAACTAGTGGTGCTAGATGGGTTGCTAATACTTTAGTACCTAAGATCACTAGTAACCAAAAGGATGTTGAGAAAAAGAAGAAAAGAAAGAGGAGAAAGAATGTTAATAGGAGGAAGGGTGTTCATATTAATCAAAACAATTTTTCTTTGTCAAATAATGTTGAAAATGCCAAGGCAAGACCTTGTGAGCTTGTAAACAATCTTAATTCTCGTACTTGTGTATCTGATGATGATGCTTGTAGACATGTCACTTTTAATTCTCATGTGAATGTTCGTACTTTTTATTCAAATGTGTTTGTTGATAATGTGCTTGTTAATGCTTATGTTGATTCGAAAACATGTTTGAATGCATATCCTAAGTTATATACCCTGCCTGTTTTAACTAACCATAAAGGACCCGTCTTCAAGTGGGTACCTAAAAACGGTTAAATTTCTTTAATTGCAGGAAATAACCATCTGTGTTTGGATACTCGATTCCGGGTGTTTGAAGCACATGACTGGAAATAAATCTTTGCTCAAGAATTTTGTTGAACGATTCATGGGAATAGTTCGCTTTGGAAACAACAATTTTGCTCCTATCTTAGGGTATGGAGACATTGAACGAAATGGAATTATCATCAAGAAAGTTCACTATGTTGAAGGATTAAGTCACAACTTGTTCAGTGTTGGACAATTCTGTGATAACAATCTTCAAGTTCTGTTTCGAAAATCTCTTTGCAAAGTCCAAACTCTAGATGGAGTTGATATTCTTTGTGGTGATCGTGATGATAATCTTTTTACCGTCAATCTCGATGATAACCAACCAACCGATAATATTTGTCTCATTTCAAAGGCTACTTCAAAGAATTCTTGGTTATGGCATAGAAGGCTTTCTCATCTGAATTTCCAAACCATCAATACTTTGGTCAACAAGCATCTTGTTGAAGGCTTACCTGACTATAAGTATGAAAGTGAGCATGTTTGTCCTTCTTGTGCTGTTGGGAAGATTAAGAGAGCTTCTCATAAACCAAAGAAATCTCCAAATTCTTTAGCACCTCTTCATTTGCTTCACATGGATCTTTGTGGGCCGATGAAAGTACAAAGTCGAAATGGGAAGAAATACATCTTGGTTATTGTTGATGATTATTCAAGATATACTTGGGTCAAGTTTCTTTCATCCAAAGATGAAACAACTCAGATGTTGATAGATTTCATCACTACTACTCAAGTAAATCTTCAACTTCCAGTTCGTTACATCCGTTCGGATAACGGAACTGAATTCAAGAATGCTGTTTTTGATGAATTTTGCAAATCCAAAGGTATCACTCATCAATTCTCAGCAGTTCGCACACCACAACAAAACGGTGTTGTTGAAAGGAGAAATCGATCGCTAGTGGAAGCAGCAAGGACAATGCTTGCTTATTCCAAATTGCCATCCAATATGTGGGCTGAAGCTGTTGACACTGCTTGTCATACTCAGAATCGGTCCATCATCAATCAGCGTTTCGAAAAGACTCCTTATGAGGTTGTTAACAAACGCAAACCCAACATCAACTACTTTCATATATTTGGGTGTGTTTGTTACACTTTGAATGATCGGGAGAATCTTGGAAAGTTCGAGAAGAAAGGTGATGAAGGATATTTTGTTGGTTATTCCAAAACATCAATTGCCTACCGAATCTATAATCGTCGAACAAACACAATTCAAGAAACGATGAATGTTTGGTTTGATGAGATGTCAGGCATGATTTTTGAGCAAGAAAGTTTACTACCAACAAGTAAAGATCCAAGTGCTTCAAGTACTTCTACAAGAAACTCTACCTTAGCTTCTAAATTCAAGAAGTTTCCAACTCCAACAAGTGATGAATTAGATATTCTTTTTAAAGAATTCTATAATTCAAAACCGATTCATGATCAAAAACCTCAGGTCATCGTTGAACCAATTCAAAACAATGAACCTCTTCATCACAACGATCCAGTTCCTGACATCATTCATGAATCTTCATCAAGTTCTTCAGTGCAAGAATCCTCTTCTAATAATTCTTCTTCACCATCCTCTCCTGATAATGCTTCTCAAGTGAATGTTCAAGAACAACCTTCTCAATTTACTCAGACAACAAATCCATTGAACACTCCAAATGTGTATGTACCACTTGACTTTGATCATCCAGCTTATGAGGAAAGAGTTATACCAAGTTATGACTCTATATCTCAACAAAACTCAAGTTTCAATGATGATGATGTTGATCTTCAACAACAAGATCCTCTTCCTCATGCTCACAAGTGGACACGTATGCAAAAATACCATCCTACTGATCAAATAATTGGAGATCCACAAGCAAGAGTAACTACTCGTACTTCAGTAAATGAGTGTCTTGTTGCACTTTCTCTTAGCAATATCGAACCCAAAACTGTATCTGAAGCTCTTCGTGATCCAGAGTGGGTTAAGGCAATGCAAGATGAACACGCATAATTTGAAAGACTGAAGGTATGGAGATTAGTTCCAAATCCTAGAAAAGCTGATCCAATCGGTACAAAGTAGATATTCAAAAACAAAAAGGATGAGAATGGAGTGGTAGTAAGGAATAAAGCTCGACTTGTTGCAAAGGGTTATTGCCAACAACCTGGTGTTAACTTCGACGAAACTTTTTCTCCAGTAGCAAGAATGGAGGTCATTCGAATATTCTTAGCTTATGCCGCATTCCGAAACTTTACTGTGTTTCAAATGGATGTGAAGACTGCTTTCTTGAATGGTGACCTCAAAGAAGAAGTTTACGTTGATTAACCAGAAGGTTTTGTTGATCCTCAAAGGCCAAACCATGTCTACAGGTTAGACAAGGCTCTCTACGGTCTTAAGGAAGCACCCCGAGCATGGTATGATTCTTTAACTACTTTCTTACTAAGAGGTGGCTTTACCAAAGGCACAATTGACCCTACCTTGTTCATTCGCAAACAAGGTAAGCATGTTCTACTTGTTCAAATATATGTTGATGACATTATCTTTGGGTCGACCAGTCAAACATTTTGCCGAAACTTTTCATCTCTAATGGTTAATCATTTTGAAATGAGCATGATTGGGGAAATGAATTACTTTTTGGGTCTTCAAATGAAACAATTACCAACTGGTATTTTTATATCACAAGGTAAATACATAAATGACATGTTGAAAAAGTTTGATATGACTTCATGTTCTTCAATTTCTACCCCAATGGCTGCTCGAACAAACATAAATGCTGATACAAATGGGAAACCATTTGACCAAAAGAGATATCGAAGTATGATTGGTTCGTTGTTGTACCTAACAGCATCTCGCCCAGATATAATGTTTGCAACATGTATGTATGCTAGATATCAAGCTGCTCCAACTAATTTACATTATCAAGCTGTGAAACGAATCTTTCGTTATCTGAAGGGTACACCCGATTTAAGTCTCTGGTATCCAAGGGATACTGGATTCAATCTAACTGCATATTCAGATGCAGATCATGCTGGTTGTAAACTTAATCGCAAGAGCACTTCCGGTACTTTACAATTTTTAGGCGATAAAATTGTGAGTTGGTCTTCCAAGAAACAGAATTGTGTGTCACTATCAACAGCTGAAGCTGAATATGTGGCTGCGGCTAGTTGTTGTGCTCAGGTTTTATGGATGAAGACACAACTAACTGATTATGGTCTAAATATGATCATATCCCTATCTATTGTGATTCTCAGAGTGCCATTGCCATTGCAGTCAACTCAGTAAACCACTCTCGGTCTAAGCATATTGATGTTAGATATCATTTTCTCAAAGATCATATTGAGAAAGGTGACATCGAGCTCTACTTTGTGGGTACTGACTTTCAGCTTGCAGATTTGTTCACAAAACCATTGGATGAAAAGAGGTTTAACTTTCTTATCTCCAAGCTTGGTATGTTAAATCTTAAACCTTAATTCTTTTTCCATTTGAAGGAATTCTTGACACATTCCAGAAAAACAAAATACAAAATTTGAAAACAGAAAATCAAATACAAAATTGCAAATTTTCAAAAATAAACAAATAGATATTTATTTCAGTGGCTTGCATATACTATGTGTGCAACCCGTTCTTAAATGATATATTTATTTTTAGAGTGTTTTTACATTCTAAGATCTTGTTATTATACATATAGATTGATATAAGATAACAAGGAATCGAACGCCTTTGTGTACTTCCAAGTGTTCTTATATGAATATGTATGTGTAATAGCAATCATTTTTTTCAAATAAAGTTTTCAAACTCTCAATTGTTGATATGAGAAACGACGGATCGAACGCCTTTGTGTACTCCCTTGTTGTCTCATCTTGAACAATTGATTGGATTTTCATTTGCTTAAATGTTTTATTGCCTCCAACTTGTTGTTGTAAGATGCGAAGGATTGAACGCCTTTGTGTACTCCCTAGCTGTCTTACTCTCAACATTGTTGTTGACGCAAAAAAAAATTTCCAAATAAAAATCTTGTTCACAATAGACTCTCAAATATCACAACAAAGCTTTTACTCATTTTTTTTGATCTCACAAAACCAATTTTTGCTCCACCTTTCTATGAATTTTTTTATCTATTCTTGCATAGATTAAGGAGGAGTTTGTGATTTCAACAACCTTCAAAACTTCAAATGTGTTTCAAATTTTTTTTCATACACACATTTGATGTTTTTCCAATGATTTTCAATCAAATGGAGTTCGGAGATTAGTTTGCACATGAGTGTTAAGTATTTCTCAAAATTTACTCCATGAATTTCATCATCGCCGATGAGTTCTAACCCCGGAGTATTCACTTCTTTCATTAGATAGTGAGGGTATTTTGAGTGATGTTGTTTTCGTGCAAATAGGATGGAGGGAGTAAAGTCGAAAAGTGAGAGGTTAAGGTGATTTGTTGTGAGAAAAGGGTTAAAAGAAATGATACCCTTCCCTAAATTCTCAAAAAGCTGGGTAAAACACGTTTCTATCGGATGTCATTTGTTGATATCTCGATATTGAAGAAGTCTTCATGGACCCAGTGAAGCAATGCACATCTTTACCTAACCACTCAAGTGTTTCTTAACAAATACTTGTTTCATTTCTCACGGAGATTTTCACATTTCTATTGACTCTTCATTTGGAAGGTGTTGATATTGAAAAAGGGCGACATTCTGCTCCAGTCCCCGACTTCATTTGATCACGCTGTGTCTAGAGCTATATTGATTGGTCATTAATTTGATCATCATTCATTTTTTTAAGAACACATTCGAGTCATATCTTTGTGATATAATTGCTTATCTTTGTGATATAGCCGGAACATTCGTAGTGATATCTTAATTGATATTCCACGATGATCGAATGGAAATCCTACCAATGCTAACATCTTTTCCAACGTTGAAAGTAGGTCTCATGATTACATTTATGTGATTATTGAGTTAACGAGAAGTCTAAGTGACCTCGGTTTTTTTTCCCCCTAAAAAGTCTTTAAGGATAAAATTGTGGTTATCAAATGCTTCGGTAGTGTTAACCATGATTTATATTCTTTGAAGCAATCTCGTGGTTGCAAAGCCGCAGATCGAACTATGTTAGAGAATTGTTTTATGCATATCTCAATGATACATAGGAAATCCGAAAAATGTTATACATTTCAATCGGTCATTTCATTAATCCTTTTGATTTTTGAACATGCTAACGGATCATTCTTATCCGGTTTCATTTCTCATCACACAAACACAGAAAACACCAACACCATGATATAACGTTTATACCAACAACTTCAATCTTACATTTTAGTCACCACCTAGGATTTCTTGGGTTGGGCTAATGGTTTGGGTTGATGTTTTGATGGTTGACATTTCTTTATGATTTCTTTTGACATTTAATCAATCAACTGTATACATAATGACATTGGTTCCCAATTTTGTCATTATGAGGGGGAGAAAATATTATGATTGATTCACTGATTGATAAGGAAACAAGGAGAAAAGTTTGTGTTTGGTTGTTTCAATTGGGTTTAGGCTTATCAAAGTTCTAGGCTTATCAAAGTTTGTGTATAGGGGAGAAAATTCTTCATGATGTGTCAATAGTTTCAGATTTTCACTAGATTTTAGTTGATTGAGATTTTGATTTTAAAAAAAGGGGGAATCTGAATTGACGTCAAAGATAAGAATGAAACCAAAGATGAAAAGATTTTCACTCAAGATGCTTCAAAAGTCCAAAGATGCTCCAAAATGTTTATACTCATGGATTGAGGGGGAGCATAATTACTTCATAAGAATTTCATCCAAACCTCATTCAATTGCTTACTCTCCAAAGTGTTCATGTTGATGTGACAAAGAACAAAGCTTCAAAAAGGATTAAAGATTTGTTAGAAGATTCAAGTCAAAGAAGTAAAGCTTCAAAAGAGTCTTCATCAAACACACTTCATTCAAGATCTTCAAGTTCATACAACAACATTTTATCAAGAAACTCCAATGCATACATCAAGGGGGAGAGTTCATATTCATGAAACTTCATTCCAAGAAGATAAAATTCATTCAAGAATTAAAACTGAAGAATTGAAAAGTTGAATTTCACTCAAGAATCGAAGATTGAAACATTCGAAACCAAGATTCATACCTTCCGCATTTCAAAAGACAAACTCTGATTCATGATTCAACAATTCTCGAAGATTCAAGTCACACACATTTGTTCGACTTCATTATCCTCTTTATTCAAGACTCACACGCATTCATTATTCTCTGTTCTAAAAGAACATTGAGAATCCTCACATGATTTAACTTCAAGAAATTCAAGACCAAGACTGAATCAAGTTCTCCAAAGACAAAAGAGAAAAGCTTTGAAGACTTGTTTCAACACACCAATTGTCTTCTACCACCGGGCTCATCAAATTCATTCCTACAAGACAATATAACACGTACTTCATTCATTACAATGTATCACTAAGGGGGAGAATGTTAGAAATCCAAAAATAGTGATAAATTGTAATCTAGATTAGAGGAATTTCTTGTTATTAAATCATAGATAAATGATCACTAAGGTTGAGGGGCTAATTGTGACCATTAGCATAATTGTGTAGTTAGACTATAAATAGCCCTCTCATACCTTAGAGATCATAACTTTTGCATAACTTTTGGTGTAATCCTTTCATAACTTTCATACCTGATAACTTTAATACCAGTTCACACACAGTTTCATACAATTCTCTCTCAAAACACACACAAACACCAAGAACACACACTCACCAAATCTACCATTGATGACTTGAATTCGGTGATAGAAATCGTGTTATAACAATTGAGATAGTTATTATGCTCTAAGATTTGACTATTGAGAACTAGTACCTGCTAGTTATGATGATAATGTGGTTAGTCCTTACTACTGATATAGATATTGCGCGTGAGATTTGACCGCTTGAGAACTAATGATTGTCCTTGAGAAATTCATTATGAAACTAGATAATTTCCTAAGTATGGAAGTTGTCATTAAGTACCCCTCCAATCCAATATTCGTTCAATCGTGCTCTTTTGAAATTATCCCACATCCTATTTCTTACGACACCACTATTCATTATGGACATATGACGACGACGATATCATCGGTGGAGCATCTTTCCACGAACGTTGGACGATATACTCTGAGAATTGTAGACCCAAGATATGACGCGACTCTATCCTCTTAGAAACTACGCATAACCTTGGTATTCAATCTGAAATGGTGCGAAACATATGTAAACGTCGAATGAAGTTGGAGACTTATGAAAGACGAGTGGTATTAAAGCCAAATTACGATTTGACGAAGCCGATAGAACACATTCTGATATACATTCTAGACGACACATTATGGGGATTGTAGCTCCGAAATTTGGTGCGATATCTCTATAATAACACGCGTACACGAACGGTTATCCATATTATCTAAGTCGGTGCGGCATATATTGACGTCATCGAAAGTTGGAGTCCATTGAGCAACGAAAGACATAGAAGTGATTTCTTTAAACCGCGCAAGGAGTTTGATTCGAGCCTTAATGATTCTTTTGTTTTTGTTTTCTTATTCATTCATTCAAAACCAAATTCTGTATCCTTGATTTTTCAAAGTAATGGTCACCACCGCTTCTCTTCAAAAGTCAGTAACCTAACAACATATAATTCACTTACGCAACACTCAGCAATGGCGAAATCAAGTAAGTAGTACCCTGCTCTCGCTGCGACATCAAGGGATGCGAAAGACTTTCAGACATCAGTCGTCCACAAGTGGAATACTTGGGATAACGATATAGCATAGAAGATGTTATTGGATCATGTACATAAAGTAGGGCGGAGAAGATTTGTGGTGTATAAGTCAAAGTACATGGAAGCACAATCGAAGAGTATACTAAGCCTTAACTTGGAGAAAGAATTGAAGGTCTTCCCTATCTATGTTCATCGACCAAAGAGAAAGATTGAGTGGTCAACGAAAAGAAGGTCGTGTGACATGAAGGTCACCTTCGGTTAAGTATAAGGACTCCCCTAGAACTTGGGAGATCACTAGCAATGTTGGAAGACGAAAGTGGTTAGAAGAAGAAAACCAAGGACAATAAGATAATTAGGATGTGTCGAGTAACCCTCAAGATGGAAGAGTAACAAAAAGGGATTCTGAGCTATCCTTTTCTTTTTCAAAACACCAAAGCAAACGGATATTTGCTACATGAAGGAATCAGGAATTTGGCGAAATGAAGATCGTCAAGGATGGTGAGATAAAGTGAAAAGTAGGAAATCCCTTACATTTTTCTAGAGGAAAAATGTTAAGGGGGTAATCACAGCAAAGGTAGATGCTCGAACAAGGAGTATGAAGTGCAAGATTATACTTTATCTTTCAAGAAGAGTTATTCACTAGCATCATTGAAGATGATTTGGAGTAGAAGATAGAGTAGAGAAACATCATTTGACAAACAATAAAGTGAAGGCATTGACGCCGTCTACAAGATGTAGTTCTGGTGGCGTTTATCTTTATGGCGGTTCACGCGTTATTCTTTGGATACGAATTAGAAAACCTCTATCGAAAGACAAGCTATTGGTGGAGAGTATCAACTAAGCTAAGAGAAATCGATATACGCCCAACACTCGATGGAAGCTAGCTTTACTAAAGAGAAGTATGGTCGATAAGTAGAGGAAGCGCGATGACTTGTGATGGTTATCCCCTCAAGGTCGACGGTCGTAGGTGTTATAACACGATTTCTAACAGCGAATTCAAGTCATCAATGGTGGTTTTGGTGAGTGTGTGTTCTTGGTGTGTGTGTGTGTTTTTGAGAGAAAGTGTGTAAATGTGTGAAAGTTAGTATTAAAGTTATGCAGGTTATTCAAGTTTATTCTTCGATTGTTATGATCCCTAAGGTATGAGAGGGGTATTTATAGGCTAACTATACAATTATGCTAACTATCACAATTAGCCCCTCAACCTTAGTGATCATTTATCTATGACTTAGTAACAAGAAAGTCCTCTAATCTAAATTACAATTTATCACTATTTTTGGATTTCTAACATTCTCCCCCTTAGTGATATATTGTAATGAATGAAGTACGTGTTATCTTGTCTTGTAGGAATGAATTTGATGAGCCCGGTGGTAAAGACAATTGGTGTGTTGAAACAAGTCTTCAAAGTTTTCTCTTTTGTCTTTGGAGAACTTGATTCAGTCTTGGTCTTGGACTTCTTGAAATTAAATCATGTGATGATTCTCAATGTTCTTTTTGAACAGAGAATAATGAATGCGTGTGTGTCTTGAATCTTCAAGGATTGTTGAATCATGAATCAGAGTTGTCTTTTGAAATGCGGAAGATATGAATCTTGGTTTTGATTCTTCAATCTTCGATTCTTGAGTGAAATTCAACTTTTCGATTCTTCAGTTTTGATTCTTGAGTGAATTTCATCTTCTTGAAATAAAGTTTCATGAATATGTACTCTCCCCCTTGATATATGCATTGGAGTTTCTTGATAAAATGTTGTTGTATGAATTGAAGATCTTGAATGAAGTGTGTTTGATGAAGACTCTTTTGAAGCTTTACTTCTTTGACTTGAATCTTCTAATCAATCTTTCAACATTTTTGAAGCTTTGATCTTTTTCACATCAACTTGAACACTTTGGAGAGTAATCATTTGAATGAAGTTTGAATGAAATTCTTATGAAGTAATCATGCTCCCCCTCAATCCATGAGTATAAACATTTTGGAGCGTCTTTGGACTTTTGAAGCATCTTGAGTGACAAACCTTTCATCTTCGGTTTCATTCTTATCTTTGAAGTCAATTCAGATTCCCCCTTTTTAAAACCAAAATCTCAATCAACTAAAATCTAGTGAAAATCTGAATACAAGAGACTATTGACACATCATGAAGAATTTTCTCCCCCTATACACAAACTTTGATAAGCCTAAAACCTATTGAAAGAACCAAACACAACCTTTTCTCCTTGTTTCCTTATCTATCAGCAAATCAATCATAATATTTTCTCCCCCTCATAATGACAAAATTGGGAACCAATGTCATTATGTACACATTTGATTGATTAAATGTCAAAAGGAATAACATGATCACATGAAGAAATGTCAACCATCAAAACATCAACCCAAACCATTAGCCCAACCCAAGGAATCCTAGGGGTGACTAAAATGTAAGATCGAAGTTGTTGGTACAAACATTATATCATTGTGTTGGTGTTTTCTGTGTTTGTGTGATGAGAAATGAAACCGGATAAGAATGATCTGTTAGCATGTTCAAAAATCGAAAGGATTAATGAAATGACCGATTGAAATGTATAAAATTTTTCGGATTTCCTATGTATCATTGAGATATGCACAAAACAGTTCTCTAACATAGTTCGATCTGCGGCTTTGCAACCACGAGATTGCTTCAAAGAATATAAATCATGGTTAGTACAGCCGAAGCGTAGATAACCACAATCTATTATCCATAAAGACTTTTTAGGGAAAACCGAGGTCACATTTAGACTTCTTGTTAACTCAATAATTACATAAATGTAATCATGAGACCTACGTTCAACGTTGGAAAAGATGTTAGCATTGGTAGGATTTCCATTCGATCATCGTGGAATATCAATTAAGATATCACTACGAATGTTCCGGCTATATCACAAAGATAAGCAATAATATCACAAAGATATGACTCGAATGTGTCCTAAAGAAGTGAAGGATGATCAAATTAATGACCAATCAAGATAGCTCTAGACACAACGTGATCAAATGAAGTCGGGGACTGGAGCAGAATGTCGCCCTTTTTCAATATCAACATCTTCCAAATGAAGAGTCAATAGAAATGTGAAAATCTCCGTGAGAATTGAAACAAGTATTTGTTAAGAAACACTTGAGTGGTTAGGTAAAGATGTGCATCGCTTCACTGGGTCCATGAAGACTTCTTCAATATCGAGATATCAACAAATGACATCCGATAGAAACGTGTTTTACCCGGATATTTGAGAATTTAGGGAAGGGTATCATTTCTTTTAACCCTTTTCTCACAACATATCACCTTAACCTCTCACTTTTCGACTTTACTCCCTCCATCCTATTTGCATGAAAACAACATCACTCAAAATACCCTCACTATCTAATGAAAGAAGTGAATACTCCGGGGTTAGAACTCATCGGCGATGATGAAATTCATGGAGTAAATTTTGAGAAATACTTATCACTCATGTGCAAACTAATCACCGAACTCCATTTGATTGAAAATCATTGGAAAAAAACATCAAATGTGTGAATGAAAAAAAATTGAAACACATTTGAAGTTTTGAAAGTTTTTGAAATCACAAACTCCTCCTTAATCTATGTAAGAATAGATCAAAAATGTTTTCCATAGAAAGGTGGAGCAAAAATTGTTTTTGTGAGATAAAAAAAAATGAGTAAAATCTTTGTTGTGATATTTTCGGAAAAATTTGAGAGTCTATTGTGAACAAGATTTTTATTTGATAAACACAAAGTTTTGCTTCAACAACAATGTTGATAGTAAGACAGCTAGGGAGTACACAAAGGCGTTCGATCCTTCGCATCTTACAACAACAAGTTGGAGGCAATTAAAACATTTAAGCAAATGAAAATCCAATCAATTGTTCAAGATGAGACAACAAGGGAGTACACAAAGGCGTTCGATCCTTTGCTTCTCATATCAACAATTGAGAGTTTGAAAACTTTATTTGTAAAACTTGATTGCTATTACACATACATATTCATATAAGAACACTTGGAAGTACACAAAGGCGTTCGATTCCTTGTTATCTTATATCAATCTATATGTATAATAACAATATCTTAGAATGTATAATCAATCTAAAAATAAATATATCAATTAAGAACGGGTTGCATACATAGTATATGCAAGCCACTGAAATAAATATCTTTTGTTTATTTTTGAAAATTTGCAATTTTGTATTTGATTTTCTCTTTTCAAATTTTGTATTTTGTTTTTCTGGAATGTGTCAAGAATTCCTTCAAATGTAAAAAGAGTTAAGGTTTAAGATTTAACATACCAAGCTTGGAGATAAGAAAGTTAAACCTCTTTTCATCCAATGGTTTTGTGAACAAATCTGCAAGTTGAAAGTCAGTACCCACAAAGTAGAGCTCGATGTCACCTTTCTCAATATGATCTTTGAGAAAATGATATCTAACGTCAATATGCTTTGATCGAGAGTGGTTTACTGAGTTGACTGCAATGGCAATGGCACTCTGAGAATCACAATAGATAGGGATATGATCATATTTCAGACCATAATCAGTTAGTTGTGTCTTCATCCATAAAACTTGAGCACAACAACTAGCCGCAGCCACATATTCAGCTTCAGCCGTTGATAGTGACACACAATTCTGTTTCTTGGAAGACCAACTCACAATTTTATCACCTAAAAATTATAAAGTACCGGAAGTGCTCTTGCGATCAAGTTTACAAACAGCATGATCTGCATCTGAATATGCAGTTAGATTGAATCCAGTATCCCTTGGATACCAGAGACCTAAATCGGGTGTACCCTTCAGATAACGAAAGATTCGTTTCACAGCTTGATAATGTACATCAGTTGGAGCAGCTTGATATCTAGCACACATACATGTTGCAAACATTATATCTGGGCGAGATGTTGTTAGGTACAACAACGAACCAATCATACTTTGATATCTCTTTTGGTCAAATGGTTTCCCATTTGTATCAGCATTTATATTTGTTCGAGCAGCCATTGGGGTAGAAATTGAAGAACATGAAGTCATATCAAACTTTTTCAACATGTCATTTATGTATTTACCTTGTGATATAAAAATACCAGTTGGTAATTTTTTGATTTGAAGACCCAAAAAGTAATTCATTTCCCCAATCATGCTCATTTCAAAATGATTTACCATTAGAGATGAAAAGTTTCGGCAAAATGTTTGACTGGTCGACCCAAAGATAATGTCATCAACATATATTTGAACAAGTAGAACATGCTTACCTTGTTTGCGAATGAACAAGGTAGGGTCAATTGTGCCTTTGGTAAATCCACCTTTTAGTAAGAAATTAGTTAAAGAATCATACCATGCTCGGGGTGCTTGCTTAAGACCGTAGAGAGCTTTGTCTAACCTGTAGACATGGTTTGGCCTTTGAGGATCAACAAAACCTTCTGGTTGATCAACGTAAACTTCTTCTTTGAGGTCACCATTCAAGAAAGCTGTCTTCACATCCATTTGAAACACAGTAAAGTTTCGGAATGCGGCATAAGCTAAGAATATTCGAATGGCCTCCATTCTTGCAACTGGAGCAAAAGTTTCATCGAAGTCAACACCAGGTTGTTGGCAATAACCCTTTGCAACAAGTCGAGCTTTATTCCTTACTACTACTCCATTCTCATCCTTTTTGTTTTTGAATATCCACTTTGTTCCGATTGGATCATCTTTTCTAGGATTTGGAACTAATCTCCATACCTTCAGTCTTTCAAATTGTGCGAGTTCATCTTGCATTGCCTTAACCCACTCTGGATCACGAAGAGCTTCAGATACTGTTTTGGGTTCGATGTTGCTAAGAGAAAGTGCAACAAGACACTCATTTACTGAAGTACGAGTAGTTACTCCTGCTTATGGATCTCCAATTATTTGATCAGTAGGATGGTATTTCTGCATACGTGTCCACTTGTGAGCATGAGGAAGAGGATCTTGTTGTTGAAGATCAACATCACCATCATTAAAACTTGAGTTTTGTTGAGAAATGGAATCATAACTTGGTATAACTCTTTCCTCATAAGCTGGATGATCAAAGTCAAGTGGTACATACACATTTGGAGTGTTCAATGGATTTGTTGTCTGAGTTAATCGAGAAGGTTGTTCTTGAACATTCACTTGAGAGGATGGTGGATAAGAATCATTAGAAGAGGATCCTTGCTCTGAAGAACTTGATGATGAATCATGAATGATGTCAGGAACTGGATCGTTGTTATGAAGAGGTTCATTGTTTTGAATTGGTTCAACGATGACCTGAGGTTCTTGATCATGAATCGGTTTTGAATTATAGAATTCTTCAAAAAGAATATCTAATTCATCACATGTTGGAGTTGGAAACTTCTTGAATTTAGAAGCTAAGGTAGAATTCCTTGTAGAAGTACTTGAAGCACTTGGATCATTACTTGTTGGTAGCAAACTTTCTTGCTCAAAAATCATGCCTGGCATCTCATCAAACCAAACATTCATTGTTTCTTGAATTGTGTTTGTTCGACGATTATAGATTCGGTAGGCAATTGATGTTTTGGAATAACCAACAAAATACCCTTCATCACCTTTCTTCTCGAACTTTCCAAGATTCTCCCGATCATTCAAAGTGTAATAAACACACCCAAATATATGAAAGTAGTTGATGTTGGGTTTGCGTTTGTTAACAACCTCATAAGGAGTCTTTTCGAAACGCTGATTGATAATGGACCGATTCTGAGTGTGACAAGCAGTGTCAACAGCTTCAGCCCACATATTGGATGGTAATTTGGAATAAGCAAGCATTGTCCTTACTGCTTCCACTAGCGATCGATTTCTCCTTTCAACAACACCATTTTGTTGTGGGGTGCGAACTGCTGAGAATTGATGAGTAATACCTTTGGATTTGCAGAATTCATCAAAAACAGCATTCTTGAATTCAGTTCCGTTATCCGAACGGATGTAACGAACTGGAAGTTGAAGATTTACTTGAGTATTAGTGATGAAATCTATCAACATCTTAGTTGTTTCATCTTTGAATGCAAGGAACTTGACCCAAGTATATCTTGAATAATCATCAACAATAACCAAGATGTATTTCTTCCCATTTCGGCTTTGTACTTTCATCGGCCCACAAAGATCCATGTGAAGCAAATGAAGAGGTGCTAACGAATTTGGAGATTTCTTCGGTTTATGAGAAATTCTCTTAATCTTCCCAACAGCACAAGAAGGACAGACATGCTCACTTTCATACTTATAGTCAGGTAAGCCTTCAACAAGATGCTTGTTGACCAAAGTATTGATAGTTTGGAAATTCAGATGAGAAAGCCTTCTATGCCATAACCAAGAATTCTTTGAAGTAGCCTTTGAAATGAGACAAATATTATCGGTTGGTTGGTTATCATTGAGATTGACGGTAAAGAGATTATCATCACGATCACCGCAAAGAATATCAACTCCATCTAGAGTTTGGACTTTACACAGAGATTGTCGAAAAAGAACTTGAAGATTGTTGTCACAGAATTGTCCAACACTGAACAAGTTGTGACTTAATCCTTCAACATAGTGAACTTTCTTGATGACAATTCCATTTCGTTCAATGTCTCCATAACCTAAGATGGGAGCGAAATTGTTGTTTCCAAAGCGAACTGTTCCCATGAATCGTTCAACAAAGTTCTTGAGCAAAGATTTATTTCCAGTCATGTGCTTCGAACACCCGGAATCGAGTATCCAAACACAGATGGTTATTTCCTGCAATCAAAGAAATTTAACTTTTTTTAGGTACCCACTTGAAGACGGGTCCTTTATGGTTAGTTAAAACAGGCAGGGTATATAACTTAGGAAATGCATTTAAACATGTTTTCGAATCAACATAAGCATTAACAAGCACATCATCAACAAACACATTTGAATAGAAAGTACGAACATTCACATGAGAATTAAAAGTAACATGTTTACAAGCATCAACATCAACCACACAATTACGGGAATTAAAATTGTTTACAAGCTCACAAGGTCTAGTCTTGACATGTTCAACATTTTTTAACAAAGAAGAATTGTTTTGATTAACAGGAACACCCTTCCTCCTATTAACAGCCTTTTTCCTCCTTCTTTTCTTCTTTTTCTCAACATTCTTTTGATTACTAGTGATCTTAGGTACTAATGTATTAGCAACCCATTTAGCACCACTAGTTATGCTCTTTCCACCTGTTGAATTGAAACTAAGAAGATTAGAACGAGGGGTTTTAAACACTTTCATCTTTTTGGAATCTTTTGGAGGTGAGAAACTTCTTGCTTCTTTGGTTTATCATGAGAAAACCATCCATATCTATCCCTATATCTAGTTGTACCATTTGATGTATCCTTAGTTAGCAAAACTGCGCTAGACTTAGACACCTTAGGTATAGAGCTAGATTGAGAGCTAGATTGAGAAGCAGTAGGATAGTCTTTCGGAAGTTTCACTTTGGTGTACTTTGTCCTGTGTGGGGTCTCAGCTTGTTCCTCTTTGACATGTTTCACTGGGGTAGCAATAAAGGTTTCTAACTTAATGGTCTTTGGTTCAGTCTTGACGAGTTTGGTCTTAACTCGTTTCTTTGAGTAATATGAAGTTGGAGCTTTGGACAATGGTTTTTGAGATTCCATTTTTGTTTCAACTTTGATTTTGGTAGATTCAATCTTTTTCTTAGTTTCTGAATTAAAAACATATTCTCCCTCCATGAATTTATCAAAATCATCCTTTGTGATATCTTTTGAAAAAGAAAATTTCAATGGAGATTGATTAGTTTCAAATTCATTTGAAAATTGAAGATTCTTTTGTTTTGTATGAATCATTTATTGCATCATAATTAACCAAAAATTCATGTTTTGGTATTCTCTCAACTTCATCAGTCTCAAATTCGTCATCCAATGGACGAATAAATTGTTTACAAGCTCACAAGGTCTAGTCTTGACATGTTCAACATTTTTTAACAAAGAAGAATTGTTTTGATTAACAGGAACACCCTTCCTCCTATTAACAGCCTTTTTCCTCCTTCTTTTCTTCCTTTTCTCAACATTCTTTTGATTACTAGTGATCTTAGGTACTAATGTATTAGCAACCCATTTAGCACCACTAGTTATGCTCTTTCCACCTGTTGAATTGAAACTAAGAAGATTAGAACGAGGGGTTTTAAACACTTTCATCTTTTTGGAATCTTTTGGAGGTGATGAAACTTCTTGCTTCTTTGGTTTATCATGAGAAAACCATCCATATCTATCCCTATATCTAGTTGTACCATTTGATGTATCCTTAGTTAGCAAAACTGCGCTAGACTTAGACACCTTAGGTATAGAGCTAGATTGAGAGCTAGATTGAGAAGCAGTAGGATAGTCTTTCGGAAGTTTCACTTTGGTGTACTTTGTCCTGTGTGGGGTCTCAGCTTGTTCCTCTTTGACATGTTTTACTGGGGTAGCAATAAAGGTTTCTAACTTAATGGTCTTTGGTTCAGTCTTGACGAGTTTGGTCTTAACTCGTTTCTTTGAGTAATATGAAGTTGGAGCTTTGGACAATGGTTTTTGAGATTCCATTTTTGTTTCAACTTTGATTTTGGTAGATTCAATCTTTTTCTTAGTTTCTGAATTAAAAACATATTCTCCCTCCATGAATTTATCAAAATCATCCTTTGTGATATCTTTTGAAAAAGAAAATTTCAATGGAGATTGATTAGTTTCAAATTCATTTGAAAATTTGATTCAATTTCTTCCAATTTGAAAATTGAAGATTCTTTTGTTTTGTATGAATCATTTATTGCATCATAATTAACCAAAAATTCATGTTTTGGTATTCTCTCAACTTCATCAGTCTCAAATTCGTCATCCAATGGACGAATAAATTGTTGTATCATACCAAGTCGTAGGAATTTTTCATCATACAAGGGTTCAATTTCCTCTTTGGCTTTTTGTAATGGTGTGATATTCTCAAATCCCAACCCGAGAAGAAGATCCGTTCTGTCAATTTTTGACTTGTTGAAATAGGCAGTGAAATCCAAGAGAGGATTTTGTTCAACTTTATACAACTTTTCTTGATAGAAAATTATATTCTTTTTACATTCCTCAACTTGTTTTTCAAGATTCTCAATCTCAATGCCTTTTAGAAAACAATTATGATTTAAATCAGAAATCTTCCTTTCGAATTCAACATTGTTTGGTTTAGCTTCTTGGAGCTTTTTATTAAGAATATCAACATCCATTTGTCTTGCATTTGCCCGAAGCCATTCATTGGTCTTTTGAATTTCAAGATCTTGATTGGTCTTTTCAAGATCATGAATGGTCTTTTCAAGATTTTGACATTTTTGTAATAACTTAGAATCAGGAGAGACATTCAACTCACATTCTTTAACCAACATCTTATCTTTGTATGCTTGAAAATCTTGTTTAATAGCATCATGTTCAAAAAGTAATTTTGAATGTTCTTCAAGAAGTTTTGAAAATTCACTTTTAGAAAATGAAATACTATTTTTCAACTTTTTGTTTTTGTTGGCTAAAGATTTGATATGAGTTGTCAAATTTGATAAAGCTAAACTACATGACTCTTTGTCCTTAATCAAAGAAAAAGTAGAGTCGAGATTTACCTCATCATCTGGGTATTCATCATCAGTGCTTTCTGCTTCAAAGACTTTGTCCTTGGCCAACCTTGCCATAAAGCAAACATTAGCAGAGAGATCTTGATCTTCATCATCTGTGAGTAATAGCCATTTGTCATCTTCAGCGAGCAATGCATGTCCTGCTTCAACTTGTTTGGCTAACAGCATCTTCTGCTTGTAATACTCATAATTACGCTTTCGAGGTTGTTTGCAATCAACAGCAAAATGTCCAGGAACACCACAATTGTAGCACTTTTTGTCTGATGCCTTACCCTTCTCAACAACTTGTTTCTCATAATCTTCCTTCTTTTCACCATACTTTGATCCATTAGCTTCACCTTGCTCATTTCTCTTAGGATGATAGTGTTCCTTCTTGGGAAATGCACTTGTAGAAGAAGTGCGGAGATTGTTGTTTGTTGGCCTCGCTTTGTAAAATTTTCTCTTGAAATGCTTTGTTACCGCGGCAAGAGCTTGATATAGTTCATCTGAAACACCATCTCTTGTAGCCATCAGATCATCTCCCTCCTCATCAGATGAAGAAACAACTACCATTTGCCTCTTAAGAGCTTCAGAAATCTTCTTCTCAACTATTAATGCCAAAGGATCAGAAGATACAACTTCTGGCATTTTGTTTGATGAAGCTTTGTTTAGGACTTGGTTTTCATTGAGTTTGAAAGATTCATAAAGAGTATGAATGGTGAACTTGGTCAGATTTTGATGTTGCTTGATCTGGGTTCCAAAATCTTCCCATTCTGGACCAAGAGCTTTGATGAATTTGATGTTTAAATCAATCTCTGTTTTCTTGACATTGTTCTTCCTCAGTTCATTTATGACATTGCAGAATCTGTAGTAGACAGCTTCAAGAGATTCATTTGGCATTTTTGAGAAGTTGTCAAACTCAGTCAAAACATTGGTCAATCTTATCGTTGAAGTCACGTCAGCTCCTTCCATCTGTCTAGCCACCTCATCCCATATCTCCTTGGCTGTATCATAAGAATCAACAGAGCCATAGATTTCATCCGGTAGAGCTTTGTATAGGCATGACCTAGCTCTGTTATCTGCAGCTGTTCGATCTTTTTGTTCAGCATTCAAAAGATCAGGAGTTAGAATTATTGCATCAGTAGTGGGATGGCGATGAACGGCAAGTCCATTAAGGATGGAATCTTTCATCATATGACCATTTGTTTGACTCTCCACATAGTCCATAAATCTTTTCTTCCATAGTCCATAGGAACCACGGTAGAGAACTGGAGGTCTTGTATCTGAACCCAATGCCAATGCTTCACGAGAAGCCATTTGAAATTGATTTGATTTGAAAATTGAATTGAATTAAGAACAGAAAATGAAACGATCTTGTGAAGATCGTCCTGGGTGAGATCGTCCTAGGTGAGATCGTCCTGGGATTATTGGTGAAATTTGGTTAAGTATGAAAATGAAACGATCTTGAAATGAAACGGTCTTGAAATGAAATGATCTTGAAGTGAAATGATCTTGAACTAAATGATTTTGGATAAAACGATCTTGAATTAAAATGTTTTTGGAATGAAACGATTCAAAGAACTGGGACGATCTTGGTTGAAGATCGTCTTAAGTTCAGAGGAAATGGGACGATCTTGGAGAAGATCGTCTTAGTTTTCTTTCTCAAAAATTTTCAAGTATAAAACTTTCCAAGTATTTGAATTGACCAAACCAATCCTTACGGATTAATTAGCCACAATCAAACACTTCACAACACACAACCACTTGTCAAGACGATCTTGAGGAGATCGTCCTACAAGCCACAAAGCACTAAGTATGAAAAATGAATTTTCAACGACTAAGACGATCTTGGGAAGATCGTCCTAGTGAAGATCATCTTAGGGTCATCTTCTTCATTACATCAGTTTTCCATGAAAACTCCATTAACAACTTCAAAAAGCTTCAATATCTTTTGAATTACTGGGAGTTAGATCACGAAATCACTTGCAAACAGATTGTATTCATGTCCGCAACAAATTTACGAACAAAACTCAACACAAAACACAACAGATTCAAATCCCTCAAATTCGCGCCAAAAACACAAAATTCAATCTCGAGAATTAGATTGAATTGGAACTTGAAACTTGACAGGATTATGTTTTCAACAACCACGAATCTATTGGTGAACAAATAACTGTGATTTTATGTGATTTGAAGTGTGAATTTTGATGAACCAGTAGGTGAAAAAGACGAACAAAATTTGTAAATAATTTTGATTTTTGATGAATTTGTGACTGAATTCAGTTGTGGATCGACATCAGATTGATGTTTTGCTCTGATACCACTTGTTATAACACGATTTCTAACAGCGAATTCAAGTCATCAATGGTGGTTTTGGTGAGTGTGTGTTCTTGGTGTGTGTGTGTGTTTTTGAGAGAAAGTGTGTAAATGTGTGAAAGTTGGTATTAAAGTTATGCAGGTTATTCAAGTTTGTTCTTCGATTGTTATGATCCCTAAGGTATGAGAGGGGTATTTATAGGCTAACTATACAATTATGCTAACTATCACAATTAGCCCCTCAACCTTAGTGATCATTTATCTATGACTTAGTAACAAGAAAGTCCTCTAATCTAAATTACAATTTATCACTATTTTTGGATTTCTAACAGTAGGGAGGTAAGCTAAGACAAGATGAATTTGAGTGAAGAAAGATAATTTGCAACACATGGTTAATCGTCAAGGACCATCGACCCACGAAGTAGTGCGCCCAAGAAAAGTGAAGAAGGAAAACAGCATGAAATCGCTAAGTTAGTAGTGAAGGCAAATAAGGAGTGCGACGCTAGAATTCAAGGCACATACTACCGCGACGATCAAGGAAGTTGATCGCTGAACTAAGTTCCAAACAACTAACAAACTTCGTGAAGAGCTGGTTATGGAATGTTTGAACGGAAGGGTGATAAGGATAACTCGCATCTGTGATGAGTTAGGATCAAAGGATCCGTATCACCATGATCTGACAAGTACCCTTGAGATAACTGCAAGGACTAGCGACTGCTTGTGTGCTGTTCAAGACGACGATTACTCTAGTTAGAGATGCATCCGAGTGGTGAAACAGTAAGGAGTATAGTTACCCATAAAAAAAAGAAAGGAAAATGAAGGGAACCAAATGGTTGAGAAAAAGGATAAAGTAACCGATGTTTCCCCTAAATTATATTATATCACAATTTCTAAGGACATTAGGTTATTGTACTTGAAAAGAAGCTTAGCTTAGAAAGCTGAAAATGGATATGAGGCTCAGGAGAGCAAAGTAATTGAGAGTTTTGTAGAGGTCAGGAGGACCTAAGAAAGATTATTTTAAAGGAGGAGTTCATACGAATAAGGACATCGAAGTGTTTACCCTGAAATGATGGTGGTGATATGATTACTTAAGAGCATAAGGATTGTGTAAATCCTATCATGAGGAATGCGTAGGTATAGCAAAAGAACCGAATAGGTTATATGTGCGATGTTAAAAGAGATTTGTCGGTGATGAGTCATAGATAATGGTCCTTCTAGCGTAAAAAGAAGTAATTAAAGGTACCTTAAAACGATTTGAAAGCCAATATCGGCAAAAACAAGAGGAATTAGTAACGATATGACTTAGCGAATAATGAAAGAGGTGACTTTGGAAAAATAAGGGCGAAATTGAAGAACAAAGGTGAGTGTGAGGAACAAGATGGAACTATCATCATACAATTCATGATTCCCTCGAACGCTATAAGGCAACAAAGACGACATTGGAAAACCCCAAAGTGAGGTACTACGAAGAAGTACCTTCGCAATTTTAGTGCAACTTGGCATAATGGGCTAGTATCACTCTTTAGTTAAGGGGGTAATCCCTTAACAAGTGATTAATCGCAAACGAAGTCAATAGATTCAAGTAGCGGCAAGCGTGTCCAACTTCAAACTGAAGAAAGATAAAGATAGGCGAGAAGCCATTGAGACGTTTCTTTAATTGAGAAAGCAAACGATAAAGGAAGGTACACCAAGTGACCAATGGAAATGAGTAGTCACAAACAATCGATATTCCAACGTTTCTTACCGTCTTTATTGTAACTCACGTTACGAGCCGTTTGTTCATTTTACACCTCCGTATTGCCATTCTTATTATCATCCCATTATTAGTATTGATCTAGGCAAGATTGACAGCCCGCAACGATTACATGCGATTAATCTCCAGTCGTCTCAAGAAGTGAGCGACATTCACACATTTTATGCCTCCGTGTAGACACCCATACTGTTGGTTTATCCATTTTCACTACCGTATGAATGATCGAACTTCGAGGACGAAGTTTCAGTTAAGGGGGTAATGATGTAACAACCCTCAATTTCCGACTAGGACAATTTACTTCTATTTATCTAGATATCTATCCCTAGAGATTTCTTAAGAGATTTTGCCTTCCAGACATTAAGGCATAGTGATAATTGCCCTCCAGTTCAGTGAAATACCGTAGATGAATAGCTATCTTAGAAATGCCATAAATAATAACTATAGACAATCTCAAACTATAAACTAGTTCTAATTGAACTTGACGAAAGGTCAACAAACCAAAAACTTTATTTCGAGAAGTTAAGTTATATAAATAATAATGTGAGTCTCACAAATTGAGATAACAATCAACAATCTTATAAATGTCCAACGATTCAAACACCAAGCTAATTGAAGTACATTTGAGCACAAATATATAATCACCATCTCAAAAGGGTATTTATAAACTCATAAGTACATGAAAGTGCTTGAAACCTTAGTAAAGGCATATGTAAGTATATATAAGTATCAAAGTACATACAAATTTATAAATGAAGGCTTATGTAACAAATTAAAAATGCAAATGTAAGTACATATATATATATATGTACACGACACATACACATATAGATGCTAGAACAAAAATTAAGTTACACCACAAATAAATACAAATTAACCTTACAACACATATATACACTTAACCTATACATATATAATTATATACACACACTTTATAAAAAAAAAATGAAGCAAACCCCTCCAAATACCCCCTTTGGCCGTCCCCCCCTTCACACACACCCAACACTTTCTCTTCATTTTCTCTCTTGGAAAGACACAACACACACACACACTTATGATTCTCTCACATGTTTTTGTATATATTAAAAGATCTTTATCAAAAATCATGTTTTCCTTGATTTTCTTCTTGATTTAAACTCAATGAGGGCAAGGTTGATAGATCCTTATCTCACATGTTTTTGTATATATTAAAAGATCTTTATCAAAAATCATGTTTTCCTTGATTTTCTTCTTGATTTAAACTCAATGAGGGCAAGGTTGATAGATCCTTATCTCACATGTTTTTGTATATATTAAAAGATCTTTATCAAAAATCATGTTTTCCTTGATTTTCTTCTTGATTTAAACTCAATGAGGGCAAGGTTGATAGATCCTTATCTCACATGTTTTTGTATATATTAAAAGATCTTTATCAAAAATCATGTTTTCCTTGATTTTCTTCTTGATTTAAACTCAATGAGGGCAAGGTTGATAGATCCTTATCTCACATGTTTATGCATATATTAAAAGATCTTTATCAAAAATCATGTTTTCCTTGATTTTCTTCTTGATTTAAACTCAATGAGGGCAAGGTTGATAGATCCTTATCTCACATGTTTTTGTATATATTAAAAGATCTTTATCAAAAATCATGTTTTCCTTGATTTTCTTCTTGATTTAAACTCAATGAGGGCAAGGTTGATAGATCCTTATCTCACATGTTTTTGTATATATTAAAAGATCTTTATCAAAAATCATGTTTTCCTTGATTTTCTTCTTGATTTAAACTCAATGAGGGCAAGGTTGATAGATCCTTATCTCACATGTTTATGCATGTAAAGATCTAGAGAAAGGATTCAATGATTCAACAAGAACAAGACCCAAGAGTTTGTAGTTGTAAGATTTGTTGCTAAATGGGTTTAAGGCTTTGATTAAAACTGATTTTTTATGAATATTATGAATTTATATTCTGTGATTTTTCATCAAAATGTTATTTTCAAAAGTTAGATTAAAGTTTATAGCTTAATCTTGCTTAAAAGTGTTAGATCTTAACATGCATGCTTAGATTTGCACTAGTTTTGATTGATTTTGAGTTAAGATTTGAGATGGATCTTTGGATGATGATTAATGATTTGAAATTGATAATAATAATCTGTAAATTGATGATAAAATAATACAAAAAGGAGTGATAATCTTGTAAGTGATAAATTAAGGTGTTGTTCAAGCAAAAAGGCCATTGGGTGGTTGTTTTAATCAATATACATTCTGACAGAAACTATTTTCTGTCTTGGGACGGATAAACTGGGCTTGTGAGGGCAGATTCAAGAAAAACTTTCAAAATAAAAGTTGTAAATAAACGAGTTAAGTTTAACCTCCAACTGGAATCACTCAAAAATACTAAACCAAACCAAAGATATGATTTTTCTACCAAAAGTGGTCAAAACTGGATTTTTGTCTTAATGTTGAGTCAAATTTGGCGATTTTTAATTTCTTAACTAATAGGTTTCAGAAGTTTAAACTTGGTGTGAACTAAGTTCAAAGTGTCCCTAACTTAAAATTAAATTGGGAGATTTTTCTTAAATGTTCATCATAGAAATCTTTTATAAAATATTTTGAGTCGTACAGCAGCTCTTGTTCTGACCAGTTTTGGTTTGGTAATTTTTAGAGGTAGTAAACAATGTCTAAAAATTTAGCAACAATTCACATAAATATAGGACACATATATGTCTCTGTATAAAAATCACCAACGTCCAAATAATTCAACTTAACCAAGAATGACTACTCAACATTTCATGAAAATAAGTGTTAAAACAGAAAATTCCAAGTAAAAGTTCTTCACAACAAAATAAGCTAAAAGTCACTAGATTGCAACTTTAATCAACTCCAACAATCTCGTAACAAAAAGTATCATAAACCTACTGAGAATATGTCAAATAAAAGTTATAAAACTTAACTTGGTTATTAAATGGCAAAGACAAGCCTACAAATCACTAATTCGGTTCATATAAGCACTAACCGAAAGCTTTAATTTGCACATATCACACCACCACCACTATCACGACTTAAGACACCAAAATATAATGAACATTCTGTAAATAATGAAATAAGGATGAAAATCCATTTTGACGCATTTGAATTGCTTGAAAAATGAGGCTTAAATCACTATTTCGGTAAACGATTTATAAGCTTAGAATCCTCAAAATGAGCGAGACACAAGAGAGGTTGAATTGATATGATTTTTACCATGATAAAAGTTGCCTAAAAGGCCTGGGATTTTTAGCCAAAAAGTTGTGTGGTGATTTCTAAGAATTTCTATTAATTATTAAATTTAAATGATAATTAAAAAGGTAAATAAATAAATAAATAAAGTATATAAATCATGAAATTGGTTAAATAATCACAACCAATGATGAAAGTGACTAAAACCTACTGGAATAAAATCATTTTAAGTCAAAGAACAAATGTCATATAAATTAGAAATAATTAAGTAAGTGAAAATCACTAATTAATAACTATTTTTAAATTAATAGAAAAATTACATAAATAAATATATATATCACAATATTCTAAGTTAAAAAGCATAATAATCAGAATATAACCCAAATATAATTAGCCACGAATTATAAAGGCAAGTGAGGTACTTAAAAGTATTTTTAAAGAATTATTTGGTTAATAAATCAAGAAAATGAATAAATAAATAAATAAATAAAGTATATAAATCATGAAATTGGTTAAATAATCACAACCAATGATGAAAGTGACTAAAACCTACTGGAATAAAATCATTTTAAGTCAAAGAACAAATGTCATATAAATTAGAAATAATTAAGTAAGTGAAAATCACTAATTAATAACTATTTTTAAATTAATAGAAAAATTACATAAATAAATATATATATCACAATATTCTAAGTTAAAAAGCATAATAATCAGAATATAACCCAAATATAATTAGCCACGAATTATAAAGGCAAGTGAGGTACTTAAAAGTATTTTTAAAGAATTATTTGGTTAATAAATCAAGAAAATGAATAAATAAATATATATATCACAATATTCTAAGTTAAAAAGCATAATAATCAGAATATAACCCAAATATAATTAGCCACGAATTATAAAGGCAAGTGAGGTACTTAAAAGTATTTTTAAAGAATTATTTGGTTAATAAATCAAGAAAATGAATAAATAATTAATTAAATAATATTAAAATAAATAAATAGTTAAATAAATATATATATCACAATATTCTAAGTTAAAAAGCATAATAATCAGAATATAACCCAAATATAATTAGCCACGAATTATAAAGGCAAGTGAGGTACTTAAAAGTATTTTTAAAGAATTATTTGGTTAATAAATCAAGAAAATGAATAAATAATTAATTAAATAATATTAAATTAAATAAATACATAAATAAATATATATATCACAATATTCTAAGTTAAAAAGCATAATAACCAGAATATAACCCAAATATAATTAGCCACGAATTATAAAGGCAAGTGAGGTACTTAAAAGTATTTTTAAAGAATTATTTGGTTAATAAATCAAGAAAATGAATAAATAATTAATTAAATAATATTAAAATAAATAAATAGTTAAATAAATATATATATCACAATATTCTAAGTTAAAAAGCATAATAATCAGAATATAACCCAAATATAATTAGCCACGAATTATAAAGGCAAGTGAGGTACTTAAAAGTATTTTTAAAGAATTATTTGGTTAATAAATCAAGAAAATGAATAAATAATTAATTAAATAATATTAAAATATTAAATAAATATATATATCACAATATTCTAAGTTAAAAAGCATAATAATCAGAATATAACCCAAATATAATTAGCCACGAATTATAAAGGCAAGTGAGGTACTTAAAAGTATTTTTAAAGAATTATTTGGTTAATAAATCAAGAAAATGAATAAATAATTAATTAAATAATATTAAAATATTAAATAAATATATATATCACAATATTCTAAGTTAAAAAGCATAATAATCAGAATATAACCCAAATATAATTAGCCACGAATTATAAAGGCAAGTGAGGTACTTAAAAGTATTTTTAAAGAATTATTTGGTTAATAAATCAAGAAAATGAATAAATAATTAATTAAATAATATTAAAATAAATAAATATATATATCACAATATTCTAAGTTAAAAAGCATAATAATCAGAATATAACCCAAATATAATTAGCCACGAATTATAAAGGCAAGTGAGGTACTTAAAAGTATTTTTAAAGAATTATTTGGTTAATAAATCAAGAAAATGAATAAATAATTAATTAAATAATATTAAATTAAATAAATATATATATCACAATATTCTAAGTTAAAAAGCATAATAACAGAATATAACCCAAATATAATTAGCCACGAATTATAAAGGCAAGTGAGGTACTTAAAAGTATTTTTAAAGAATTATTTGGTTAATAAATCAAGAAAATGAATAAATAATTAATTAAATAATATTAAAATAAATAAATAGTTATAAATCAGAAAGTATTCATAAATATTAAATTACATAAATAAATATATATATCACAATATTCTAAGTTAAAAAGCATAATAACCAGAATATAACCCAAATATAATTAGCCACGAATTATAAAGGCAAGTGAGGTACTTAAAAGTATTTTTAAAGAATTATTTGGTTAATAAATCAAGAAAATGAATAAATAATTAATTAAATAATATTAAAATAAATAAATATATATATCACAATATTCTAAGTTAAAAAGCATAATAACCAGAATATAACCCAAATATAATTAGCCACGAATTATAAAGGCAAGTGAGGTACTTAAAAGTATTTTTAAAGAATTATTTGGTTAATAAATCAAGAAAATGAATAAATAATTAATTAAATAATATTAAAATAAATAAATAGTTATAAATCAGAAAGTATTCATAAATATTAATATTATGAAGTTACTAATGTCAAATATTATAATCAAGCAAAGAACACAATGGGAACCATGATAGTCAAAGGCAAGCTACCGAAATTCTAACAACTTATAACTACATGTATAATGAAAGTGACCCTTTTACACCAACACTCTCTACAACCAAAAAGATGCAAATATTAACAATATACTTGGGCCCCAAAATTTATGACAACATAATGAAAGTGGCATTTCTTAGTGATGGCTTAAGATAGGAACTTACGTATATTAGTCCTATCGTAGGGATAGTCTTGGCTTTGATTGTCATGGTTTCCATTATATGCTTTGCTTAATCGTAATGTTTGACATTAGTAATCTTGTAATATTAATATTTATGTATATTTTCTGATTTGTAATTATTTATTTAATTTAATAATATTTAATTACTTATTTATTCACTTTATTGATTTATTAACTAAATAATTCCTTAAAAATACTTTTAAGTGTCATAATTGTCTTTATAAATTATGAATAATTTTATTTGAGTTATATTCTGATATATATGCTTCTTAATTTATAATTTCATGTTTTATACTTTTATTTGTGTATTTTCCATTAATTTTAATAATAATGTTTAATTAGTTATTTTTACTTAATTATTTATCTTTAAATTATGTAACACATGTCTCTTGACTCTTAACTATTTTTCTCCAGTAGGTTTTAGTTATTTTTATCAATGGTTAATAAGATTTAGCCAAATTCATGATTTACATAATTTATTTATTGATTTATTTGCCCTTTTAATTACCATTTAAATTCAATAATTCATGGAAATTCTTAAAAATCACCACACAATATTTTAGTCAAAAATCCCAGGCCTTTTAGGCAACTTTTATCAATAAAAATTCATATCAATTCAACCTCTCTTGTGTCTTGCTTATTTTGAAGACTTTAAGCTTAAAAATCGTTTACCGAAATAGTGATTTTAGCCTCATTTCTTAAGCTATTAAGGTACTTAAAAATGGATTTTCATTCTTATTTCAATATTTACAGTAAGTCCATCATATTTTGGTGATTCAAGTCGTGATAGTGGTGGTGGTGTGATATGTGCAATTTAGTGCTTTCGGTTAGTGATTATTTGACCCGAAAAGGTGATTTTTGAGCTTATTCTTGCCATGCATCAAGTGACTTGAGTTTTATACTTTTGAAATAACTTATTTCCAGTAGGTTTATCATATTTTCTTGGTCATAAGATTATGGTGCATGTGTGTGCTCAAAATGCATTTTTGCATGTTTTCGGTTTATGATTTCTAGCTTATTTTAACATGTTTTGATTCAAGCTTTATATCCTTGATATTTTATCAATTTTTCCAGAATATTATCATCAAGATTAACATATTTTTCAGTTATGACAAGTCCATATTCATCTCATAATCCAACAAAAGATCCAACCTTCTTAAATCTAACATGCATGTAATCATCTCATCATTTTATCAACAAATCTTTATCCATCTTTAATTCATCAACATAAAAACATATTTTTATGAAAAACTCCAGAAATATATTCATCAAGATACATAAAAATATAGTCATCTTTCAAAGGAAAACTCACTTTACAAGCTACTAATCTACAACAACACTTTTGGGTCTTAAACTTGTTGAATCCTTGGATTTTTCTTCATAGATTTTGACATGCATGAGCATGGGAAGAAAGATCCTATCAACTTTGCCCTCATCAAGTGTATATTTGAAAGAAAACATGAACTTTTGATAAAACCTTTTAATATAAACAAGAGCAAGATTAGATCTAGTAAAAAGGATGAAGATTATACCCTTGAAGAACACGATTTTGAGGATGAAAAGATGCAGATTTTCGTGACCCTTGAAGCCTCCAACAACCCTTAATCTAACCTAAAAACAATCCTTAAACCCTTGCTTAATATAACCCTTTAGTAATCTAACTTAATCCCTTATTATTAATACTAGTTTAGTATGATTTTTCTTATGTTTTTGCCCTCTTGTTTGGGCCGAAATTAAGAAGAGAAAAGGAGGGTGAGAGAGTTTCTTGAGAAGATGAAAGCTTGTATGTGTGAAGTGTGTGTGAAGTGAGAGTTTCAAGAGAGATTTAGTGAAAAGTAAATTTTGAAATGGATGTGTGTGTGTTGTGTCTTGGGGCCGGCCATAGGGGGGGAATTTGGAGGGGTTTCTACTTTTTTTTTATTTTTTTTATAAAAGTGTGTGTATATAATTATATATGTATAGGTTAAGTGTATATATATGTTGTAAGGTTAATTTGTATTTATTTGTAGTGTAACTTAATTATTTGTCCTAGTATCAATATGTGTATGTGTCGTGTATATATATATATATATATATATGTACTTACATTTGCATTTTTAATTTGTTACATAAGCCTTTATTTATAAATTTGTATGTATTTTTGATACTTATATATACTTACATATGCATTTACTAAGGTTTCAAGCACTTTCATGTACTTATGAGTTTATAAATACCTTTTGAGGTGGTAATTTGATTTTTTTGTCCAAATATATCTTAACTAACTTGGTGGTTAAATTGTTGGATGTTTATAAGGGTTTTTGATGATTATCTCAACTTGTGAGACTTACTTTATTATTTATATAACTTGATTAATTAGAAATTATATTTTTCTTCAATGGTATTTTATTTGATTAAATTTAGAACTAATCAATAGCTTTAGATTGCTAATTTAGGGGCATTAACTACTAGCTTCAAGTATAACTATGGCTTGCGGGATCATAGACAACATAACTAGCACATATATATAATATTAAAAAGTAGGGTTGTTACATCCTTACCCCCTTAGAAGAATTCCATCTCGGAATTTGAATTTGCTTAGGGAGTAAGTGCGGATATTTCTCGCGTATAAAGTCCTCGCGTTCCCACGTGAATTCGGGTCCGTGTTTCGTATCCCATCTAACTTTAACAATAGGGATCTTGCTTCTCTTTAGGCGCTTCTCATCGCGGTCGAGAACTTCTATCGGCTCCTCACGAAATTGGAGCTTATCTTCCACCCGTAGTTCCTCGAGTGGGACTACTTTCGAATCATCCGCCACACATTTCTTCAAGTTCGACACATGGAATGTGTCATGAACATCTCCCAATTCTTGGGTAATTTCAACTTATAGGCTACGGGGCCTATTCTAGCAACAATTTCAAATGGCCCAATGTATCGGGGGCTCAACTTTCCTCTTTTGCCGAACCTTACGGTTCCCTTCCATGGAGACACCTTTAATAGCACCTTGTCGCCAACCTCAAATTCTAGGGGCTTCCTCCTTTGATCCGCATAACTCTTTTGCCGATCTCTTGCGGCCTTAAGCTTTTCTTTAATGATCGCCACCTTGTCCATTGTCTCTTGGACAAAATCAACGGTAGCTAGGCTTCTTTCACCCGCCTCTACCCAACACATGGGTGATCTACATTTACGCCCGTATAGAGCTTCAAACGGCGCACATTGTATGCTAGAGTGATAACTATTTGTTGTAAGTAAATTCCGCGTATGGCAAGTGTTCATCCCAACTTCCACTGAATTCTAATGCGCAAGCCCTTAGCATATCCTCCAGCGTTTGTATTGTACGCTCACTTTGCCCATCCGTTTGTGGGTGGTAAGTCGTGCTTAATGCTAACGTAGTGCCCATTGCTTCTTGCACAAGACACCAGAAACGTGAGGTAAACCTACCATCCCTATCGGATATTATGGACAGAGGTACACCATGTAATATCACGATCTTTTCAACGTACAAGCGAGCTAGACGCTCAGTGTTCCAATCTTCTTTGATGGGGATGAAATGGGCTGATTTCGTAAGACGATCAACAATCACCCATATAGCATCATGACCTTTCTTTGTTCGAGGCAATTTCGTCACTAGGTCCATTGCTATTTGCTCCCATTTCCACTCGGGAATTTCCGGCTGCTTTAAAAGTCCAGCTGGCTTTTGGTGCTCAGCTTTGACCATCGCACAAGTCATGCATCGGCTCACATATAGGGCTACATCACCTTTCATCCCAGGCCACCAAAAGTCCCTTTTTAGACCTTGGTACATCTTATCCGCTCCGGATGAATCGAGTATTTTGAATTGTGAGCTTCATTCATTAGTACCTCTCTCAAGCCCATTGATCTTTGGGACCCAAGCTCTTCCTTTGAAATACAAGATGCCTTCATCATCCCTATCGAACCTTGTTTCTACCCCACTCAAGGCCTCTTTTTCAATATTCTTCCCTTCAAAAGCCTTTGCTTGATCTTCTAAGAATTTGTCCCTTAGAGACATTTTCACTCGTAAGTGGTTAATTCTTGTCCTCGACACCCTAGTGCTCACCTTCCTACTAAGAGCGTCAGCAACAACATTTGCCTTTCTGGGGTGGTACTTAATTTCGCACTCGTAATCGTTAAGCAGCTCCATCCACCTCCTTTGCCTCATGTTCAACATCTTCTGATCGAAGATGTGTTGCAAGCTCTTGTGATCGGTAAATATGGTGCACTTGGTGCACTTGGTGCCATAAAGATAATGTCGCCATATCTTCAAGGCAAACACTACGGCTCCTAGCTCCAAATCGCGTGTCGAATAATTCTTCTCATGTGGCTTCAATTGCCTAGATGCGTATGCAATGACCTTGTCTCTTTGCATTTGCATTAGTACGCACCCTAGCCCTTTATTCGACGCATCACAATACACTACAAATCCTTCCATTCCATCCGGCAATGCTAGTATTGGTGCTTCACACAACATGTTCTTAAGCATTTGAAACGCTTGCTCTTGTTCTTCACCCCATTCGAACTCTCTTGACTTTTGGGTCAATTGGGTTAAGGGTACCGCAATCTTAGAGAATCCTTGAATGAACCTCCTATAATAACCCGCCAAACCTAGGAAGCTACGCACTTCTGTTGGTGTCTTGGGTATCTCCCATTTCTTGATTGCTTCTATCTTAGACGGATCTACATGGATTCCTTCTTCGTTCACAATGTGCCCCAGAAATTGGACTTGACGGAGCCAAAATTCACACTTAGAAAACTTAGCATATAGCTTCTCGTCTCTAAGTAGCTGCAAGATTATCCTCAGGTGCTTCTCGTGCTCCTCCTTACTTCTAGAGTATATCAAAATGTCATCGATGAACACTATGACGAATTTGTCCAAGTATGGCCTACAAATCCTATTCATTAGGTCCATGAAAACGGCTGGCGCATTTGTGAGACCAAATGGCATCACTAGAAACTCATAATGCCCATAGCGAGTTCTAAAAGCCGTTTTAGGTACATCTTCTTCTCGTACCCTCAACTGATGATAGCCGGACCTAAGGTCAATTTTCGAGAAATGCGACGCTCCTTGTAGTTGATCGAACAAATCGTCTATTCACGGCAGCGGATATCTATTCTTGATCGTCAATTTATTCAACTCTCTATAGTCGATGCACATTCTCAAAGATCCATCCTTTTTCTTGACAAAGAGAATTGGTGCACCCCATGGCGAAGAACTAGGTTGGATTAAACCTTTATCAAGCAATTCTTGCAATTGCTCTGAGAGTTCTCGCATTTCGGAGGGTGCTAGCCTATACGGTGCTTTAGCTACGGGGGCTGCCCCGGGAACTAAATCGATAGTAAACTCTACTTGTATCGCTGGGGGAAGTCCAGGTAGTTCGTCCGGAAATACATCTAGAAAATCTCTAACCACTGTTACCTTGAGAGGATCCTTATCTTTCACTCGCTTATCCACTACTTGTGCCAAGTATGTGTGGTATTCCTTGCATAAATACTTCCTCACTTTCATAGACGACACTATCTTGGGTTGGACTCCCGCCTTATGGCCTTGAACTATTAGCACCTCACCGCTATCTAAAGGAATTTTAATGATCTTTTCATGGCAAAGTATTTCAGCACGCATTTTCGACAGCCAATCCATTCCTATTATCACATCAAAACTTCCTATTTCTATGGGAATCAAGTCTATACTATAATCCTTCTCATCTAAGTTAACTTACAATCAGCAATAATTTCCCTAGTCTTATACTCGTTTCCATTAGCATATTCAACATAATAAGTTTCCTCAAGCTCACTAGGTATCTTATCAATTAATTCTTTAAATTCAAAGGAAATGAAACTTCTCTCGGCTCCAGAATCAAACAACATAGAGGCATAGACATTATTTAATGGAAACGTACCTACGATGACATTTGGGTCATCACGTGCCTCATTTGCTCCCATCGCATACACCCGTCCTCTTGCTGGACCTCCTTGATTTCCTCGGTTCACGTTGTTACCTTGATTCCCTCCATTTGCTCTATTCCCACCATTTCCTTGGTTCACTCGATTCCCATTATTTCCTTGGTTTGCTTGATTCCCACGGTTGCCAACATTTCGAAAATTCCCACGATTATTGTTCATGTTCCCACGACCTCCTTGAGCTTTTCCCAACCTAGGGCAAGCATTCCTCCAATGATCCATAGCTCCACATTCACGACATGCTCCGGGATTTCCTCCAACTCTTGCTCCACTTCGGCAATAGGCAGCAAGGTGTCCAAATCGGTTGCAAGTCGTGCATTGCTTACATTCTCCTCGATGGTGGTTGCCACAACGGTTACATCTTGGCGGCATGCCACCGTTTGGGTTGGGGTTAGCATCGGCAATTCCATAGTTTCTCACTACTTTTTGTCTTTTATCTGGCCCATTACCTTTCCTATCACCAAATCGATTTCCTCCTCCTTGCCTTGAGCTTGATTCACCACGCGAGTATCTTCCACTCCTAACCAAGTCATTTACTAACTTGGTTGCCAAGCTTATGGCTTCTTCAAGTGTGGTGGGGTTCGCGGCCGTGACCATCAATCTGATCTCAGGTACTAATCCATAGATAAACCTTTCAACCTTCTTAGCCTCGGTGTTCACCATCTCAGGTATTAGCACACACAACTCGTGGAAGCGAATGGCATATGCCTCCAGCTCCATTCCTTTCATAGTATGGCCCCAAAACTCAATCTCCAACTTTTGCACCGCTGGGCGGGGACAGTATTCCCGCTTCATTTCCTCCTTGAGTTGCTCCCAAGTCAAAGCATTCATTACGGTGGGACCTCTCGTAGTGACTTGGAGGTTCCACCAAGTGAGTGCCCTTCCTTGGAGCTTGCTAGCCGCAAACTTGACACGGTCGGCCGGTGCGCAATTGATGATGTTCAAAGTGGCTTCCATGCTTTGGAACCATGTGAGCAATCCAACAGGACCTTCCGTCCCATAAAACTCCTTGGGATTGCAAGACGTGAAAGTCTTGTAAGCATTCCTTTCATTAGCATTGCCTCCTCCATCTTGTCTCCTAGCCGTGTTAAGTGTAGCGGTCACATTCTCCGCAATTTGGGTGGCAATGTTTGGCATGACGGCATTGATTTGTTGAGAGATAAGCTCAGCTAACTCGGTCCTTCGCCGGGCCTCTTCCTCTTGGCGTCGGGCCTCATCACTTGTTTCCTCGCCGGTCCTTCGTGGTGCCATGTCTCTACAAAGGATAATATAGTTTAGTCATTCGTGTATTGAATCATATGACATAAACTCGACTCACGACTTCTTGATCTCACACGAGTATATCTAAAGTTACTTAGTGCATAGAGGTCTCATTTGCACACATATGCATATGTATATCCCGATTCATATTCCTTTTTCTTAATCACGACACACTTGTCATTATGAGTAAATAAATGGCTAGGTAAATTCTAAAATTAATCAACCATGCTTTCTAGGTTAGCTAAGAGAATTACAGAATCTGTGTACGAACTTGGAGCACGTAAAAGTGGCTTAAGATGGACGATCTGGGAAAAACTCATAAAATATAAAACGTAGCCCTATGAGTTAAGTTTCACCTCCAACTAGAATCAGGTCAAAATACGAAATAGAACTCCAGATATGGCCGTTCTACCAAAAGTGGTCAGAACTGATTTCCTGCTGTAACTATAACCTTAATAATAGGGATAACTATTACACAAGAAAGATAACACATCATGTAACCATAGAGAGGCATTAAGCATACATATATATCATTCAAGATAAGTTTACAAAATTGCTACATGCCAAATACGATGTGATCATCGTCACATATAAGCTAGAAAGTTCAAGAAATTGAAACAAAGTACAAACGTTCATACATCAAATAAGTTCATAAATAAAGAAGTCCTTAGGTTCACTTCCTAAGCATGAGAGCTACCACGAGAGTGCAAACAGCCGTGAGCACACATCCCATCATAAATATCACCTCATTAATCCGACGGACTTCCGATATCGCCATCCTCGCATAATCCCCCGTTCGATCCATGATTCCCAAGGCTCTTTCCATCATCACCTCTTGAGTCCTTACCCTTAGTCTAGCATCCCTTAATCCATTTGCTATTCCCCACACCCTCTCCCTTTCTTCACGAGTCATACCAATGGGAGGTGGAGGGGGTACCCCATAAACTGGACGATGTGGTTCTTCTCCTTGACGCCTATGTCCGAGATGGTACCAGGGATGATCACGAGGAAGGCGCGGCTGAAAGTATGGGTCTTGGGCTGGAAATCGCCCATCACTTAGGTTCATGGGAGCATCTTGCCTTGGCGGAGCGGGTGCTCTAGGGGCTGGTGGTGATGGTGGTGATGGTGGTGGCGAGGGCGAGCGGCGTCCGGGTTGGCTAGAGGCAACACTTCTAGCATCATCGCTTTCCGGTGGGTCTTCCGTTGGCTCGGTCTGTTCTTCTTCTTCTTCTTGGAGTGGTTGGGGAGGTTGCTCTTGCTCTAGGCGTCTCCTTTCTTCCTCTTCCATGCGGTCCACGAATCCATACAAATTCCTTGGTCTAGGGGCTGATCCGGAAGTTCCACTTGCTTGCGACATGATGTTCCTACGCAAGTTACACAAGGCGTGAGATGACGACTTGACTCGACGCTTAGACGACCATGGACGACTGACTTGACCATTGACGACCCACGTGGCAACTTACGGACAGCAAGACGACTTGACGGACCATGAGACGACCTTAACCATTCGACAAGCAACTAACCAACTCGACCAACGACTCACAAGCTTAACAACCGAACAACGACATGACCATCCACAACCGACGACCAACTCGACTCGCACGACCAACATAACCATTTATAATCAAAGTAATGACTAGGATTCAACTTGTGCATAGCTCTCATGTATTATATCTAAATGGACAAAGTAATACTAGCCAAGTGGGGGTATTAACTAAGGGTTCTAGTAGGTAATGCAAACATTGGATTTGGTTATGTATCTTTTGCACCAAGAATCATTTTTAAAGCTTATTTTCAAAAGACTCATTTTGAATATTCCTTAGACAACCATTTCGATCATTCCATATTAAATTTTTAGTTAGGCATAGTTGATCAGGCTATGCATAAGTAAAACAAGAATACTTTATGATCGACTCAATTGTTTAAGAAATATTCGACTCATTTTGAAAATACGTAGGTTATAGCAAAAATTCTCTATAACCTTGGCTCTGATACCATTTTTCTGTAACACCCCGACTAAGGCGGAAACACGAGATGCCACAGAACGACATGGTACAAAAGATCTAAATATAAAACATCAACATAAAGTTTCAAATGCCATTCAAATTCAAAAGATTGCAAGTTCAAGTTGACGTTTATTAAACATTACATAACCAAATTCATAATCAAAAGATCAAATGTTCGCATTACTAGTCCAACATGCAACAAACAAACACATCATCCAAGAGGCGGTCCATAGTGCTAACTTACTGCTATAGACCTGAAAAGCATGAAGAAAAAGTGTCAACTACGAGAGTTGAGTGAGTTCATAGGTTTATTCTATCAATTATACTTACAACCGATTCAAAAAGTGAAATAGTAAATCATCAAGTTTCCAAGAATTTCCATCATAATATACATACCCAAACCGTATGTTCAATCATATAATATCCATCCATAAATAATATCACTTACATTTAGCCAAAGGCATAATTCGATTAGTAAATGCTTGAGCCACTACTAAGACCATTTCCTGTCCCAATCAACGTAATATTTCATTTCATAGCACAAGCTGTCAATCAAGTGCAATTTATAAAGAAGGGGATCGTGCCATGGAGACGACCGCCTAATATAAAGTAGATTAGAGCACCGCTCGGGTCGAACTGGCAATGAAAGTGGCCACAAAGGCAACCAACATTCCACCGTTACCTATTTTAGTGGGTGAGTGGACGACTCCTAGTTGCGCAACCCTCTAACTACAGGCCTCCCCTTTCGGAGTTAATAGTTGTGTACCGAAGTGATACAGTTTGACAGAACTCAAGCTCATCATATAACTTATAACACATTGAACATACAATATATCCCATTTCATAATCATTCTTTCAAGAATCATTCATATATATAAAGCAATTTTATTTATCATGCTTTTCACCCCGAAAGTAAAACACATAAAGAGTTTGAAAGGGGGCTATGACTCACTTGATTCGAGAGTGTTAGGGGCTGATCAAATGCGAGATCTTCGTCTAGTCGTGTTGCTCCCCAAGCAAGCCTAAACCATGGTATTTATATATACACAACGTAAGTGTGTGTAGCATGAACTAGTAAGCTAGATCATGAGATGTATACTAGTAGACTTGCCCATCTTTGGTTGTAAATTGATTATGGAGTTCAAGTGTATTATATTGTTCACATTATTTGGTTAGAAGATATTTGGTGGAGAAGATCATTTTCTCATTATACGTATTTACACGTTTGTTGGAAATTCGGTAACTTGGCTTTGATTGTCATGGTTTCCATTATATGCTTTGCTTAATCGTAATGTTTGACATTAGTAATCTTGTAATATTAATATTTATGTATATTTTCTGATTTGTAATTATTTATTTAATTTAATAATATTTAATTACTTATTTATTCACTTTATTGATTTATTAACTAAATAATTCCTTAAAAATACTTTTAAGTGTCATAATTGTCTTTATAAATTATGAATAATTTTATTTGAGTTATATTCTGATATATATGCTTCTTAATTTATAATTTCATGTTTTATACTTTTATTTGTGTATTTTCCATTAATTTTAATAATAATGTTTAATTAGTTATTTTTACTTAATTATTTATCTTTAAATTATGTAACACATGTCTCTTGACTCTTAACTATTTTTCTCCAGTAGGTTTTAGTTATTTTTATCAATGGTTAAGAAAATTTAGCCAAATTCATGATTTACATAATTTATTTATTGATTTATTTGCCTTTTAATTACCATTTAAATTCAATAATTCATGGAAATTCTTAGAAATCACCACACAATATTTTAGTCAAAAATCCCAGGCCTTTTAGGCAACTTTTATCAATAAAAAATCATATCAATTCAACCTCTCTTGTGTCTTGCTTATTTTGAAACTTTAAGCTTAAAAATCGTTTACCGAAATAGTGATTTTAGCCTCATTTCTTAAGCTATTAAGGTACTTCAAAATGGATTTTCATTATTATTTCAATATTTACAGTAAGTCCATCATATTTTGGTGATTCAAGTCGTGATAGTGGTGGTGGTGTGATATGTGCAATTTAGTGCTTTCGGATAGTGATTATTTGACCCGAAAAGTGATTTTTGAGCTTATTCTTGCCATGCATCAAGTGACTTGAGTTTTATACTTTTGAAATAACTTATTTCCAGTAGGTTTATCATATTTTCTTGGTCATAAGATTATGGTGCATGTGTGTGCTCAAAATTCATTTTTGCATGTTTTCGGTTTATGATTTCTAGCTTATTTTAACATGTTTTGATTCAAGCTTTATATCCTTGATATTTTATCAATTTTTCCAGAATATTATCATCAAGATTACATATTTTTCAGTTATGACAAGTCCATATTCATCTCATAATCCAACAAAAGATCCAACCTTCTTAAATCTAACATGCATGTAATCATCTCATCATTTTATCAACAAATCTTTATCCATCTTTAATTCATCAACATAAAAACATATTTTTATGAAAAACTCCAGAAATATATTCATCAAGATACATAAAAATATAGTCATCTTTCAAAGGAAAACTCACTTTACAAGCTACTAATCTACAACAACACTTTTGGGTCTTAAACTTGTTGAATCCTTGGATTTTTCTTCATAGATTCGACATGCATGAGCATGGGAAGAAAGATCCTATCAACTTTGCCCTCATCAAGTGTATATTTGAAAGAAAACATGAAGAAAACATGAACTTTTGATAAAACCTTTTAATATAAACAAGAGCAAGATTAGATCTAGTAAAAAGGATGAAGATTATACCCTTGAAGAACACGATTTTGAGGATGAAAAGATGCAGATTTTCGTGACCCTTGAAGCCTCCAACAACCCTTAATCTAACCTAAAAACAATCCTTAAACCCTTGCTTAATATAACCCTTTAGTAATCTAACTTAATCCCTTATTATTAATACTAGTTTAGTATGATTTTTCTTATGTTTTTGCCCTCTTGTTTGGGCCGAAATTAAGAAGAGAAAAGGAGGGTGAGAGAGTTTCTTGAGAAGATGAAAGCTTGTATGTGTGAAGTGTGTGTGAAGTGAGAGTTTCAAGAGAGATTTAGTGAAAAGTAAATTTTGAAATGGATGTGTGTGTGTTGTGTCTTGGGGCCGGCCATAGGGGGGGAATTTGGAGGGGTTTCTACTTTTTTTTTTTTATAAAAGTGTATTTATATATTATATATGTATATATGTATATATATATATATATATATATATATATAAATGATAAATATCTTATATATATATATATATATATATATATATATATATACATGTATATAATATATATATACATATATATATATATATATATATACATATACATATATATATATATTATATATAATTATTTATAAATTTGTATGTATTTTGATACTTATATATACTTACATATGCATTTACTAAGGTTTCAAGCACTTTCATGTACTTATGAGTTTATAAATACCTTTTGAGGTGGTAATTTGATTTTTTTGTCCAAATATATCTTAACTAACTTGGTGGTTAAATTGTTGGACGTTTATAAGGGTTTTTGATGATTATCTCAACTTGTGAGACTTACTTTATTATTTATATAACTTGATTAATTAGAAATTTTTGTTCAATGATTTTTATTAGATTGAATTTAGAACTAATCAATAGCTTTAGATTGTTAATTTAGGGGCATTAACTACTAGCTTCAAGTATAACTATGGCTTGCGGGATCATAGACAACATAACTAGCACATATATATAATATTAAAAAGTAGGGTTGTTACATCAAGAACATCTTCAATAATCAGAGTGAAGAATCTGATAAAGGGAATGTATTTCCTTTCTTGCACATCTTTTCCCTTCACCACTTGTATCATCTTATCCCAAATAATCTTTGCAAAGTCACATTGAACATTATGAGTGACTGCATAGTATATCGAAAGAGAATGCTTTGTCATAGCATCAATGCCTTTTTGAGATGGCATCAAACAGGTGCAAAGAACATTATACATTGTATGCCAGAGAGTAGCCACATTCATTCTTTTGAAGTCTCTCATGGTTGGCAACTCTCCTTCATATCCCAATGAATGAACTCCAGCTAACATATCTTCAACAGATGGCAGTTCTTCATATTCTTCATGTTCAGGAAAGCCAATTATTGTCTGTAGAGAGAATTGAAAGTAATCTGCAGTCTTATGTCTGTTACTGCCTTTTACATACTCAATAGTTTCCCATAAATCAAATATGTACTTCTCGGGAACAATAGCACCACCAGTTAAAGCAACATTCAAAGGATGATGGCTCAGAATCTCAGTAATGATTGGAAATTTGGAGGAAAATGGAATATGAAGTGCTTGATTAGCTTGCATTTTCATTGTAGCACCTTCTTGGAACATTGCCATCTTTGTATTTATATTTTCTGAAAAATACTGACCAAATTTTGACCAGAAAAGACATTTTAAACACAGAAAAATAAAAACACACCAACATTTAATAAACACATTTATTACACAAAAGACAATGTTTCGCACATATATTAAAAATGAGAAAGCAAAGGTAGTACACAAAGGCGTTCGATACCTTGCTTCTCACCCTAATATATATAAGAAACAAGACGACATATAGAATCTCATAAGTATTAAAAGATAAGACGACAAAGGTAGTACACAAAGGCGTTCGATACCTTGCTTCTTACCCTAACACTTATGAAAAACTATATAGACAAACACAATGAACACATACATACATACATACATTTTTAAAATTCAACACAAATAATAAAAAAACTTAGAATAAAATTGAAGGAAAAAAAAAACAATTTTAGGCATTTGCCGAGCAAAAAACTCGGCAAATAGCACATTTAAAAAAAATTTGCCCAGAAAATAATAAGGATCAAAATTTGATTTTGGCAAAAATTTTGAAAATTTTGGAATAAATGCACTGTTGCCGAGCTCAGAGCTCTGCAAACAGTGTTTTAAGACTTGGAAAATTTTGAAGCAAAATGCACTGTTTGCCGAGCTCAGAGCTCTGCAAACAGTTGATTTAAAACACTTGGTGAAAATTACAAGTAAGTGCCGAGCTTATACCTCGGCAAATGAGCATTTCAGATTAACTCCATTTTAATGTATGAAAATTCCTTAGAATTGAGCAACAAGAATGTTGACAACTAATAAAGGAACATTTCAATGAAAAATTTTAAAGATTTGGAAAAGTTTTCACCCAAATACATTGTTTGCCGAGCAAAGTGCTCTGCAAACAGTTGATTTAAAACACTTGGTGAAACATTACAAGCATTTGCCGAGCTCAGAGCTCTGCAAATGAATGATTCAAGTCTTAGAAAAATTTGAAAATCAATTTGCACTATTTGCCGAGCTCAGAGCTCTGCAAACAGTTGAAATAAGACTTTGAAAAAAATTTTGCAAACCAATTGCACTGTTTGCCGAGCTCAAAGCTCTGCAAACAGGTGTTTTAAGACTTGGAAGAATTTTGAAGCAAAATGCACTGTTTGCCGAGCTCAGAGCTCTGCAAACAGGTGTTTTAAGACTTGGAAGAATTTTGAAGTAAAAAGCACTGTTTGCCGAGTTCAGAGCTCTGCAAACAGGTGTTTTAAGACTTGGAAGAATTTTGAAGCAAAATGCACTGTTTGTCGAGCTCAGAGCTCTGCAAACAGTTGATTTAAGCCTTGGGGAAAAAAAAATTGACAACCAATTGCACTGTTTGCCGAGCTCAGAGCTCTGCAAACAGTTGTTTTAGGACATTGAAAATTTTGGAATCTAAATGCACTGCTTGCCGAGCTCAGAGCTCTGCAAACAGTTGTTAAGACTTGGAAAATTTTGAAGCAAAATGCACTGTTTGCCGAGCAAACAGCTCTGCAAAAGGTTGTTTTTAAGACTTGTTGAAAAAAAACATGCTTTGATAAAACTTGCATTTGCCGAGCAAAAACCTCTGCAAATGGCCATTTTTTATCCAAAATTTGTTAAGGAAAACATGATGAAGGTTTGAAGGTCAGATGAACAAATCAAGCATTTGCCGAGCTCAGAGCTCTGCAAATGGCACAAAATCTTTAAAACTCATATTTTTACCCAGCCCTTCATCAATCAAACCCAGAAATTTCAATCACATGCAGATTAAGACATTTAAATCAGATAATCAACAAATATAAATCCTAATCATGCATCTAAAATCATCAAAACTCACATCAAAACATCACAACAAGCAAAATAATCATGGTAGATCATTTAGGCATTTAATCAAACACTTGGCAATCGAAATAAAAATAAGAAAGATACCTTTAAATGGATGATTTGATCGAAGAACAAATATAATTTGAATCAAAAGTATCTTCACAAGTATGAACCCACTTTGCTTATTGCTCAAATGATGATCAAGATTGAATGATTGATGTAAAGAGTGATCGGTTTTGAGAGAGAAAAGAAAATGAATTTTGATTTGAATTTGAAATGAAATGGCTTGACCCGCCCATTTTCCTTTTAATCATCAAATCCGGGTCGCGGGTCTGGGTCTGACCCGCGTGTCAACCCGGATTCCAAACAGTTTTGGGCTTAAAAAAAATTGGGTTAAGTTCATTTTGGGCTGAAATGATTTTTGGATTTTAACAAAAACAAATATTAAAAATAAAGACAAAAAAATTAAAAAAAAATATATCTAACAAAACAAAAAAAATCTTTTTATCATTTTAAGTTTTCTAATTTTGTATTTGGTTTTTCAGATTTTAAAACAAACACACATACAAAACAAAATTTTAAACAATTAAATTTTTTTTACACATATTAGATACGCAAACAAATATTCACATGTATTTGCACACTCCCCCTCAAATTAAGCACATAATTAGCATCAATCTGCTTGAAATTTGTTCTGGATCGTCAACAGATTGTTGTTTTTCTCTGATACCACTTGTTAGAAGTAAATAATTCGTGTTCTAGTGCGGAAGTAAGATGTTCATTAATGGTGGAAAGTGTGTGTGTTAGTGTGTGTTTTAGAGAGAGAAAGGAGTGTGTGAGGGAAGAAGATTTTATTATTCTGTAAAAGTGTGCAAAAGGTTACTAAAGGTTGAAGGATTGAGGGGTATATATACTCTAAGTATATTACAAAAACTCCCCCTCAACCTTACAATATATACACAAATATACAATGTTTAGAAATACAACTAAGCACTATTTTATATTTCTAACATTCTCCCCCTTAGTGTTTGGTTGTCCATCATCACTTTCTAAGTTGTCTCCTCCTCTTGTTTGCACGTCTTTGCTTGTTCTTCCTTTTCTTATATCGTCGTGCAGCATTTGAGGTTGATGGCTTGTCAATCTTAGAACTCCAGAAGGCTCTCTTCTTATAACTGTTCCATGAATCATTCCAAAACTTCTTAGGGATGAAGTGCCAGTTATCACCTACAGGACGTTCATCTGGCAATTTGATATTATCTTGGAAGTTTACAGGAGGAATGTTATGGGGACCACGTTCATGACTAGGATTCCAATGAACCCATGAACCTGTCTTGGTATGTATGATTCCTTCTTGAGCTTTGGGAGTTCTGGTGACAATAAGATCTCTAATCTTCTGACGCATATCAAGAGTATCTTTGATACGTCTTATATGATCTTCTCTCTGAGACTTGATTTGTTCATCTTCTTCATTGTCAGAATCTTCATCTATTGCATTCAGAATTGATTGACAATATTTCAAGGTACCATCTGAATATTTGGGAAACTCAGAAGCACGAATGAAGATCTTTTTCTTCAGTCGATTGATGAAGACAAATCCATCCATATTTTCAATTGGATCTCCAATCTGATATGAATCTAGCTCATAACCTCTGGCTCTTTGGTTTGGTTTTGTAAGGTTAATCTTGCTAGTTCTTCTTTCTAATCCAATCTGAAAGTCATTGAATTCATAGAATCTGATCAATGCTTGAATATGACTCTTCAATGCTTCATAGGCTAGAAGTTGATCTGGAGTTTTGATGATCAGATAAGCATATTGGTTGTAGAGAAATAAGATGTCTGAGATCGTCATATGTTGAAAAGATTCTTCTTGAACAACATAGATATTGCCATCTGCTCGACGAATTCTGAATCGAACAAGTCTAAGATTGTGAGTTTTGAGAGGAGTAAACAACTGAAGGACTTTTGTGATTGGGATTTGAAATTGCTGATACCACCATTCAGCTCTTACAGAACTTTCAGCATTCATTAGCTCCATATATGCATCTCTTTGACCTTGATGTCTGAACAGAAAGAATGCTCTTAATCTGTTCAAGGTCATGTTGAGTCTTTCACTTGGTGAGCAATAAATTTGAAAGGCTCTTTCTTCAAGGTATCTTGCTCTACACACAATTTCTTCAGGTCTTTTGCTCAAATCCAAAATCTGTTCATAATTCTCAGCAAAGTACCCCTCATTAATCTGCCATATCTTATCTCTTGAGATCCTTGGATGTCTAACTCCTCGTCCAAGTTCATTGGGAGTCTCAAGATTTTCAGTGTTTGTGAAATGATGAACTATCTCTTCAAAGATATCTTCTCCATATTCTTCTTGAGTAGAATGTTGAGATTGAGAATCAGCATCAGTCTCATAATCAATATCATTTTCTGGTTGAAATGGATCAGGATCAATTGACTCATCAGAACTTGAAGTGGAAGAATAATAATGAGAAATATTTCTGATGAGTGGAAGTAAATCATCTGAATCTTCTTGAATTTGAGTTCCTCCTTCATCTCCTTGACTTTGAGTTTCTTTTTCAACTTCTTGAGCAACACTTTCTTGATCAACTTGAGTTTGTGTTTCATGACCTTCTCTAATATCTCTAATATTCTCCCCCTCGGGTTGATCATCAGGATCTTGATCATCCCGACGCCTTGAGATATTAGCCAGTCTACATTGTTGATCAAGCTCTTGAACTCGCTTTTGAAGAGCTTCAATTTCAGCCTGTTGTGCAAGTTGAGTACCTTTGGCTGACAAATATGCAAGAAGTGAGTGAAAAATAGATCTTTTATGCGACGACAGATTTGGTTCTTCAGATCTTAACCGATTCATGAGAGCAACAATTAAAGTATCGGTAGATAACCCACTGGTGGCAATTCTGTTCGGTGAGCAATCACTTAAATATTCGGATGAATCAGATGACTCAGAAGAAGAGCTGGAAGAATGATGTGGTGAATTTGGATCAGGAAATAATTGTGGTGGTGGTGTTGGTGGTATGGTTGTTGTTGTTGTTGTTGTTTGTGGAATATGTGGGGGTGTTGGTGTTGTTTCTGTTGGTGTTGGATGTGGAGGTATTGGTGTTGGAGTTTCTTCTGGAGAACGAATTCGTAAAGCACCTCCAGTACGCAATATAGGTGGTTGTGATGTGGTTTGAGATGCAGGAAGTTTACCAGTGATAATGTTTCTTGATATGAGTAATTCACTTCTTTGTCCCTCTTCTATCCCTTCAACAAAATGAGAAATTAATCTTTGAGCCTCAGTTGGTAATGGAATATCAGAAATTGGCACATCAGTTGTCTCAAGTGATTCTACTGAGTGACCCGAAGACATCATGACTGTCTCAGGATTTCCTGTTGGTTCAAAAGTATGAGCAACAGTTGATGATTCGGCTTTGCAACCAGAATCGGGTTGTTGTTGGGCAACACCACTAACAATACCGGGGTCACTGAGAATGCCCGTTAATACAGTTTCAGGTTGATCCTGAGGAACAGCAATGTCACAACGGCGTTCATACTGCTCCCCAGTCTCTGTCTGAGGACTGTTACCTGCGGCTAAAGCTGGCGTGATGTTAGCTAAGGCAGGATTTCCAAGCTGTCCTTGAGGGTCACACAAAGTGGGTCCCTCTCCGCTTGTTCCAGCACCAGTACTCAACTGGGCTTGTGATTCCGTGTACCTAGGGGATCTAGACTCTTGTGCATGAATTGAAGGCGAGAGGTGGGGCTGGTCCTCTCTATTTTCAACACTCTCATCCTCCAAATGAGGAGAGTGTGGTGAGCGTGGCTGTTCCCCGTGTATTTCTGAGACTAACTCCTGTTGTGAGGAGTCAGAATGGCTGGGAGAGTTTGGTGCAAGCGAGAATGGGCAGTTCCCGACTTCTACTCTAGGGTAAACCCGGCGTTGATATTGGTTTAAGACTAATTGGAGGCCAACTTTTTCTTTTTGCCTTTCACCTATCCCGGACCTCTCAACCTCTCTGGTATTTTCAACCCCTCCCTCATTCCTTCCTTGTTCCTCCGGGATGTCTATGACATCATCAGCAAACTGATTCGCATCATCATCAGATGCATCATTATCGGAAGTGATCAGATCTTCTGGTTCAGGCTCTTGAAATCGGTCATACTCAAAGCGAGATCGTTTAAAAGTTTTGCGGATATTACTGGAATTGATTTCTTTCGGCCTTGAGTATATGTCGGTGGAGGAGATCGAACAAAGGATGATGGTGATGGTGTTCTTGTTGTTGTTGTTGTTGTTGTTGTTGTTGTTGTTGTTGTTGTTTTGTTGTTGTTGTTGTTGTTGTTGTTGTTGTTGTTGTTGTTGTTGTTGTTGTTGTTGTTGTTATTGTTGTTGTAGTACTTGTTGTTGTTGTTGTTGTTGTTGTTGTTGTTGTTGTTGTTGTTGTTGTTGTTGTTGTTGTTGTTGTTGTTGTTGTTGTTGTTGTTGTTGTTGTTGTTGTTGTTGTTGTTGTTGTTGTTGTTGTTGTTGTTGTTGTTGTTGTTGTTGTTGTTGTTGTTGTTGTTGTTGTTGTTGTTGTTGTTGTTGTTGTTGTTGTTGTTGTTGTTGTTGTTGTTGTTGTTGTTGTTGTTGTTGTTGTTGTTGTTGTTGTTGTTGTTGTTGTTGTTGTTGTTGTTGTTGTTGTTGTTGTTGTTGTTGTTGTTGTTGGTGGTATGGTTGTTGTTGTTGTTGTTTGTGGAATATGTGGGGGTGTTGGTGTTGTTTCTGTTGGTGTTGGATGTGGAGGTATTGGTGTTGGAGTTTCTTCTGGAGAACGAATTCGTAAAGCACCTCCAGTACGCAATATAGGTGGTTGTGATGTGGTTTGAGATGCAGGAAGTTTACCAGTGATAATGTTTCTTGATATGAGTAATTCACTTCTTTGTCCCTCTTCTATCCCTTCAACAAAATGAGAAATTAATCTTTGAGCCTCAGTTGGTAATGGAATATCAGAAATTGGCACATCAGTTGTCTCAAGTGATTCTACTGAGTGACCCGAAGACATCATGACTGTCTCAGGATTTCCTGTTGGTTCAAAAGTATGAGCAACAGTTGATGATTCGGCTTTGCAACCAGAATCGGGTTGTTGTTGGGCAACACCACTAACAATACCGGGGTCACTGAGAATGCCCGTTAATACAGTCTCAGGTTGATCCTGAGGAACAGCAATGTCACAACGGCGTTCATACTGCTCCCCAGTCTCTGTCTGAGGACTGTTACCTGCGGCTAAAGCTGGCGTGATGTTAGCTAAGGCAGGATTTCCAAGCTGTCCTTGAGGGTCACACAAAGTGGGTCCCTCTCCGCTTGTTCCAGCACCAGTACTCAACTGGGCTTGTGATTCCGTGTGCCTAGGGGATCTAGACTCTTGTGCATGAATTGAAGGCGAGAGGTGGGGCTGGTCCTCTCTATTTTCAACACTCTCATCCTCCAAATGAGGAGAGTGTGGTGAGCGTGGCTGTTCCCCGTGTATTTCTGAGACTAACTCCTGTTGTGAGGAGTCAGAATGGCTGGGAGAGTTTGGTGCAAGCGAGAATGGGCAGTTCCCGACTTCTACTCTAGGGTAAACCCGGCGTTGATATTGGTTTAAGACTAATTGGAGGCCAACTTTTTCTTTTTGCCTTTCACCTATCCCGGACCTCTCAACCTCTCTGGTATTTTCAACCCCTCCCTCATTCCTTCCTTGTTCCTCCGGGATGTCTATGACATCATCAGCAAACTGATTTGCATCATCATCAGAATCTGAAACCATATCTAAAAGAAATGATGGAATCAGGAAAGTATAGTTAGCAGCTCCTGAATCTCTAACATACTTATAAAAGTGTATGGTCACTTGGCTGCTGTCTGGAAGCCTTGGAATGCTTCTTTCCTGTCTGACTGCACTGTAGACAATTGCTGTTAGAAATCTTATGAATGGAATGTACTTCTTGGGAGCAGAGACTTTGCCATTTACTAATACTATCAACTGATCCCACAGAAGTTGAGCAATGTCATAATGTCTGTTGAAAACAACACCATAGAAGATGTGCAGCATTGGCTGTGTCAGATTGTCCATCCCTCTTGTGTAAGGGGTTAAGCAGTTGCTTAGGATGGAGTACACATAATACCAGATTTTTGGTAGATTTTTCAACTTGAAATCTCTGGTCCTAGATAAAGGACCTTCATAGCCAATAGAAATTAAAGCAGCAAACATCTCTTCATTGGACTCAAAATCATCATAATCAACATGTCCATTGAAGTCTGCTTCAGGTAGTCTTAAAATCCTTCTGAAGTCATCAATATTAAACTCAAACTCATATGTTGTTTCTCCTGAAGTCAATTGATATTGAAAGTAGCCTTGACGACGAAGTTCAGGAGATTTTGATTTTGACTTTGGATTTGTTGGATCATAAGGTTGAACAAATGTAATCGATCTCCACATATCAAAAAGGTAGACTTCAGCTAAGTCTTGTTCAATAGTAAGTACATATGTGAGAGGATGATTATGAAGAATTCTCGGAACTATTTGAAAGCCGGGAGCAATGAATGGATCATATAATGCTCTGTTATTTCTCATATTTCTTGTGTTTCCGGCAATGAGAATCTCTTCAATTGATTCATTTAGTGCAACCTCTTCATCATGTTCAACAATTTCTTGATGATCCATTTTTTTTTTTTTTTTTTCTGTTTTAAGACATAAAAGAAAATTTAACGCACACATAAATAATGTTTGAATAGCAAATAACAAGTTTCACTCAAATGATTTATATAAAATACAAAGAGGTTCACAAAGGCGATCAACTCAGTGTATTCTTTATAAATCATTTGAAATGAGAAGATAAACTCAGAAAATAAAGTATAATCATATAAGTACAATATATTTAAAAATAGCAAGGAAGTACACAAAGGCGTTCGATTCCCCGTATTTCAAATATATTGTGATTATATGATAATACAAAGCACTTTGTCACATTACACACAATTTAAGAGAGAAAAAAAACTTTTTTTTTGAAAATTTTTCTAAGTATAGAAAGTAGGACGATCTTGACAAGATCGTCCTGAGGTTGAACTCAGGTTTTTAAAAAAAACAAAACGATCTTAAAGAAGATCGTCTCAATCTTTGTTATTGAAAAATGGTTAAGGACAAAAACTGAAACGGTCTTGTTCAAGATCGTCTTAGCCTTGATTATTTGAAAAAAAATGTTAAGTATGGAAAACATGGACATGAGACGATCTTGGTCAAGATCGTCTCAACATTCAATATGTTGACAGTTTTTAGGCTAAGGAAAAATGAGACGATCTTGTTCAAGATCGTCTTAAGGTTTTATAACTTAAAAAAAATTTGAAGTGAAGGAAAATGGGACGATCTTGTTTAAGATCGTTTTAAAAAACAAGTGTTAAAAACACTTCACTTAAATTTTCATAAAAAATTCTAACACTTTGAAATATAAAGTGAAATCATCTCAATGATTTCCCTTTAAATTTAAAAGTATTAGTTTTGAGCAAACCGATCTCTTACGAGTTCAGTTACCCATTTATTTGTTTTTCAACTCAAATCATCAACCACACAGCGTTCAGACCCTAGAACGATCCTGACAAGATCGTCCTGGTCTTGGTCTCAAGGGTTACAAGGGAAAAGAATAAGAAAGTGGTACTAAGACGGTCTTGGCAAGATCGTCTTATTTCCAAGTCGTTCTGGAACTAAGACGGTCTTGGGCAAGATCGTCTTAGAGACAAAATGACTTCAAAAATAATACGACTTTGCCAAAATCGTTTTACTTTCAACCAGGTTTAACATAAAATGATTCATATTTACATCTAAGCATAACAAAACATTTATATGAATCACAGTAAGTAAACTTACACTACTCCAATCACTTAAATCAAGAAAAATAACCTATAACAAATCGAAGATCGTCTTAGGTCATCTTCTTCACAAAACAAAATAAGTTGCAGGTTTTTTGAAATTTTGAAATCACAAAACTAATCATTTAAACATGTAATAAACATTCACATAAATCCTAAACATGCTTCTCAATCATTCAAACATCACACAATCATCAACAGAAGCAGAAATTTCAAGTAAAAAATGAAAGAAAAATTCTACATTCTTAGTCGAAATCTTACCTGAAGATGTGATTAGATGATAATGATGTAATAGATTAAAATGATCAGAATCTAATCACCAACAAAACCCTTATCTTATTTCAATGATCAGCCAAATAAATTTTCGAAGTGATTTGAGAGTGTATGGGAAACAGTGAAATGATTAAAAAATGAAAAAGAAAGAAAATTATTGGTTCCCTCCTCCTTAAGTAAGAGGGAACTGAATTGGTTGGGTCGGGTGAATGGTTCGGGTGGGTCTTGACCCGTTTTGAAATTTATGAACTTTTTGAAATTAGGCCTTATGGTTAAAAAAAATTGGGCTATTGGTTTTTAAAAAAAATGGGCTAAGAAAAAAAACACTTTTATTTAAACAAGACACAACTAAACAATTGAAAATGAATTTTTTTTTTATTTTTATGAATTTTTAAATTTTATATTTGGTTTTTTCTAATATAAACAATGAGTTCTCTTCAAATAGTGCAAATACACAAACTCCCCTTAGATTCATGAATTATCCTTTTTCTCCCCCTCAAACATTGCATGATATTGAAGCACATTGCACATAAGCATAGCATCAATGTTTGACAGATAATGAATGATAGAGAAAGAGATTAAGGATTTGTACAAAACATGAAGAGGCAAGTAAGTGCATTGGTAAGAGCACTTATTTGAGATTGTTTCTTGAAAAGAAACTCATTCCAGGATCATGTGTTGAATAGTATCCGAGATAGAAATACTAAACACAGACCTTTATTACCTGCAAAACAAAATTAGGTTTTTCTAGGTACCCACCTTTGAATGGGTCCTTTGGGGTTAGTGGAATCATTCAAAGTATATAAATGAGGTTTTCGAACAAGAGGTTTATTCTTTAGATTCACCACAATCCCATTAGAATCAACAATCAAAGGTTTAGAAATCACAGTAGAAGTTTAGAATTTCTTACTGACCATGGTTTAGCTAGATTACTCAAATTTGAATCAATTTTCCTATCAGGAACTTTCTTCTTGTAATCATTAGCTATCCAATTTCTTCTAACTGGTGATTTATCAGACACTTGTGTTTTAGTATAGCTAGTAGATTTTATCAATGATGATTTTGAAATCCACTTATGGTTACTAGCTAAGCTCTTCTCTCCTTTTCCTGATAAATTCTTAGATTTAGTTCGAGGAGTGAAAAACACATTCTGATTTTTGGTTTGTTTGGTGGAGGTTTTGATATTCTGTTTCTTTTGAGATGCAACTGTGAACCAACCATACTGATCTCTATAACTAGTTATACCATTAGATGTATTCTTTATTAGCAAATCTTGGCTAGTTTGAGACATCTTAGGAAGACAACTAGATTGAGAGATAGCTTTAGAAACAGAGGTTCTAGAAACAGATGAAATATCAACTTTAAACTTTGAGTTAGCAGAAATTATTTTCTTACCTTTTACAGCTGTGGTATGTTGACCTTTGGGTGTATAAAATGAAGTTGGAGCAAACTTAGATTTAGATTCCTTCTGTGGTTTAGACTTTTTGGGTGAGAGTTTTTCAAGCTCTTTTTCAACTTCTGGAGCAAAAACATGATCAGTTTCCAGAAACTTATCAAATTCTTCAACAGAAAGATCTGGATAAGTAAACTGTAATCCTTTGGTTTGAACTTCTGATTTGAAAACATTTTTGTTTGTCAATTTTTCAATTAATGCTTTTGCTTTAGCCTTAAGATCAGTAGGGATCTCAATCTTTTGCTCTAAGTTCACTTTATTTTGGTCAACAGGGGTGATCACAGGGGTATCAAAAGAAAGTATTTTCTTGACAGAAGCACGATGTTTATCTTTCAAAGCTTGAACTTTCTCTTCAATTTGGAAGAATGATGATAGCATGGAAGTGGACATATCATGAATCTCTTCAGGAGAGATGCTATCACCCTGCATATCTTTAAAATTTTCACTCCCTTTGACTGGAGTGGAGCAATCAACAGAAGTTAGATCATGCATCATTTGAATCTTGGTGGTCTCACTTACCTTTGGAGTATGATTTTGAGTTTTCAGATGTTCAATGACTTGTTGTTGAGACTCAATTTTTTGTTTTAAACCTTCAATTTCTTTTTCCAATATGGTAGTTGGAATGTAAAATCTTTCAGAAATTTGTTTTGAACAATCATTTTGAGACTCATTTTCAGGAATTGAAATGTTGTCTATTTCTTCTAACTCATAGATGGATCTTTTATGAGTTTTCCTGTATGTGTCATTAATAGCAACATAATCAATCTGAAATCTGTTTGGTTTTGGTCTTTCAACATCATCTGACTCAAAGTCATCCTCAGATGGTCTAATAAACTCTTGAATCATGCCAAGTCTGAGACATTTTTCATTGTAAAGTGGACCAAGGTCTTCTTTTTGGATTTTTTCTAAATGTGTTGGATTCTCATAACCCAACCCAAGGAGAAGTTCTGATCTATCAATCTTTGACTTATTGTAATAAGCAGTGAAATTCAGAAGAGGATTTTGTTCAATTTTATAGATTTTTTCTTGATAGAACAAAATGTTTGTTTTCAAATCCTCAACTTGTTTTTGAAGAGTTTCAATTTCAACTCCTTTGAGAAAACAAGTACTATTTAGATCAGAAATCTGTCTTTCATGTTTTTCACAGTTGGGTCTAAAATCTTTCATTTTATTTGTGAGAAACTCAACATCAGCTTGTCTTGCATTTGCTCTTAACCATTCATTGGTTTTCTTAAGCTTTAAAGTCTCAATGGTTTGCTTGAGTGAATGGACAGTCTTTTCAAGGTCTTGACATTTGTTGGTTAATTTAGCATTGGGTGAAACAACTTGAGAACTGTTACTTGACAAATGCATTTCTTTTAAAGAATCATAGTTCACTTTGAGAGCTTCATGAGCTATTGAGAGTTCTGAAAAATTTTCATTGATTTTATCAAACTCTTGTTTAGCCATTTTCAAATTGTTTTTCAAAGTAAGATTTTGCTTTGTCAAAGTATCAGCAGTTGTTTGGACAGACAAGTAATCATCTGTGGAGATGAATTGTACCTCACTTGTTGTTGTTTGTGAAGTATTTTGTGAAAGTTTGGTTGTTGAAATGACAGATGTCATTAAGCATGTGAGATCTTCAGAATCAGCATCAATATCTCCGAATAGCCATGGTTTCATTTTTTGTTGTTTGGCTAAGAACTTCTTTCTGATCTCAAGCTCTGAATTCTTCATTGTTGTCCCTGAAATGAATAAACAAAGATTTGTAATTATTTTTGATTAAAAAATTTTTGGAATTAAAACGATCTTGAAGAAGATCGTCTTAGGATTTGGAACTTAGAACGATCTTGAGGGAGATCGTCTTAGAAAACTGGTTGAAAATTTTCTAAGTATTAATGAAGAAAATGGTAGGACGATCTTGTGAGAAGATCGTCTTAAAAAATTTAATGATGAAAAATAAGACGGTCTTGAATGAAGATCGTCTTAAATGAAGATGTCTTAAGTATTGGTTAAGAAAATGTAGGACGGTCTTGGATGAAGATCGTCTTAAAAATTGGTTGAGAAAAGGTAAGACGGTCTTGGTTTAAGATCGTCTTAAAATTGGTTAAGTGAAAAATTTTTCTAAGTATAGAAAAAAATTCTGGAAATTTGGTCAGAAAGAGGTTATGATTTCAGAATTTGTTGAGCAAAACCAATCTCAATGAGATTAGTTACCCAAGGAATCCACAACACACAGTTCACACAGAACCAAAAATATTAGGACGATCTTGGGAAGATCGTCTTAATATCAAACCAAAGTAAACACTAGGACGATCTTGAAGAAGATCGTCTTAGAGTCATGAAGATCGTCTGAATGAAAAACTGTAAGAACACCAGAAAAAGACAAAATAGTCGATTATTTCACTAATTTGCTTATAATTCACTCAATTTTGAGTGTTATAACTCGATTCAAACCCAGAAACACTCAAAATTCGATCGCGCACAACCCTAGAAACAAATCCATTGCATAAATCAACTCAAACTGATAATTCAAAATCTCATCAACTTTCCAAAAAATTTGGATTTTGATCAATACTGTGAATTGGATTCTGAAACTTGACAGGATGTTTTTAGAGGTGATTTAGAATGTATCTGTGAACAAAAACAGGAAAATTGAGTGAAAATTGAGGTTTAATTGATGAAGAACAGTGACAGTTAAAACGGTTATGGTGATGAACACGAATTCTCAATTTTGAACAAAATTAGCATCAATCTGCTTGAAATTTGTTCTGGATCGTCAACAGATTGTTGTTTTTCTCTGATACCACTTGTTAGAAGTAAATAATTCGTGTTCTAGTGCGGAAGTAAGATGTTCATTAATGGTGGAAAGTGTGTGTGTTAGTGTGTGTTTTAGAGAGAGAAAGGAGTGTGTGAGGGAAGAAGATTTTATTAATCTGTAAAAGTGTGCAAAAGGTTACTAAAGGTTGAAGGATTGAGGGGTATATATACTCTAAGTATATTACAAAAACTCCCCCTCAACCTTACAATATATACACAAATATACAATGTTTAGAAATACAACTAAGCACTATTTTATATTTCTAACACATTCCCAACTTGGTTTTAAGAAAATTAAACCTCTGTTCTTTTAAAGGTTTGGTGAAAAGGTCAGCAAGTTGGTAGTCTGTTGGGACAAAATAGAGTTCGATGTTACCTTTCTCAACATGATCTTTCAAAAAATGGTACCGAACATCTATGTGCTTGGTCTTTGTATGTTGTACCTGGTTGCAAGAAATAGCAATAGCACTCTTAGAGTCACAGTAGATGGGAATTCTGTTGAACTGAAATCCATAATCAGTCAACTGTGTCTTCATCCAAAGAACTTGTGAACAACAGCTTGCTGCAGCAACGTACTCAGCTTCTGCAGTAGATGTAGATACACAATTCTGTTTCTTTGAAGACCAACTAACTAATCTATCCCCCAAAAACTGAACACTCCCAGAAGTACTCTTTCGATCAAGCTTACAACATGCATGGTCAGCATCCGAATATGCAATCAACTGAAACCCGGTATCCCTTGGATACCAGAGACCAAGATTCACAATGCCTTTCAGGTATCGGAAAATCCGTTTGACGGCCTGGAAATGACTTTCCTTAGGATTGGCCTGGTACCTGACACACATGCATGTGGCGAACATAATATCCGGGCGACTTGCATTCAAATACATGAGTGAACCTATCATACTACGATATTTCTTTTGATCAAAAGATTTTACATTTAAATAAGCATTTATCTTTGTTCGAGCTTCCATGGGTGTACCAATTGGTTGACAATTCATCATATCAAACTTTTTCAACATGTCAAGAATGTACTTAGTTTGACAAATAAATGTACCATTTGACAACTGTTTGACTTGAAGTCCAAGGAAAAAGTTTAATTCACCCATCATGCTCATTTCAAATTTACTGATCATTAAAGTAGAAAAATTCTTGCAGTATTTAGGATTAGTTGACCCGAAAATTTTGTCGTTAACATAAATCTGGATTAGAATGATGTCACTCCCTTGTCTTTTGATAAACAAGGTAGTGTCAATCGAACCTTTGCTAAAACCAGATTTCACAAGATAAGAGGATAGAGCATCATACCATGCACGAGGGGCTTGTTTCAGACCATATAAAGCCTTATCTAACCTGTAAACATAGTTCGGATGTTTTGAATTCACAAATCCCTCAGGTTGTTCAACATACACCTCTTCTTTGAGAATTCCATTCAAGAAGGCAGTTTTGACATCCATCTGGTATACTGTGAAATTCTTGTAGGCAGCATAGGCAAGAAACATCCGAATGGCCTTAATTCGTGCAACTGGTGCGAATGTCTCATCATAATCAATTCCATCTTGTTGACAATATCCCTTTGCAACCAATCGTGCTTTGTTTCGTACAACAACTCCAGTTTCATCCTTTTTGTTTTTGAAAATCCATTTGGTCTTAATTGGCTCCTTATTCTTGTAAGGATTGGGAACCAATTTCCACACCTCAAGACGTTCAAACTGATTCAGTTCTTCCTGCATTGCTTTCACCCAATCTGGACAACTTAGAGCTTCATTCATTGTCTTTGGTTCAACCATACTCAGAAAATTCACAAACAGACATTCATTCGCGGATGCGGATCTTGTCTAAACTCCAGTTGTTGGATTACCAATAGCTTGAGAAATTGGATGAGCTCTAGTCCATTTGGTTGTGTGTGGAATTGGATCAAGTGGATCACCAGATTCTTCAGAATCAATAAAATCAGGAGTATGTTGCTCTGCCAATTGTTCAAATGAAGTAGCAATTGGCTCAACAAAGTCGTTGGGATCATAATCTTCAGGATTGATTGACGGATTTGTCACTTGAGTGATATGTTGAGGTTGAGAATGCAACTCAGAATTATCATTAGGTGGAGGAGAATCAGATGAAGAATTAACATCTGATGATTGTGATGGTGAAGACTCATTGGGATTCGTCTCATTAGTATTGGAACTGGATGGTTCATTTGAATTCACTTCAGATTCAGAAACTTTGGTTGGAACATGGAAAAATTCTTCAAACAAGATATCCAAATCTTGTGAAGTCGGAGTAGAGAATGATGATTTGACAGTGGAATCAGTTTTTGTTGCGGAAGCTTGTGGACTTTGAAGTTCGGGTCTTGAACTGTGTTGTTCAAGAACCATTCCCGAGAGTTCATCAAATCTAACATTCATACTCTCTTCGATTCTCTTGGTTCTTCGGTTATACACACGATAAGCTATTGATTCTCTTGAATAACCGATGAAATATGCCTCATCGCCCTTTGGTTCAAATTTTCCCAAATTATCTCGATCATTGAGAACATAACAAACACATCCGAATATGTGTAAGAAGTTCACATTGGGCTTTCTTTTGTTAATCACCTCATATGGAGTTTTATCAAACCTCTTGTTTATGATAGATCTATTTTGAGTGAAACAAGCAGTAGCAACAGCTTCAGCCCATAGATTCGGAGGCAACTTTAAATAAGCAAGCATAGTTCTAGCTGCTTCAACAAGAGTACGATTACGTCGTTCAACTACTCCATTCTGTTGAGGTGTCCTGGCAGCGGAAAATTGATGAGTGATACCCATGGACTTGAAGAAAGATGCAATAGTTGAATTCTTGAATTCAGTGCCATTGTCTGAGCGAACAATTCGAACAGATGATTTAAGATTTACTTGGGTCTTCTTGATGAAATCAATAATCACATTCGGAGCATCACTCTTTGCATGAAGAAAGAATACCCAAGTATAACGAGAATAATCATCGACAATCACAAGAATGTATCGCTTGCCATCGATACTTTGAACTTTCATTGGTCCACACAAATCCATATGAATAAGGTGCAAAGGACCTTCAGTGCTTAGATACTTCTTTGGTTTGTGTGATGCTTTCTTCATATTTCCAATTGCACAAGCCGGACAAACATGTTCACTTTCATACTTGTAATCCGGAAGACCTTCAACAAGTTGTTTATCCACAAGAGCATTGATTGTTTGAAAATTAAGATGAGAAAGACGGCGATGCCATAACCAAGAATTTTGTGCAGTTGCTTTCGAAAGAAGACAAATCTCTGAAGCATGAGTTGGAATATTGTTTAGATCAATTGTGAACAAATTATTATCTCTTGTTCCAGTTAGAATATCCACACCCTCTTCAGTCTGCACTTTGCATTCATTTCTTCTGAATAGCACTTGAAGATCATTGTCACAAAATTGTCCAACACTAAAAAGATTGTGTCCTAATCCTTCAACATAGGAAACTCTCTTGATAGTGACTCCATTTTTAACAATGTCTCCATAACCAAGAATTTTGTGCAGTTGCTTTCGAAAGAAGACAAATCTCTGAAGCATGAGTTGGAATATTGTTTAGATCAATTGTGAACAAATTATTATCTCTTGTTCCAGTTAGAATATCCACACCCTCTTCAGTCTGCACTTTGCATTCATATCTTCTGAATAGCACTTGAAGATCATTGTCACAAAATTGTCCAACACTAAAAAGATTGTGTCCTAATCCTTCAACATAGGAAACTCTCTTGATAGTGACTCCATTTTTAACAATGTCTCCATAGCCAAGAATAGGAGCGATATGATCATTTTCGAATCTGACAGTTCCCATAAACTTCTCAACAAAGTTCGTGAGAATGGACTTGTTTCCAGTCATATGACGAGAACATCCCGAGTCAACATACCAAACACAAATGAGATATTCCTGCAAGGACAAGGAATATGATTTAGGTACCCACATAGACTGGGTCCTTGCAGGTTAGAGGGGGTTAACATGCAAGTACACATATACTATGAAACACTATATAATAAACAATCTAATAATAGCACACAAACAAACATTTTATTGAAAGTAACAAACAAGCACACATACTAGTTCAAACAACAAATACGAATTACAAACAATGAAAAGTAAAGGATTATACACAAGTTTTGAGACAAGCAGAACTAGTCCTAGATGTATTAGCACTATCTAAAGAATTTGATCTACGGACAATCCACACTTGTTTGACATGAGTTGTATTTCCATCAAGCTTGACTTTTCTAGAAGCATGCAAAAATCTATCTTTAGGAATCCATTTACTGCTACTAGTTAAGCACAAGTCACCTGAAACACGAACATTCTTTGAGTTAGAAAACAATTTGTTATTTCCGTTCTTAACAGGTTTCTTCTTGATGGTTTCTGTGGACTTGTTTACTTTCTTGATGTTATTAGGTGACAACCAACCATACTGATCTTTGTATTTAGTTATTCCTGAAATTGTATCTCTAACCACCTGTAAAGTGCACTTAGAAGTCATCTGAGAATACTTAGGAAAACTAGAATACCTAACATGTTGAGGTTGTTTGTTACCTAATGAGAAAGATTTATTCTTGACAGTCTTTGGACCACTACTTGTTTTGACTTCTTTTTGGGATTTAGGTTCAGATTTAACCTTAGTCATCTGTGGTTGTCTAGAAGTCTTTGATTTCTTAGAGTCTGTGGAACCTTTGTTTGGTTTTGGTCTTGAATCCGTCTTGGGTGATTGATTGTTCTTTGGTTGTTTGGTGGTCTTTGGTCTTTTGAACTTATCAGATGGGGAAGGTTGTGAAGAGTGTGACTTTGGAATCTTCTTTTGGTAAAAATCATTTTTATCCTCCTTTTGATCAAAATGTTTTTCAAATTCATGAGCAAAATCATAAGTTCCTTCCAAAAAAGTTGACATATCATCAGTTTCCAACTTCACACTTGCTTCACTTATCTTAAAAGGACAAGGACTTCCCTTGAGTGAATTTGATGCTTTGTCTTTTTCTTTTAAAGATTGAAGTGCAATTTTCTGAAATTCGAATTCCATTTTAAGTTTATTAAGTTTCTTTAGCACATTCAACTTTTGTTCTTTTTCTTTTTCAAACTTTTGTTTGAAAGCATCAATTTCATTCAAGTAAGTTTGTGTTCCCTCAGAAAACTTGGTAAAGGACTCAGTCTCAAAGGCAGTCGGAAAGAAATAATCATCAACATCATTGACATCATAGACATCATCTAGATCACTATCAGTTTGAACAGAAACATGCACAACTTCACACTCAGTTTGCACAGAAGCATTTACAATTTCACAAATAGAACATGCAGTTTGTGATGTTTTCTCATCTTGACACACAGAATAGTTTGGTGAAGTTGCAGTGGTCATAAATTCACAGACAGGACAATTAGGGTGATCACAATCATTGTCATGATTAGTGGATGTGTCACAGTGATTTTGAGTCTTCAAATTATCTATTAAAGATTGCTTTTCATCAAGAGACTTTTTCAAATCCTCTATTACCTTTTCCAAAACTTTTTGTGGAACATAAGGTCTTAAATTTTCCGGTTTTGGAATTTGAATAGGTTCTTCTAAAGGTTTTTCAGTAAAACACTCAAGAATTTCAGGTATTATAACCTCATGATCATCTTTGTTACTTTTATGCCCAGGGTGACTGAAAAAATCATATGTCTCATCCATTAACTCATAGTTAAAATAGACATCTGCACCCTTCTTTAGAAAATCATCAGCCTCAAAATCACCATGACTTGGTCTAACAAATTGGTCAGTCATCCCACATCTCAAATAAGATTCCTTATACAATGATGGGATTTCTTCTTGTGCTTGGAGCAAATGTTCTGGATTGACATAACCCAACCCTGAATTGAATGCAATTTTCGAATTTCTTCTTGTGCTTGGAGCAAATGTTCTGGATTGACATAACCCAACCCTGAATTGAATGCAATTTTCGAATTTCTTGGCCTATTCAAAAAGATTTGTTGATATGATCGATTAATCTTGTACAACTTTTCTTGATAAGACTTGATTTTAGCTTTAAGATCATCATTTTCTTTATCAAGTTTTTGTTTAAGAGAATCTTTTATACAACACTCATATTTTAGGTCAGAAATTTTGTCTTCAAATTCTTTCAAATCAGGGGTAGATTCTTTCAGTTTCACATTTAATGACTCAATGTCCTCAGCCAAAGCATTTGCTCTAAACATCTCATTGGTCTTTTCAACTTGTAACTGTCTCACAGTCTTGCTCAACTCAAGAACTTTGGTTTCAAGTTCTTGTTTTTCAAGATGCAATTTGGAATTTGGAGTAAAAGTGACTGCAGCTTTTTCAGATTTCAAATTATCAAAATCCTTTTGAAGTAAATCAAATTTATCTTTAGAATTTTGTAATTCTTTTTCTTTGTCTTCCAAAACATTTGTTATTTTTGAAATCTTTTTACTCAACCCTTTACCATGTTCCACAGCTGCATCACTCATATCCACATAGTATTGTAACATTTTCTTGGGAATAGTGATTACCTGATCATCCTCTGAAGAACCTTCATCACCATCATCTAACTCCTTTGACTTCTTGATCTTTGTCATGAAGCACACATTTGCTGCAAGTTTATCTGTCTCTTCATCAGAAAGGTGTAGCCATTTGTCATCTTCAGCTAGAAAAGCAATTCCACTTTCCTCTTGTCTTGCAAGCAAAAGTTTGTACTTGTAGTACTCCGAGTTCTTCTGACGAGGTTTAGTGCAATTAATGGCAAAATGTCCTGGAAGACCACAATTGTAACATTTCTTGTCCTCATTCCTCTTGTCCATGACCTTCTTTTCAAACTTCTTCTGATTGTCAAATTTCTTTTCACCACCAACAAATTCTTTCTTGGTTTCAAACTTAGGAGCATTTGCATTCTTTGCATAAGAAGAAACTGATGAGGTCCTAAGTTGATTGTTTGTTGGTTTCTTCTTGAAGAATTTCTTCTTGAAAGCCTTTGTGAAATAAGCAAGTTCCTTGTACATTTCTTGTTGCTTTTCATCCAAATCAGAATCACTCATTTCACTTGAGTCAGAATCAGTTTCAATTTCAACAAAGTTTTGTCTTGAAACTCTTGAAGACTTCTTTTCAGCTACCAAGGCCAGTGGATCAGAATGAACACTTTCTTCTTTCTTCTTTTGAGTCCTCAAAACATCATCAATGTTCAATTTCAACTTTTCATACAAAGTATGAATGGTGAGTTTACCAAAATCTGATTGCTGATTGAGTTGAGTGCCATAAACTTGCCATTCCTCCTCAAGATTTTTGATAAACTTGATGTTCAGCTCCATATTGGTTCTTTTGACATCATTCTTTCTCAGTTCATTGATAACATTGCAGAATCTGATGTATACTTCATTCAATGGTTCACCCTTCTATTGCTTGAATGTCTCATACGAACAATAGGATCAACACTTAACCAACTTCAGCCAACACACGTATTTTGCCGAGCTAAATCTCTAAACAGCACAAATGAGATTGCCACTTGACCAAATTTCTAGAAACAACTATTTGCCGAGCAGTAAGCTCTGCAAATAGAACAATAGGATCAACACTTAACCAACTTCAGCCAACACACGTATTTTTCGAGCTTAAATCTCTTTAAACAGCACAAATGAGATTGCCACTTAACCAAAATTTCTAGAAACAACTATTTGCCGAGCAGTAAGCTCTGCAAATAGAACAAGCAGCTCCAACACTTAACCAAAAATTCTTGAAATAGCTCAATGGATTTGCCACTTGAACCAAAATTTCTAGAAACAACTATTTGCCGAGCAGTAAGCTCTGCAAATAGAACAATAGGATCAACACTTAACCAACTTCAGCCAACACACGTATTTGCCGAGCTAAATCTCTAAACAGCACAAATGAGATTGCCACTTGACCAAATTTCTAGAAACAACTATTTGCCGAGCAGTAAGCTCTGCAAATAGAACAATAGGATCAACACTTAACCAACTTCAGCCAACACACGTATTTGCCGAGCTTAAATCTCTGCAAACAGCACAAATGAGATTGTCACTTGGTCGAAGAAAACCAAATCAACTATTTTCCGAGCTTAAATCTCTGCAAACAGCACAAATAGATTCCACTTGACAAACTTTCTGAAACAACTATTTGCCGAGCTAATATCTCTGCAAACAGTGTAAATAGGATCAACACTTAACCAACTTCAGCCAACACACGTATTTGCCGAGCTAAATCTCTTTAAACAGCACAAATGAGATTGCCACTTAACCAAAATTTCTTGAAACAACTATTTGCCGAGCAGTAAGCTCTGCAAATAGAACAAGTAGATCCAACACTTAACCAAAATTTCTTGAAACAACTATTTGCCGAGCAGTAAGCTCTGCAAATAGAACAAGTAGCTCCAACACTTAACCAAAAATTCTTGAAACAACTATTTGCCGAGCAGTAAGCTCTGCAAATAGAACAAGTAGCTCCAACACTTAACCAAAAATTCTTGAAACAACTATTTGCCGAGCAGTAAGCTCTGCAAATAGAACAAGTAGCTCCAACACTTAACCAAAAATTCTTGAAACAGCTATTTGCCGAGCAGTAAGCTCTGCAAATAGAACAAATAGGATCAACTCTAGCCAACGACCTCTGCAAACATGAGAAACCACTAAAGGACAAAATAGTCGGTTACTGGTCGTCTTCTTCGTTCAGCCAAACACCCAAACGCCGAGCTCACAGAAAATCATTGATTTCTCCTTCATTTTTGCTAATTAAAACTTCAAATTTGTACCAAAATACTCAGAAACTAATCCCGCACAAATCCTAACACAAATTAACACCTAATTTCAACCAGAATTCAAACCCTCACGAACATGTCATTTGCCGAGCTCATTCAAAATCGAATCAAATGATGAAATTAAGCTCTGAAATTGATACAGAAGGATGATATACTAACAACAAATTTCGAAGAAAAACACACTTATTTTGCTGAAATCACTTGAACAGTGATCTCGGCAAACGATACTTTCAGAAAAAACTCAAAATTCAGAAAATAAGCACAAATTTAGCTTCAAATAAGCTTGTGGATCGTTCAGATATGTTGATTGTGCTCTGATACCAAATGTAAAGAAGTGAATTTGAGCTTTAGTGTGTGTTTAAGTGTGTGTTAATGGCGGTTGGTAGTGAGAGAGAGTAGAGAGAGAAAGTGTAGATGTCAGGGAAAGATTGGATAGCATTATGGGGTTCAAAGGTTACAAAATTGATAATGGAGGGGGTTTATATACCTATACACATTTTACACTATGCCCCCTTCCATACTTAGACATTTACAATAATAGAACAAATATACAATAGAAATACAAATCAACTACTACAATTATATTTCGAACACATGGATTTCTCGACGCTTTGAAATAACATTTTGGTATTTGGAAAACTTGATAGTTTGATATGGGAGTTTTGTCGGTCATGTGGTTTGGGTATATTGATATGTAATAATATGTTTTCCAAGTTTTGAAATGGATATGTAACGAGATTTACTTGAAAACCTATGCACTCACCAACTACGTTTTCGTAGTTGACACTTTTTCTTCATGCTTTTCAGGAATTAGCATAAGCTTTGAGGAATTATATGTTCATGATTGTTTGCATTGCATTTTGGAGTCAAAGACCAAACCTTGTGATGGGCAATGGAATCCGCCTTGATCATTGTAGTATATCATTTCATGTACTTGTTATTTGTTTCGTGAACTTAATATCCAAGTTGTAACATCCCAAACTTTTTAATTAACGGTTGACTTGAGTCGTTAAATCAACGTAAAGTGTTCGTTAAGTTTAGGGTGGATTAACGCTTATATGTAGTTAAAGTGTTTTATGTGTGAGACTTGAATGTCTTATTAATTGATGTAGAAATATGTTTAAAGAAGAAGTTATGTGCCTTTTATAGGTGTTCAAAGTGTTAATCAAGTTGTATATAGTCCATAGAAGTGTTTTGGGCTAATAATATGACTTTACGAAGTTTAGGGACCAGTTTTGACATGGTGTGAAAGTCAAAAACGGGATTAGGGTCAATGGGGGAGTCATTAGTTTATCAAATCAGATCTAATAACTTTTCTCCCAAGCCCTAGCCACCCCTTTGATCCCCTATCAAATTCCTAAGCCGAAAATCCTTCAAAACGTGTGATTCAAGTGAAGTTTGATCAAGATCTCTCATCCTTGCTTTCATCTACAGGTAATATAGACGATTTCCCTTTGATTTATGATCATAAGAGTCGATCATATGGATCTTACTTCTGGTCTCTAGGGTTGAGATTGATTTGATTATGTTTCATTGTCGATTATTGGGGTTTTCGGGTAATTTAATGTATTGTAATTGTATCCTCTTGTTCATGGAACAAGTGATCATGTGAAATCATTATATGAGTCATATTTTGGTTGCATATGAGGTTCATAGGTCGTGGTGGTTTCAATGGTCATCTGATAGTCGAAAATTGCTTGCAAAACTAAGGGTTTACTAGATCTGAAAAATTAGTAATATTGCAAAAATCATATCTCTTTCAATTAGAAGAGTTATAAGATGAATCTTATATTTTTGAAAAGGTTTATGTGTCCTATTGATTCGATATGAACAATGTTTCTTTTGATTTTGCCCAGATATGGGTGAACAATGTCAATTTCCAGAAGTGGTCGGATTTAAGACGAATTCTGTAGGTCTGTTTTGCAGACACCATAACTAATTCATTCGAGATCTTCAAGAGTCAAACTTTATATTTCTGGAAAGGTCTTTGAATTCCCTACATTCCTTAAGAACTAAGTTTTGACTAATTTGGTCGTCTTGAGGTCGAAAAGTCGCCTGCAAGTGAAGGGTGCGAGTCAGTCTTTAGACCAGCACTCCATATGCGGCGCATATAACCTATGTGCGGCGCATATAACCTATGTGCGGCGCATATCGGGGCCTGGGAGGTTTCTGGGTGATTTTTGAAGCAAATATGCGACGCATATTCAAAGCATGCGCCACATAAAGGGTCTGTGAGCCCGTTTGAGGTCCGAAACAAGCGTTTAAGGGTCCTATAAGTGTACCTAAGTTAATGTATGGTCTTATAACCTTATTAGGTTGGGTTTATATAGGTTTAATGACTATGAACTCGAGATAGGTTGTCGGGATCACAAACAAGATACATTAACGTTGCTTATTGATCGTCACGAGGTAAGATACACTACTTTGACACGCCGAGGGTTCAACGAAAAGATGGTTTCAAATAATAACTTCCCAACTTATATCTTGAATTGCTTGTGGGTATTCGGGGTTACACGGGAGGTGATATGGGTTATGTAGTTGACCATTGAGACCTGAAATGCAGTCCCAAATGAAGTATAATGTAGTGTATGTTATGATATGAAGTATAATGTAGTGTTATGTTATGAAGTGATATGCAGTAGCTTGTGATGCTTTGAGATGTAGTATATGTTGTTGATTGTTGATATGTGCATGATTGTATGGCTTGCTCATCTAGTTCATTAGACTTGTTAAGTTGCCATGACACGTGCACGTTTAAGGGCCCAAAACGTAAAAGCAGTAAACGTAGTAAATGTTTAGGTAATGCAGTCACCTAAACTAAATAATGCAGGATCGAGCTCGTTAAACTTTAACCCGTACTTGCCCTAGCCCGGCTAAGTGCGTTGACGTAGGTTGCAGTTGAGTAATACGAGGGGTCTGACCGACCCTCATTTGTCTTGTGCATACGGATTACTCGGGGATTGGCTTGCCATTCCTTAACGACGTTTGATGTTCAACTGAATGGTTGTCATCTAGTCAGGTGTAACTTATGTTACACATTGACGCAGTTAAAATGTAGTAAAGCAGTTAAAAGTAGTAATGCAGTTATGTGGTTATATGTGTGTAATGCAGAATGAAGGATAGGCACATTTAGGGTGTTTCATCCTATTATGTAGTTTTGATGATGTGATATGCTTGATGTGTGTTGTGCCTTAATGACATTGATTAAATCCACAATGTTTGAAATGGATAAATGTTTTATAACTTGAGTGTTATCTTACTTAGCTAATTCGTTAGCTAACACTTGTCTTTTGAAATGTGTTGCTCCCTCAGGTTTAGCGTAGCTGAGGTAGTTGATGAAGAAGAGCGAGGAATGGGTAGATAGCTTGTTGATGACCTTAGCTACCCATAGTTGTTGCACATTTTTAGACTCTTGCTTATGTTTTGGCATTTATGTAGTTTGCATGTTATGTAGTCGGTTGTTTTGTGTTGGGCAGCCGACGGGTTTTTATTTAAACTTGTTTTGACGATATGACCGAGTAACACCAATGATTAAAGAAACCAAACAGATTTTAATTGGTTTGGACTTTCAAAGTTTACTTCCGCTTTGTTATAACGCCGTTAGGCGAAAATTTTTGGAAACCCGTATTTTTAAATGAAGGGTGTTACAAGTTGGTATCAGAGAAATGGTTTAAGTGAACCAATGACTATAAGTGTGCCATAGGAATTGGACTTAAACCGATAGACGACAAGTTAGGCTTAAGTAGGTATGCTTAGCTTTGAGATGAAATGCCTTAGGACGGGTTTGGGATGAGTGGGAGTGTAGGAATAAGGCTATATGATGATTGTTTATTGATATGTGAATATTTGTTTTAGCCTTTATTCTTCCGTTTCTCGCTTCTCCGTGCTAAGTTGTGCTATTGCTACGATAGACGGTCCTCAAGGTGATCTTCTATTCCTCTAACTGAATTTGATAAACTTGTGCTTTATATTATGTGAGAAGTTGTTGAGATGGACAAAGGTTGGAGGATTAGGTGAGATGGTGTTCCATCAATGTTGGGGTTAGTGACAAGGACCGCAAAGGATATGAGATGTTGTATGTGTGCTGAAAATCATGTGAATTGGAATTGATGGGAAAAGAGGCGATACACAAATGTGGTAACGAACACGCATGTGAAAGGATACAATTACAATTATGGTCCGGAACATAATTGCAAGTGTATCACGACGCGAGTGTGTTTGTATGGCCATGCTTGTGTTGACCAGTGTACAAAGTAATGAAGCTGGAGAGATTTCTATGTAGTGAATCTTTATGTGTCGAGAGTAAACATCGTGTAACAACTTTAATGACGTTGATGCCTCGTGTGTGTGGAAATGTGTGAAGATCGGTGAAAAGTTATAGCCGGTTAAATGTTTATGATAATTATGAAGTACATGAAGTTAAATGAAGTCTAAAGGTACGTGAGGAATGAAGTGGTTGGTAGACAATGTTGTTGAGTCTACTAGTTCAAAGGACATGGACTTGAAGTTGACAATTAGAGTTAATGCTGGATATTAGAAGGGTGATAAGAGGTGATGCACAGAAGGATTACCGGGTACACGTATGGAAGGATACAGTTACAATTCTGGTCGCGAACGTAATTGTAAATGTATCACGACATGTGTGTGTTTGTGAGACTGTGTCTGTGTTGATCCGACTGAAGAGAAGATGGGAAAGATGGAATCACTGGTTGGTGGCATAATTAACCATGTAAAGAGTAGACATGTATCTATGGATTAAAGAATGATGAAGCTGAAGCAAGTAAAGAAGATAACGCTATGGATGATTGAACCTTTTAACCATGAAGCTCTTCCATTCGATGAACACCATGTTATGATGTGAGGTTACCTTCGAGCTGCGAAGTCTTAAAGTTGTGCTTGGTGTAAGGAAGACGCTTAGATTTTGTTTGAAATTATCTTTCCTGGTCATAGATGGTATGTGGCGCATATTCTGAGTTTTTAAGTTTATGCGGGGCATGTGCAAATGCATGAAAGTTACTGTTCAGAAATGCTCGAGTTATGAGGCGCATGCACCATCCATGCGGTGCATATTTTGGTCTGTTTTGGATTTACGACTCGCTCAGTTTAGATTTCGTTACGGGATGATATATGACGATTGGAACGAGTATTCACAGCTGGAGATTCTTCCTTATATTGCATGAATGTGTGGTAACTAACACGTGAACCTTTTTAGCAGTTCTATCACTTACTGCCTTCGTCGGTGTGACGTGAAGGTGTTGTTGATATCCTATATTTGTACAAGATTTTATGTTTGGCCGCTTCTCAAAGATAATGATTTTTTTTCCCTTATGAAAAGTTAAGAGGTTGGATGACGGAGTTAACTATGGATCCTTAAATCACAAGAAGTAGAAGTTTTCAGGAGCATTCGGTTCTGAATTGATCATGTTTCTCGCCTATGTGATTTACTCATGTAAGGCAAAGGTTGTGTATTTCTAAAGTCGAGGTCACTCGTAGTTTTGAGATGTTCTATTAATGTTCTCGGTTTCATTGTGATCGTGAGGTCAAACCTTCTGTTGATGTGTGACGAGTGCTACTTTTATTCAAAGACACCTTTCGTTTTGTTCTCACTTATAGGAAGAAGTTAATGTTTTCGATTGTGGGATGTATTTCTTTCTATAAGATGGGTTTACGATTGGTACTACCATATGATGAAGTTGATGATGAAAGTCATGTTTAAGTTAATTATACGCTCATTATGACTCTATTGAGTTTCTTGAAGTCCTACATGTTAACGAATGGTCCTTACCATGTCGTGAACTTAAGGGATAAAGTTTAAAGTTTCTCTAGACCGTTCAGTCATTACATTCGGTGATGACATTATTATCTATTCTAAGTATGACGAAGAACATCATGTTGTGTAAGGAACGTTACTACAATTTTCTATAAGTAGAGGCCTAATTTTAAATTCGCCCAAAGTGAGTAAAAGTTAAAGTAGAAGCTGACGCGTAGAATTGAAAGGAACAAGGTTCCATTTAATGTTAATTCCATGACTATAAGGTTAGGGTAAACAATTTTCTACAATGAGCCAGTCCAAGGTGATGTTTCTAGAGACGAAGATGTTGGTATTATGTGGGTGGATTCTGAAAATTCATAAATAACCAGCGTGGAACTATAAGTCTAAAAGTAAGATTTCGGTATCCGAGAACGAAATGACTAAAAGTTGTACTTGAGGAAGTTTATGAACCGTGGTGACATGCTCATTTGGATGCTGCCTGAAGTGTGATACGACCTATTATGATACGAGGTGTAGTAAATTTTATATGTTGATGTGTGATTGGGTTAAAAGCCAAGACTAGACACCGAAAGTTTGGTAGCAATACAAAGAGTTTAACGATCCTTTAACAAAAGTGAGGAGTCATGTCACCGTGGACTAAGAGACAAAGTTGCGTGGGAAGCGAAAGGTAATGATAAGACATGAGCAGTTAGTAGGAAAGTTGTCCAAGAATGCTTATTTTGTTTTGTGAGCTATTACGCCGTTTTCTTGGACATGAAAGAAAAGATGTGTGATCAAGAAGTGCTCTTAAAGTATGAAAGTAAATGGTGGAATGTTTTGAATCGAGACGGCCATTATATGAAAATTTTTAAAGATGTTTGACAAAGTAGGAATGTTTTGAATCGAGACGGCCATTATATGAAAATTTTTAAAGATGTTTGACAAAGTATGAGGAAAATGGTGAACTCAAGTGATGCCTATCACTCTTAGATTGATGGGAAAGAGAATGAATGAGTTAGAAACTTGGTAAAACCATATGATGGCGTGATGGTGCCTCGATATTTATTGTTGTGTTCATAGGCAACAATGATTATGCCATAGGTGTTGGATGTCATTTCATGATATGATAAGTTATTGAAGGGAAATCGTGCTAGATGTAATGCTAGTGCGTAAAATGTGGGAAATCGTGCTAGATGTAATGCTAGTGCGTAAGACGTGGGAAATCGTGCTAGTGTAAAGCTAGTGCGTAATATGTAAGTTGATTAAAGATGTAAGATGTGGGATTACAATGTGACGTGAGATTTAAGCAAGACATGTTATGAAGTTACGTTTAAGTGGTAAGTCTATGTTGATGTGGTATAAGACATGGATTAAGAAGTGAGTATACGATGATATGATATATATGTTGATATGAAACCAATGTGAACCCGTGGAGAGATATGAGTATTGATGTTAAGGAGTGTTTGTAGTTGGCCTGGTTGAGATCCTTGGCCAAAAGTAAAAGAAGCTTCATAGGAAGTTAATTGAGCTTGTGCTAGTGGGATGGAATCATATTTACGGTGAAAGTTGATTCGAAAGTTATCCTCACCTATTTGATGCTGAAATGATTCCGAGGACGGAATCCTCTTAAGGGGGAGGTAATTGTAACATCCCAAACTTTTTAATTAACGGTTGACTTGAGTCGTTAAGTCAACGTAAAGTGTTCGTTAAGTTTAGGGTGATTAACGCTTATATGTAGTTAAAGTGTTTTATGTGTGAGACTTGAATGTCTTATTAATTGATGTAGAAATATGTTTAAAGAAGAAGTTATGTTCCTTTTAGAGGTGTTCAAAGTGTTAATCAAGTTGTATATAGTCCATAGAGGTGTTTTGGGCTAATAATATGACTTTACGAAGTTTAGGGACCAGTTTTGACATGGTGTGAAAGTCAAAAACGGGATTAGGGTCAATGGGGGAGTAATTAGTTTATCAAATCAGATCTAATAACTTTTCTCCCAAGCCCTAGCCACCCCTTTGATCCCCTATCAAATTCCTAAGCCGAAAATCCTTCAAAACTTGTGATTCAAGTGAAGTTTGATCAAGATCTCTCATCCTTGCTTTCATCTACAGGTAATATAGACGATTTCCTTTTGATTTGTGATCATAAGAGTCGATCATATGGATCTTACTTCTGGTCTCTAGGGTTGAGATTGATTTGAATATGTTTCATTGTCGATTATTGAGGTTTTCGGGTAATTTAATGTATTGTAATTGTATCCTCTTGTTCCTGGAACAAGTGATCATGTGAAATCATTATATGAGTCATAGTTTGGGTGCATATGAGGTTCATAGGTCGTGGTGGTTGCTATGGTCATCTGATGTCGAAAATTGCTTGCAAAACTAAGGGTTTACTAGATCTGAAAAATTAGTAATATTGCAAAAATCATATCTCTTTCAATTAGAAGAGTTATAAGATGAATCTTATATTTTTGAAAAGGTTTATGTGTCCTATTGATTCGATATGAACAATGTTTCTTTTGATTTTGCCCAGATATGGGTGAAAATGTCAATTTCCAGAAGTGGTCGGATTTAAGACGAATTCTGTAGGTCTGTTTTGAAGACGCCATAACTAATTCATTAGAGATCTTCAAGAGTCAAACTTTATATTTCTGGAAAGGTCTTTGAATTCCCTACATTCCTTAAGAACTAAGTTTTGACTCATTTGGTCGTCTTGAGGTCAAAAAGTCGCCTGCAAGTGAAGGGCGCGAGTTAGTCTTTAGACCAGCACTCCATATGCGGCGCATATAACCTATGTGCGGCGCATATCGGGGCCTGGGAGGTTTCTGGGTGATTTTTGAAGCAAATATGCGACGCATATTCAAAGCATGCGCCACATAAAGGGTCTGTGAGCCCGTTTGAGGTCCGAAACAAGCGTTTAAGGGTCCTATAAGTGTACCTAAGTTAATGTATGGTCTTATAACCTTTTTAGGTTGGGTTTATACAGGTTTAATGACTATGAACTCGAGATAGGTTGTCGGGATCACAAACAAGATACATTAACGTTGCTTATTGATCGTCACAAGGTAAGATACACTACTTTGACACGCTGAGGGTTCAACGAAAAGATGGTTTCAAATAATAACTTCCCAACTTATATCTTGAATTGCTTGTGGGTATTCGGGGTTACACGGGAGGTGATATGGGTTATGTAGTTGACCATTGAGACCTGACTCGCACCCTTCACTTGTAGTAGCTTGTGATGCTTTAAGATGTAGTATATGTTGTTGATTGTTGATATGTGCATGATTGTATGGCTTGCTCATCTAGTTCACTAGACTTGTTAAGTTGCCATTACACGTGCACGTTTAAGGGCACAAAACGTAAAAGCAGTAAACGTAGTAAATGTTTAGGTAATGCAGTCACCTAAACTAAATAATGCATGATCGAGCTCGTTAAACTTTGATGCAGGAAAGTGTTAAGCTTAACCCGTACTTGCCCTAGCCCGGCTAAGTGCGTTGACATAGGTTGCTTGGGTGGCTCCTTGCAACATAGTCATTGAGATGCAGTTGAGTAATACGAGGGGTCTGACCCGCCCTCATTTGTCTTGTGCATACGGATTAATCGGGGATTGGCTTGCCATTCCTTAACGACGTTTGATGTTCAACTGAATGGTTGTCATCTAGTCGGGTGTAACTTATGTTACACATTGACGCAGTTAAAATGTAGTAAAGCAGTTAAAAGTAGTAATGCAGTTATGTGGTTATATGTGTGTAATGCAGAATGAAGGATAGGCACATTTAGGGTGTTTCATCCTATTATGTAGTTTTGATGATGTGATATGCTTGATGTGTGTTGTGCCTTAATGACATTGATTAAATCCACAATGTTTGAAATGGATAAATGTTTTATAACTTGAGTACATCTTACTTAGCTAATTCGTTAGCTAACACTTGTCTTTTGAAATGTGTTGCTCCATCAGGTTTAGCGTAGCTGAGGTAGTTGATGAAGAAGAGCGAGGAATGGGTAGATAGCTTGCTGATGACCTTAGCTACCCATAGTTGTTGCACATTTTTAGACTCTTGCTTATGTTTTGGCATTTATGTAGTTTGCATGTTATGTAGTCGGTTGTTTTGTGTTGGGCAGCCGACGGGTTTCTATTAAAACTTGTTTTGACGATATGACCGAGTAACACCAATGATTAAAGAAACCAAACAGATTTTAATTGGTTTGGACTTTCAAAGTTTACTTCCGCTTTGTTATAACGCCGTTAGGCGAAAATTTTTGGAAACCCGTATTTTTAAATGAAGGGTGTTACACAAGTATGGTGGACGCATTGTACTTGAGAATTGGTTCACATGCGTGTACATTTGTAAATTCTTTTATCAAATAAAGCTATGGTGAATGTTTATCTATTATCCTTTGTTTTGAATACTCGACTTTCTGTACATCTCAATGTTCCGCCTTAGTTGGGGTGTTACAGAAAATGGTATCAGAGCCTAAGGTTATAGAGAACATTGAGGTTCCTCCGGGAATTTCAAAACTATAGCCGCTTTTCAAAACAATTTTTATAGTCGAGTCGAGCATAAGGTTAAGCGGATTAGTTTGAGCTTTACATGGTAGGACCATAGTTAAACGTAGAGTCATGAATCTACGTTTAATTATGAGAGGACCATGTAAAACTCAAACGGCCACTTGGACTTATGTTCAAAAGGATTCCTTTTCAAAAAAAAAAAAAAAAAAAGATCTTTATTGAACCCATTTTTATGTGAGTACTTGTTGCATTTAGACATTCACCTAAGCATATATAATTATCCGAATATTTGCTTTACTTGTGGATTATGCTAGTTTAGTTAGGATTTCCCTTATGCACATTAGAAGTGAAATGAATCTAAAAATGAAAGATATTCGTTGATACATACTATTCCATGCTACGATATGTGAATTTCGGCATGATTTGATTGCAATGTGAAAGCTTATAATGTGCAATGTGAAAGTTGTAACATGCAATGTGAAAGCTTATAGTGTGCAATGTGAAAGTTGTAATGTGCAATGTGAAAGTTTGAAATACAATGTGAAAGTTTAATGTGCAATGTGAAAGTTGTAATGTGCAATGTGAAACTTGTAATACCAATGTGAGAGTTTGGAATGTGCAATGTGGAAATTATGAAATAAATGCATGCGTAAAAGCTTTGTGGTTTATGATGTTGAACTTTAAGTAGCATATGCACTTTAAAATAATATGATTACTATGAGGCAAGAAATCATTTTGGAATATGACTTGTTTAAATTATTGGGTAATGAGGTTGATTATTTTTGATTGATTTGAAAGAGAATATGAGCATGACGAGTTGATGAGAAATTTTATGGACAATAGAGATATGAAAGCTTTCACCCATAAGGTTCAGCTACTTAAAAACTAACGCGTGAATATTGTGATGATTAAGTATGAGAGATGCTATTAAGTACCCCTCCAATCCAATATTCGTTCACTTGTGCCCTTTTGAAAATTATCCCACATCCTATTGCTTATGACGCCACTATTCATTATGGACATACGACAACGCGATATCATCGGTGGAGCATCTTCTCACGAACATTGTACGATATACTCTAAGAATTGTAGTTCCAAGATATGACGCGACTCTATCTCCCTTAGATACTACGCATAACCTTTGAATTCGATCTGAGATGGTGCGAAACATATGGAAACGTCGGATGAAGTTGGAGACTTGTGATGGGTGAGTGGTATTAAAGCCAAATTACGATTTGACGACGTCGATAGAACACATTCCGATATACATTCTAGACGACACATTCTGGGGATTGTAGCTCCGAAATTTGGTGCGATATCTCTATTCTAACACGCGCACACGAACAGTTATCCATACTATCTAAGTCGGTGTGACGTATATTGACGTCATCGAAAGTTAGAATCCATCGGGCAACGAAAGACAGAGAGTGATTTCTTTAACTCGCGCAAGGAGTCTGATTCGAGTCTTAATGATTCTTTTGTTTTTGTATTTCCTATTTCATTCATTCGAAACCAAATTTTATATCCTTGATATTCTCGATTATTAAAAGTGAAGATCACCCCTGTTTCTCTTCAAAGGTTAGTAACCTAACAACACACAACTCACTTACGTAACATTCCGCAATGGCGAATTGAGTAACTAGTACCCTGCTCTTACTGCGACATCAAGGGATGCGAAAGATGTTGAGACATCAGTTGCCCATAAGTGAAATGCTTGGGATAACTATATAGATAGAAGATGCTATTGGATCACGTACATAACGTAGAACGTGGAAGGTATGTTGTGAGTCAGTCAAGTACAAGGAAGCACAATTGAAGAGTATACTAAGCCTTAACTTGGAGAAAAATCGAAGGTCTTCCCTATCTATGTTCATCGACCAAAAAGAAAGATTGAGTGGTCAACGAAAGGAAGGTCGTGTGATATGAAGGTCACCTTTGGTTAAGTATAAGGACTCCCCTAGAACTTGGAGGAGATCACTAGCAATGTTGGAAAACGAAGGTAATTGGAAGAAGAAAACTAATTAAGGACAATAAGATATTAGGATGTGTCGAGTAACCCTCATGATTAAAGAGTAACAAAAAGGATTCCGAGCTATCCTTTCTTTTTCGAAACAAGTGTGTAGATGGAGATTTGTTACACGAAGGAATTAGGAATTTGGCGAATTGAAGATCATCAAGGATGGTGGGATGAAGTGAAGAGCAGGGAATCCCTTACATTTTTCTAGAGGAAAATGTTAAGGGGGTAATCACAGCAAAGGTAGATACTCGAACAAGGAGTATGAAGTGCAGGATTATACTTTATCTTTCAAGAAGAGTTATTCACTAGCATCATTGAAGGTGATGTGGAGTAGAGGATAAAGTGAAGAAACGTCATTGACAAAACAAGTAGAGTGAAGGCATAGACGCCATCTACAAGATGTAGTTTCGGTAGCGTTCATCTTTATGGCGCTCCACACGATATTCTCTGAATATCAATTGGAAAACCTCTATCGAAAGACAAGCTATTAGTACCGTACATCAACTAAGCTAAGAGAAAGCAGTATACGCCCAACACCGATGGAGGCAAACTTTGCTAAAGAAGGGGAGTATGGTCGATAAGTGGAGGAAGCACGATGACCTGTGATGGATATTCCCTCAAGGTCAACGGTCGTATGGAGGTAAGCTAAAATAAGATGAACTTGGGTGAGAAAAATTTTAGAACACATGGTGAACAGTCAAGGACCATCGACCCACGAAGTAGTGCGCCCAAGAAAAGTGAAGAAGGAAAACAACATGAAATCGCTAAGTTAGTAGTGAAAGCAAATAAGAAATACGACGCTAGAATTCAAGGCACATACTACCGCAACGATCAAGGAAGTTGATCGCTGACCTAAGTCCCAAACAACTACAAACTCTGGAAAGAGCTAGTCATGGAACGTTTGAATGAAAGTGTGATAATGATAACTCGCTTATGTGATAAGTCAGGACTAAAGACGAGTACCCCTGAGATAAACTCCAAAGACTATCGACTGCGCGTGTGTCATCCAAGATGACAATTACTCTAGTAAGAGATGGATCCGAGTGGCGAAATGGTAAGGAGTATGGTGATCCATAAGAACACGAAAGAAAAATGGAGAAAACTAAATGGTTGAGAAAAGGACGAGGTGTGAAGCTTCACCTAAATTATGTTACATTACAATTCCCAAGAACATTAGGCTGGTGTACTTGAAAAGAAGCTTAGCTTAGAAAACTAAAAATAGATATGAGGCTTTAGAGAGCAAGGTCATTGGAAGTTTTGTAGAGGTCTGAAAGGACCTAAGAAGGATTGTCCCTGAGAAGGGATCCATACTAATAAGGGCTTGAAGTGTTAGTCTTGCCAAGACGGTGAGGATATGATATGATTATTTGTGAGCATAAGGATTGTGTAAACTCTATCGCGAGGAATGCATAGGAATAGAAGAGAAATGGAAGAGGTTATATGTGCAATGTTGAAAAGGAGTTAGTCGGAAATATGTCATAAAGGGTAATACTTCTACATTAAGAAGGAAGAATCAAAGGTGCCATAAAACGATTTGAAAGCCAACATCGGCAAAAGCAAGAGAAATTGGTAACGATGTGACTTAGCGAATAATGGAAGAGGCGACTTTGGAAAAATAAGGGCGAAATTGAAAGAACAAAGGTGAGTATAAGGAACAAGATGGAACTATCATCATACAATTCATGATTCCCTTGCACGCCATAAAGCAACAAAGACGACATTGGAAACCCTAAAATGAGGTACTACAAAGATGTACCTTTGCAATTTTAGTGCAACTCGGCACCCCAGTTAGTATCACTTTTGTTAGGGGGGTAATCCCTTAACAAGTGATTAGTCACAAATGAAGCCAATATTTTCAAGTAGCGGCAAGCGTGTCCAACGTCAAACCAAAGAAGGATGAAAGTGGGCGAGAAGCTATTGGAACGATTCTTTAATTGGGGTAGAAGACGATAAAGAAAGTATGCAAAATGACAATGGAAATGAGTAGCCACCAACGATCGATATTCCAACGTCTCTCACTATTTTATTGTAACTCACGTTACGAACCGTTTGCTCATTTTACACCTCCGTATTGCCATTCTTATTATCATTTCATTATTTATTATTGATCTAGGTGATATTGACAGCCCACAACGATTACATATGATTAATCTCTAGTCGTCTCAAGAAGTGAGCGACATTCGTAACCTTTTTTCTTTTTCGAAGTTTCTAATCACGAGAAATGTTAGGGCACCAAGCAAGAGATGCCCTCAACTACGGAGATCAAAAGCTTGCAAGTAACCAAAAAGGTCATGATGAAACCTAGATGAACTCTCACATTTTGTTCGTCTCTGTCAAGCTATCCTTATTGTCAATCTATTCATTTTATCACCGTGTGAACGAGCGAACTTCGAGGACGAAGTTTCTGTTAAGGGGGTAATGATGTAACAACCCTCAATTTCCGACTAGGACAACTTACTTATAATTATCTAGGTATCTATCCCTAGAGGTTTATTAAGAGATTTGAGCTTCTAGACATTTAGGGCATGGTGATATTTGCCCTCTAGTTCAATAGAATGCCAAAAGAAAGCAGTTGCCTTAGAAATGCCATAAACAATAACTATAATCATTCAAGACAATCTCAAGCTATATAATAGTTCTAATTGAACTTGATGAAGTGTCAATGAACCAAAAAGTTTTATTCGAGAAGTTAGGATTACATAAATAATTATATAAGGTTCATAAGTTGTGATAACAACCAAAAATCTATATAATCATCCAACAATTCAAACACCAATCCAATTAAAGTACATTTGAGCATAAAATATAATGAACATTTCAAAAACACAATTTCAAGCTAGATGATATATAAAGTGAGCTTTAATAACAATAAGTATATATGTCTATTGTAAAGGCAAGTTTAGAAGTAATAAAATTAAAACACAAAAAAAAAAAATTAATTTCCTTTGAAATTTTCGGCCATAGCTCTCTCTTTCTCTCTAGCACACTCCACCAATCAACTAACAACTAGTAACATGCATTTTTAAGCACCCAAGACAAAAGTTGGACCACCAAAGCACTCTCCCTTTATTTCTCCCCTCTTTGAACGGCTACAACCAAGAACAAACTAGGACCACTTGTCCTTTCATTTTACACACACACACTCATCATATTTCCCTCAAACTCTCTCCCTCCCTCTCACACATTCCTCTCTCTCTCTCTCTCTCTCTTTTGTTCTCTCTTCTCGTGGACAGCAAAAAGAAGGCAGAAAAATGCCTTTGAACACCCCAAAAACAATCAATAAACATCATCTTTTCAACTCCTTGTTGTAAGAAATCTATACCATAATCAATCCCACACTAAATGGATGATATTGGAGCTCAAGAAGGCTGTCAAAACAGCTCCAATAGCTGCTGATTTCGAGACTCATGCAAGCTAAAATGGGGGTTTAAATCTTAACTTATCAACTATAATAATAAAGGGTTTTGTGCTAAATCATTCAAGGATGGTTGGGAGCAAGCTTGGAGTTCATCTTGGAGTCTTTTTGGTCAATATTTCTGCTCGAAATCAGGCCCCAAACCAGCCCCCTCTCATGACCCAAAAGGTTGTTAACAACTTATCTTTGCTCAATATAAACTAGCCTTAATCTTGTTCTTTCAAAAATCGACTACTAGCAAAGTTTCTTCATCTCTTCTTGCACTTTCTTCTTGAATTAAACTCAATGAGGGCAAAGTTGATAGATCCTTATCTCACATGTCCATGCATGTAAAGATCTAGAGGAAGGATTCAAGGATTCAACACAAACAAGACCCAAGAGTTAGTAGTTGCAAGATTTGCTATAAAATGGTTAAATGAGTCTCACTAAAATGATTTTCTATCAAAGAAAATGTGTTTATACTTCTGGATTTTTCATCAAATTGATGTTTGCAAAAAGAAGATTTAAGGTTATAGCTTATTTATATGTATAATGGTTAGATCTTAACATGCATGCATTAGATTTGTACTAGTTTAATCTTGTTAGGAGTTTGGATTTGAGATGGATCTTTGGATGATGATTGATGGAATTGAAAAGGATTATAATCAGTAATATTGATGTTAAAGTAATACAAAAGGAGTGTTAACCTTGTAAGTGATAAACTAAAGTGTTAATTAAGCAAGAAAGGTCATTGGTGAGTTGATATAATCAAAAACAAATCTGACAGAATCAGTTTTCTGTCTTGGGACGGATAAACTGAGCATGTGAGGGAACATTCAAGAAAACCTTTCAAAATAAAAATGTAGACAAACGAGTTAACTTTAACCACCAACTGGAATCACTCAAAAATAATGAACCAAACAAAAGATATGATGTTTTTACTAAAACTGGTCAAAACTGCATTTTTGTCTGAATATTTTATCAAATTTAACAATTTTTAACTCCTAAGCCATAAGGTTCCAGGAGGTCATACTTGGTGGAAAGTAAGTTCAATGTGTCCTGAACTTAAAATAAAATCATGGGATTTTTCTAACAATCAAAACATCGAGAACTTTTATAAAACTTCTAATGTCGCAAACAGTGCCCATTCGGGACAGTTTGTGTTTGGGTAATTTTTAAGATACCAACCACTGTCTAAAAATTCATCAAAAATTCACAAAAATAGGATAAACATATAGGTTATTGTATAAAAATCAGGAGGGTCCAAATAATTAGATTTAACCCCGAATTAGTGGCCAACATTTCATAAATCTGATGTGTAAAAACAGAAAATTTGAAAGGAAACTAACCATTTGTATAATGGACTAAAAGATGCACTAAAGACCATAATGGGCTAGCCCGGCCCAATTTGTGTACCCAATGGACCATGAATCAGTGGGCCCACTTGGCCCAATGACCCACTTGACCCATCAGTCATATAGTCCAATAATCCATATAACCCATTAAGCATCTAACCCGACTAAGATTAAGCCCAACGACTAATGTAAGCCCAAAACATTTAGGCCCAAAGGATGATGACCCATAACACTTAAACGATAAACCCAAATAATCATAAGACATATCAAGAAGTATGTGAGTTTGAAAGATAAGCGAAATAAAGTAACACAAAAGATAATTAAGTGGAATGGACATAAGTAATTACGTTAACCAAACTATAAATTGATATCACAAATGCTAATTCGTGCTAAAATTGGTTACACATCAAATGATGAATAAGGATAATATAACTTAATACGGCATTTCTATATGATAACCTAAGATAGGACCTTATTCGCCTTAGTTTCTCGTAGGGATAGTCTTGGCTTGAAATGTGATTGAGGAACATGACGGATATATGATCAAGGAAGTGATAGATGGGAAGTACCCATTTTGGATAAGTATATATAATGCTCGGCATATCAAGGTGAGTCATAGCCCCCTTTCAAACTCTTTTATATGTTTTACTTGCGGGGTGAAAAACATGATTAATTAAAATAACTTTCTCTTATGAAATGATTCTTTGAAATAATGATAATGATATGGGAATTATATTGTATGTTCAACGTTTTATATGTTATATGATGAGCTTGAGTACTGTCAAACGGTGGTCCCCTGTACACTACTATTAACTCATTGAGGCCTGTAGTTAGAGGGTTGCGCAACTAGGATTCGTCCCCTCACTCACATCAGTGGCGACAGGTTGATTGGCCGCCTACGTGGCCGCCTTCAATGGTGTCGGTCATGGGGTGCTCTAATCTACTTTATATATTATTGGTCGTCTCCATGGCACGACCCCTTTATTATCATTATTGCACGTGATTGACAGCATGTGCTTCTATTATTATCTCTTCGGGACATATTATCATTATTATTATTATTTTGACGTAAAATGGTCTTAGTAGTGGCTCAAGCACAAACTCATCAAATTATACCTTTGACCAAGTGTTGTTGATATTATTGATGGTTGGTTATTATTGATTGAACATACGGTTTGGGTATTGGACTATATATGAAATCTTGGAAGTTGTGGAACTTGGCGACATCAAATTATTGATGACCGCATGATTTGGGTGTGATATATGATTAATCGTTTGATATATATTTTTCTCATAATGATTTTGAAAAATGAGAACTTTATAATTACCATGGATTTCTCGACGCTTTGAAATAACATTTTGGTATTTGGAAAACTTGATAGTTTGATATGGGAGTTTTGTCGGTCATGTGGTTTGGGTATATTGATATGTAATAATATGTTTTCCAAGTTTTGAAATGGATATGTAACAAGATTTACTTGAAAACCTATGCACTCACCAACTACATTTTCGTAGTTGACACTTTTTCTTCATGCTTTTCAGGAATTAGCATAAGCTTTGAGGAATTATATGCTTCATGATTGTTTGCATTGCATTTTGGAGTCAAAGACCAAACCTTGTGATGGGCAATGGAATCCGCCTTGATCATTGTAGTATATCATTTCATGTACTTGTTATTTGTTTCGTGAACTTAATATCCAAGTACGGTGGACGCATTGTACTTGAGAATTGGTTCACATGCGTGTACATTTGTAAATTCTTTTATCAAATAAAGCTATGGTGAATGTTTATCTATTATCCTTTGTTTTGAATACTCGACTTTCTGTACATCTCAATGCTCCGCCTTAGTTGGGGTGTTACAGAGATGTAGGACTCCAAGTTGTTGGATGGAACCCGGTGAGAAGCAGTTTACGGGTCCTGAAATCATTGAAATCACAGCTGAAAAAGTTAATGTTGCAAAGGAAGCACTTCGTGTAGCTAGAGAACGACAAAAGACTTATGCCGACAAGAAAAGAAAGCCGATTGAGTTTAAAGTTGGTGATTTGGTAATGCTGAAAGTTTCCCCATGGAAAGGAGTGATTCGTTTTTGAACGAAAGGGAAGCTAAGTCCACGTTTCATTGGACCTTTCAAGGTTTTGAAGCGTATTAAGGACCTTGCATATCAGTTGGAATTACCTCCAGAATTGGATGAAATTCACAACACATTTCATGTTTCATATTTGAGGAAGTGTTTGGCTGAGGAGTCTAGTGTTATTCCAATTGAGGATGTGAGTATTGATCCACAGAAAAGAATGGTTGATGAACCGGTAGCAATACTCAAAAGAAAGCAAAAGAAACTCCGCCGGAAGGTGATTGATCTCGTGTTGATTAAATGGAAGCATAATCATGGTGACAGCTTAACTTGGGAAACTGAATCCGTGATGAAGGAGAAGTATCCAGAGCTTTTCATTTCCGAGGACGGAATCCTCTTAAGGGGGAGGTAATTGTAACATCCCAAACATTTTATGTTTGACTATTTGACTTTCTGTTAGTTTACGTTAGGTTCGTTATGTTTATGTGCCCTATATGGGATTATGTGAATAAATGCATATGTGTTTATTATAATATGATTAATATGATGATTAATGAAAGTAATTGAAGTAAAGTTAAGTAGTTAAGTGCTTGTTAGAATGTTAAGACTCCCGGTAGAGATTTAAGCTAAGAAAGTTAAGTTTAGAAGTTGAGGGGTCTTAAGTGTAACTTAAAGGGTTGATGGCCAGGGGTTAGAAGGCAATTAGGCTGCCCTAATTGTCATAAAACTTCTGCTCTTGTGCGTGAGAATTCCCCAGCCGATCCCCTCCCTCTTCAAAGCAAAGTTTCCTTCAAGATTCAATCGTTTTGTGTCGTTTTGATCAAGTGTTGCTTAGATCTTGAATCCCCAACGTAAAGGACAGGTAATATAGGTAAATTCTCTTTTAGATCTGATTGTTTAAGTCATATATGAGTATTCAACCCAGGCCATGGGGTGTGGGTTGGGTTATTTGATTAAACGTTTACCAAATTCATGTTATTCGGGTGTTTGAATGAGTGATTCATGTTGTAAAGGTTAAAGGATTGATTGATGGATTAAAGTCATTAAAAGTGTTGTCAAAAAGGTTAATTTTATGTCTCCAGGTCGAATTAATGATTGGTGTTCGTATGGGATTCGATTAAAGGGTTAAAAAGTTGGTTTTTGGTCGAACTGCGCTTTGTGCGGCGCACAAGGCTTTTGTGCGGCGCACAGATGCAATTTTTGAAAGATGGTTTTCTGAAGGGTGCCCGTTATGCGGCGCATAGAATATCTATGCGATGCATGGATGGTTTGCTCAGAAAATTGGATAGTTTCTGTGACGAATTTGGTTGATTTGTGCGGAGCATAACTTTTCCATGCGGCGCACAAATTCTTAATTATGGTTTTGTGCGGCGCACAAGACTTCCATGTGGCGCACAAATAGGTCCAGACTGGTACTTAAGTTTCGTTTAGCTTATAGAACGATCTTATACTCATTATAGGTAGTCGGGAGCACTTAGCAAGCATTGTAAGATACTCATAACTGGTTGGTAAGCTGTACCGAGGTAAGATAACATCTTTTGTCACCTGATGGTACAACAAAACACGATTTTATAAGTTAAACTTCCCAAATGAATATGTATGCATGTTTTATGATTATGGGTGACTATCGGAGGTTGCTAAGGGATATCATACTTACCATTTATGATGTATGACATACTTATGCAGGTTACAAAGGTGTGAGGTAAGTATACATGTTATGAAATGATGAAATGTTTATGTTATGTGATCATGAAAAGATGAAATGATTATGCTAAAAGTTTGTATACATGGCTTGAACACCTAGTCACTAGACTTATGATTAGGATTGTGTTAGATATAGAATTTGAGCTTTTGTGTGTGTGTGAGTGTGTGTTAATGGCGGTTTTAGAGAGAGAAAGTAGAGAGAGAGTAGAGAGAGAGTAGAGAGAGAATCAGTGAAAGTTTGGATAGTATTATGGGTTCAAAGGTTACATATTCACTTATGGAGGGGGTTTATATACATATGATCTATTTACACTATGCCCCCTTCCATATTAACAAGTTTACACTATAAGTACAAAATAACATAAAGATACACAAATCAACTACTACATTTATATTTCTAACAATCTCCCCCTTAGTAGTGATTTGTGAAAAATATCCAGTCCTTGTCATTCTTTAAGCTCTTGTATTTGGTCTATCTTTATTTGGATGCCAGAACCAATTATCTCCTTCAGGTCTATCATCAGGAACAACCATGTTTGCTTCATAGTTTCTTGGTGGAATGTTTTGTGGGCCTGGAAGATGACTTGGCTCGTACTTGATCCAACAACCTCCTCTACGACGTACGACGTACTTAGACTTCTGAACATTCTTTGCCTCTCTCATCATTCTGATACTGTCTCTGTACTCGAGTCTTTGATTGATCTTGGAGATTACTTTATCAAATACTTCCTTTTTCTTTTCATCTTGATCATCTTCTTTCAAACACAACAAAACATTCTTACAAAATTCTAGTGTTCCATCTGAATAAGAAGCAAGTTCATCCATACGAATGAAAATCTTTTTCTTTCTGCTGTTCAAAAAGACAACACCAAAGGATGGTTCTTCTATGATATGACCAATACTGAGCTGTTCAATGTCTCCGGTGTAAAGACTTTGATCTGGATATGGTACATTGATCTTTCTCTTAACAACTTCAAAACCAATTGAAAGTCTTCCAATGAAGCGTATTGAATGCAGCTTGACATGTATCTTTTAACAGCTTCAAAAGCAATAACATCTTCTTTGTATCTTTGCATTGCATTCAAAAAGTGGTTGTAGAGAAAGATAATGTCATCAACTGGTAGCAGCTTGAACTGAGCTTCTGTGAATCTGTACATCTTATTGTTATCTCTTTTCACATGAAAGCAAGGTACAGAGATAGAAATCCTTTTAACCAAGATCACTCTGACAAGCACCAGAATCTTGTGGTTTCTTT
>CM067167.1:204346154-204435707 GCA_034093135.1 Erigeron breviscapus | reverse complement strand
AATTCTATTATTAGGAGATTAAATACCTTTTTTCTTTCATGTCCACTTTATGGTGCACTTACTCTTAATCCGGTAAAATGTATCACGACTATCTTTGTGAATTCTGGTACACTGCAGTATATGATGATGCAACTTCATCAATTTCTTATTTTCTTAAGCAAGGTTGAAGTTGTCTGACGGTCTTGCTCAGTTCAAGAACTTTGGTCTCAAGTTCTTGTTTTTCAAGATGCAATTTGGAGTTCGGAGTAAACATGTCCGCATTTTTTTCAGATTTCAAATTGTCAAAATCCTTTTGAAGTAAATCAAATTTATCTTTAGAATTTTAAAATTCGATTTCTTTGATTTCCAAAACTTTTGTTAATTTAGAAATCTGTTTACTCAACCCTCTCCCATATTTCATTGTTTCAGCACATTTATTCATATAATAATCTAAATCTGACTTAGTAAAAGTGATTACCTCATCCTCGACCTCAGAAGAACTTTCATCAACTTCCTCCAACTCCTTTGACTTCTTGATCTTCGTCATAAAGCACACGTTTGCTGCAAGTTCGTCTGTCTCCTCATCAGAAAGATGTAACCACTTGTCATCCTCAGCGAGAAGAGCAATTCCACTTTCCTCTTGTCTGCCAGCAAAAGTTTGTACTTATAGTACTCGGAGTTCTTTTGTCGAGGTTTAGTGAAGTTGATGGCAAAATGTCCAGTAAGACCACAGTTGTAGCATTTCTTGTCTTCATTCCTTTTCTCCATGACCTTCTTCTCAAACTTCTTCTGATTATCAAATTTCTTCTCAACACCAACATATTCCTTCTTTGATTCAAACTTAGGAGCATTCGAATTCTTTGCATACGAAGATACTGATGAAGTCCTAAGCTGATTCTTGGTTGGTTTCTTCTTGAAGAATTTCTTCTTGAAAGCCTTTGTGAAATAAGCGAGTTCTTTATACATCTCTTTTTGTCTTTCATCCAAGTCAGAATCACTCATTTCACTTGAATCAGAATCAGTTTCAACAAAGCTCTGTTTTGAAACTCTTGAAGTCTTCTTCTCAGCTACCAAGGCCAATGGATCTGAATGAGAACTTTCTTCTTTCTTCTTTTGGATCCTCTGAACATCCTCAACATTCAGCTTCAGCTTTTCATACAAGGTGTGAATGGTGAGTTTCCCAAAGTCTGATTGTTGGTTGAGTTGGGTTCCATACACTTGCCATTCCTCTTCCAGATTTTTGATGAATTTGATGTTTAGTTCCATATTGGTTCTTTTCACATCATTCTTTCTAAGCTCATTGATGACATTACAGAATCTGATGTATACTTCATTCAATGGTTCACCCTTCTGTTGCTTGAAAGTTTCATACATGTTCAGAACAGTCGACAATCTTATGGTGTTTGACACATCAGATCCTTCCATCTGCTTCTCCACTTCATCCCATATGTCTTTTCCTGTTTCATAGGAGTCCACATTGTAGTAAATGTCATCAGGAAGTGCTTGGTAAAGATAAGCAATTGACATTTGATCAGCTTCAACTCTATTTTTCTGATCTGTATTCCAATTCTCTTCAGGTAAAGCTTCTCCATTAACAGGGTTCTTTGGAATTTCAGGACCATCTTTGTATGATTTCCTCAGAAGTTTTCCATTCTTCTGTCTGTCTATCCAGTTCAGAAACCTTTTCTTCCATTGAGGATAAGAACCTCTAAACAAGACAGGAGGTCTTCCTTCAGAACCAAGTGCTAAAGCTTCCCTTGAAGCCATTTCAATCAATTAAAAGACTTAAAAATTTTTGATTTTCTACTTGTGAAGAATGCCGAGCAAAAATCTCGGCAATTAGAACAAATAGAACTAGATCACACAACACTTGATTGAATTTTGTTGAAATAACTATTTGCCGAGATAAAATCTCTGCAAACAGTGTAAGTAGAATCAACACTTAATCAAATTTCCTTGAAACACCTATTTGCCGAGATAAAATCTCTGCAAATAGAACAATGAGCACCACACTTAACCAACTTTTCTTGAAACCACTATTTGCCGAGCAAAATTCTCTGCAAATAGAACAATGAGCACCAATTCTTGACCAAATTTTCTTGAAACCACTATTTGCCGAGCAAAATTCTCTGCAAATAGAACAAGTAGAACCAGTACTTAATGAAACTTTCTTCAATCAGCTATTTGCCGAGCAAAAAGTTCTGCAAATAGTACAAGTAGCTTCAGTTCTTAGCCAAAATTTGCTCAAATACGTATTTGCCGAGATAAAATCTCTGCAAATAGTACAAGTACGAATAACCCTAGCCAACAATCTCTGCAATCACTAGTAAACACTAAACGACAAAATAGTCGGTTACTGTTCTTCTTCTTCGTTCAGCCAAACCCTCAAATGCAGAGAATACTGTAAATCTTCAATTTCTCCTTCATTTTTGCGAATTAAAGCTCGAAATTTATATCAAAATGTGTAACACCCCGACTATAGCGGAAACACGAGATGCCACAGAACGACATGGTACAAAAGATTTAAGTAATAAACATCAACATAAGGTTTCAAATGTCATTCAAATTCAAAAGGTAACAAGTTCAAGTTGACGTTTAAGAATCATTACATAACCAAATTCATAATCAAAAGATCAAATGTTTGCGTTACTAGTCCATCATGCAACAATTAAACACATCAACCATGAGGCGGTCCAATTGCTAACTTACTGCCCTAGACCTGAAAAGCATGGAGAAAAAGTGTCAACTACGAGAGTTGAGTGAGTTCATAGGTTTATGCTAACAACACATATAGATTTAATTCAATTCAAGAGATAATATGTCATAGAATTTCCAAGAATTTCCATCTCGCTGACCATACCCAAACCGTATGTTCAATCCACAATTTCCATCCATAATATAATATCAATACCTCTGAGTCAATGGTAAGACTACCATGACATAATTTGATGAGATTGTTCTTGAGCCACTACTAAGACCGGTTATGTCCCAATAATCAGATATATTGTCCCAAATGATAAGATAATGATAAGCACATGCTGTCAATCACGTGCATAAAGATAACCAAGGGTCGTGCCATGGAGACGCCCATAAATATATAGTAGTTAGAGCACCGCGAGGCCAGACTGGCGATGAAGGTGGCCACAAAGGCAGATCAAACATCCCACCGTTACCTATAATAGTGGATGAGGGGACAAGTCCTAGTTGCGCAACCCTCTAACTACAGGCCTCAAATGAGTTAATAGTAGTGTACAGGGGACCACCGTTTGACAGTACTCAAGCTCATCATATAACATATAACACGTTGAACATACAATATAATTCCCATATCATTATCATTATTTCAAAGAATCATTTCATAAGAGAAAGTCGTTTTAATTAATCATGCTTTTCACCCCGCAAGTAAAACATATAAAAGAGTTTGAAAGGGGGCTATGACTCACTTGATTTGAGAGTGTTAGGGCTGATCAAACGCGATTCCTTCGCTTAGATTTGTTGCGCCTCAAGCAAGCCTAAACCATAACGTATATATTCACGACGTAAGTTCGCGTGACATGAACTAGTGAGCTAGATCATGAGATGTATACTAGTAGACTTGCCCATCTTTGGTTGTTATTAGATTATGGAATTTAAGTGCATTATGATGTTCTCATTATTTGGGTATAAGAGGTTTGGTGGTAAGAGTCGTTTTCTCATTATACGTTTTTGTACGTTTATTGGAATTTCGGTAATTTGGCTTTGGTTTATATGATTTCCATTGTATACTTTGCTTAGTAATAATATTGACGTTAGTGGTCTTATAATATTAATATTTTATGTATATTTTCTGATTTGTAATTATATATTTAATTTAATATTATTTAATTAATTATTTATTCATTTTATTGATTTATTAATTAAATAATTCCTTAAAAATACTTTTAAATGTCATAATTGCCTTTATAAATTATGGATAATTTCATTTGAATTATCTTCTGATATATATGCTCCTTAATTTATAGTTTCATGATTTATACTTTTATTTGTGTATTTTCCATTTATTTTAATGATAATTTTTAATTAATTATTTTTACTTAATTATTTATCTTTAAATTATGTAACACATGTCTCTTGCCTTTTAACTATTTTTCTCCAGTAGGTTTTAGTTATTTTTATCAATGGTTAAGATGATTTAACTTCATTCTTGATTTACATAATTTATTTATGAATTTTTATGTCTTTTAATTACCATTTAAATTCAATAATTCATGGAAATTCTTAGAAATCATCACTAAACATTTTGGTCAAAAATATCAGGCCTTTTAGGCAACTTTTATCCATACAAATCATATCAATTCAACCTCTCTTGAGTCTTGCTTATTTTGAGGGTTTTATGATTAAAAATCGTTTACCGAAATAGTGATTTTAGCCTCATTTCTTAAGCAATTAAAGTGCTTCAAAATGGATTTTCATTCTTGTTTCATTATTTCCAGAAAGTTCATCATATTTTGGTGTCCAAAATCGTGATAGTGGTGGTGGTGTGATATGTGCAATTTGGTGCTTTCGGTTAGTGATTATTTGACCCGAAAAGGTGATTTTTGAGCTTATTGTTGTCATGAACCAATAGATCTGAGTTTTATACTTTTATTTCAACTTATTTCTAGTAGATTTATCATATTTTCTTGGTCATAAGATTATGGTGCATGTGTGTGCTCAAAATGCATTTTTGCGTGTTTTCGGTTTATGATTTCTAGCTTATTTTAACATGTTTTGATTCAAGTTTTATATCCTTGATATTTTATCAATTTTTCCAGAACATTAACATTAATATTAACATATTTTTCACTTATAACAAGTCCATATCCATCTCATAATCCAACAAAAGATCCAACTTTCTTAAATCTAGCATATATGCATTCAAATCAACACTTTTTACTATTAACTTTTATAGATCTAACATTCAACAATATAAAAACTTCTTTTGAATGAAAAATCTCAGAATATACTCTTCAAAAATATACAAAAACATATAGATCTATCAACAAGAAAGTCACTTTAAGAGCTACTAATCTATAACCACACTTTTGGGTCTTAAACTTGTTGAATCCTTGGATCTTTCTTATTAGATTCGACATGCATGAGCATGGAAAGAAAGATCCTATCAACTTTGCCCTCATTAAGTGTATATTACAAAGAAAACAAGAAGAAAGTATGAGTTTTTGATAAAACCTTTGAATATAAACAAAACAAGATTAGATCTAGTAAAAAGGATGAAGATTATACCCTCTTGAACTTGGTTTTGGATGAAGAAAGAGGGCAGATTTTCGTGGCCTTCAAACCCTCAAACAACCCTTAATCTAAGCCTAAAACAACCCTTGAACCTTGCTTGGATTGACCCTTTGTTAATCTAACTTAAAACCCTTATTATTAGTAAGTGTTAACTTGATTTTTGATGGTGTTTTCTTTGTTGTTGATGTTGGCCGAAAATGGAAGAGAAAAGGGGGAGGAGAAAGTTTTTCTTGAGAGAATAAGAGAGTGTAAGTGAAGAGTGTAAAGAGTGTAAGAGTGTGTGTGAGTTCCAAGAGTGAAATGAAGTGTATGTATTTTGAAATGGGTATGTGAGGTGGTGTGGGGGGGGGGGGGCGGCCTCATGGGGGTCTTGAAGGGTTTTTTCTTTTTTCTTTTTTTTTTATAAATTGTGTATATAAGGTGTATATATGTGTTAGGTGTATGTATATGTATTTATGTATGTATTGTAAGGTTAATTGTATTAGTTTGTAATATAAGTTAATGTTTATTCTAATATGTGTATATATATATGTGTGTCGTATATATGCATGTATATGTATATATTTTTGGTGTTTTAATTTGTTACAAGGCTCATTGGTGGTAATCTTGTATTTATTTTAAGCATATATGTATATATATATATATACTTATTATGATTTAAACGCTTTTATGCGCATAAGAACTTATAACATATTTTGAATTAGAAATTTTATTTTCGTGACCAAATTTACTTTAATTAGCTAAATGATCAAATTGTTGGACCTTCGTAAGGATTTTTGATGGCTATCTCAACTTGTGAGACTTACATTATTTTTTGATAATTTGATTGATCATCAATAAAATTTTGTTCAATGGTACTTTATAATTCACATTTAGAATTGAACAATAGCTTTAGATTGCTAATTTAGGGGCATTATCTACTAGCTTCAAGTATAACTATGGCTTGCGAGATCAACGGCAACATAACTAGCTCATATATCATATTTAAAAAGTAGGGTTGTTACAAAATGATCAGAAAAACGATGCGCACAAATCCTTGAACAAATTAGATGTTAATTTCAACTAGAATTCAAACCCACTCGAACATGCGATTTGCCGAGCTCGAGCAAAAACAACTCAAATGATGAAATTAACTTCTGAAATCGATAACGAAGGATGATATACTGATTATAAATCGATCGGTAAACAAAATTCGAACAAAAACACACTTAATTTGCAGAAATCACTCAAACAGTGATCTCGGCAAATGAACCTTTCAGAAAATAAGCCAAATTCTGAAATTAAGCACAAATTAAGCTTGTATTAAGCTTATGGATCATTCAGCAACTCTGATTGTGCTCTGATACCAATTGTAAAGTTAAGAATTCGAGCTTATGTGTGTGTAAGTGTGTGTAACAATGGTGGTTGGAAGAGAGAGAAATTGTAACAACCCTCAATTTCCGACTAGGACAATTTACTTAGACTTATCTAGGTATCTATCCCTAGAGGTTTATTAAGAGAATTGGCCTTCTAGACATTTCGGCATGGTGATAATTGCCCTCTAGTTCAATGAAGTATTGTAGGTGACTAGCTATCTTATAAATGCCATGAATAATAACTATAATCATTCAACACAATCTCAAGCTAAAAACTAGTTCTAATTGAACTTGACAAAAGGTCAACGAACCAAAAACTTTATTTCGAGGAGTTAAGTTATATAAATAATAAAGTGAGTCTCACAAGTTGAGATATCAATCAAAATTCTTATAAATGTCCAACAAATCAATCACCAAACCAATTTAAGTAAATATGGCATGAGAATAAAGATTTCTATCTCAAAGCATATTTATAAACTAATATGTACATAAAAATGCTTGAATAATAATAAGCATATGTATATGTCTAATACAAATGCAAAATGTACATAAAATGACTTAAGTAGCTAAATTAAAAACACAAAAGTATGATATATACTTGAAACACAAAACAACTAATTATACTTACATATAAACATTATATTACTCTTACAAAACAAATACCCACTTAAAACATATATACATATACATACTTACATACACACTTTTTATATAAAAAAAAGGGTAAAAACCCCTTCACTCCCCCCTTTAGGACCGGCCCCCCTCCCCCCTCTCACACACTTTCATTTCAAAAATAACACTTCACTTACACTTTTCTTGTAACTCTCAAACCCTCTTACACTTCCAACAAACACACCACTTCATTTTCTCTCTCAAAAACACATTCTTCTTCTTCTTTTCTCTTAAATTTTCTGCACTTTCTCTTCTCTTCTTCCTCTCCATTTCGGCCCAATTAATCAACAAAAAGGCAAGGGAAAAATCATCTTAATCAATAATAATAATAAGGGTTAAGCAAGGGTTGTTTCAAGCAAGATTAAGGGTTGTTTTAAGCTTGGAAAAAAGGGTTATTTGAGGCTTTAGGGTCACGAAATTTCTGCCCAAAATCACTTTCAAATCCGAGTTCTTCAAGGGTATAAATCTTCATCTCTTTACTAGATCTATCTTGCTCTTGCTTATTTTTCAAAGATTTTATCAAAAGTTTATGTTTCCTTCTTGTTTTCTTTGTAATATACACTTGATGAAGGCAAAGTTGATAGGATCTTTCTCCTCATGCATACGCATGTCGAAATCTATGAGAAAGATCCAAGGATTCAACAAGTTTAAGACCCAAAAGTGTGGTTATAGATTAGTAGCTTTTAAAGTGATTTTCCTTTTCATAGATCTATATGTTTTTGTATATTTTGAAGAATATATTTCTGAGATTTTTCATTAAAAAGATGTTTTTATGTTGTTGAAAGTTAGATCTATAAAGATTGGTATTGAAAGTGTTGATTTGAATGAATACATGTTAGATCTAAGAAAGTTGAATCTTGTTGTTGGATTATGAGATGATGGACTTGTATTAAGTGAAAAATATGTTAAAAGAGGTATAATAATCTGGAAATTTGATGTTAAGAGGTATAAAAATAAAGTATTAATCTTGTAAATGGTGAACTCAAGTGTTAATAAAGCAAGAATGGTCATTGGTGTGTTGTTTGGACCCAAATGCTTCTGACAGAATTATTCTTCTGTCTTTGGACGGATAAACTGGGCATGTGAGGGCCGTTTCAAGAAACACTTTCAAAATAAAAGTTGTAGATAAAAGAGTTAAGTTTAACCTCCAACTGGAATCACTCAAAAACACTAAACCAAACCAAAGATATGATTTTTCTACCAAAAGTGGTCAAAACTGGATTTTTGTCTTAATGTTGAGTCAACTTTGATGATTTTTAATTTCTTAACTAATAGGTTTCAGAAGTTTAAACTTGGTGTGAACTGAGTTCAAAGTGTCCCTAACTTAAAATAAAATTGGGAGATTTTTCTTAAATGTTCATCATAGAAATCTTTTATAAAATATATTGAGTCGCATAGCAGCAAGCTTTCTGACCAACTTTGGTTTTGTAATTTTTAGAGGTAGTAAAAAATGTCTGAAAATTTATCAAAAATTCACATAAATATAGGACACATATATGTCTCTGTATAAAAATCACCAACGTCCAAATAATTCAACTTAACCAAAAATGACTACTCAACATTTTATGAAAATAAGTGTTAAAACAGAAAATTCCAAGTAAAAGTTCTTCACAACAAAATAAGCTAAAAGTCACTAGATTGCAACTTTAATCAACTCCAACAATCTCGTAACAAAAAGTATTATAAACCTACTGAGAATATGTCAAATAAAAGTTATAAAACTTAACTTGGTTATTAAATGGCAAAGGCAAGCCTACAAATCACTAATTCGGTTCATATAAGCACTAACCGAAAGCTTTAAATTGCACACATCACACCACCACCACTATCACGACTTAAGGCAACAAAATATAATCAAAATTCTGTAAATAATGAAATAAGGATGAAAATCCATTTTGACGCATTTGAATTGCTCGAAAAATGAGGCTTAAATCACTATTTCGGTAAACGATTTATAAGCTTAGAATCCTCAAAGTGAGCAAGACACAAGAGAGGTTGAATTGATATGATTTTCCCATGATAAAAGTTGCCTAAAAGGCCTGAGGTTTTTAGCCAAAAAGTTATGTGGTGATTTCTAAGAGTTGCTATTAATTATTAAATTTAAATGATAATTAAAAAGGTAAATAAATAAATAAATAAATTATATAAATCATGAAATTGGTTAAATAATCACAACCAATGATGAAAGTGACTAAAACCTACTGGAATAAAATCATTTTAAGTCAAAGAACAAATGTCATATAAATTAGAAATAATTAAGTAAGTGAAAATCACTAATAAATAACTATTTTTAAATTAATAGAAAAATTACATAAATAAATATATATATCACAATATTCTAAGTTAAAAGGCATAATAATCAGAATATAACCCAAATATAATTAGCCACGAATTATAAAGGCAAGTGAGGTACTTAAAAGTATTTTTAAAGAATTATTTGATTAATAAATCAAGAAAATGAATAAATAATTAATTAAATAATATTAAATTAAATAAATAGTTTGAAAGTGCCTGTGATCGATTCGATTCGCGATTCCTACGACTATGTAAGTGCGGAATCCAAACATAATCGAGTACTGTTCACACGAGTTTGTCCCAAACTCGTGGTACTGTTCACACGAGTTTGTCCAAACTCGTGGTACTGTTCACACGAGTTTGTCCAAACTCGTGGTACTGTTCACACGAGTTTGTCCCAAACTCGTGGTACTGTTCACACGAGTTTGTCCAAACTCGTGGTACTGTTCACACGAGTTTGTCCAAACTCGTGGTACTGTTCACACGAGTTTGTCCCAAACTCGTGGTACTGTTCACACGAGTTTGTCCCAAACTCGTGGTACTGTTCACACGAGTTTGTCCCAAACTCGTGGTACTGTTCACACGAGTTTGTCCCAAACTCGTGGTACTGTTCACACGAGTTTGTCCAAACTCGTGGTACTGTTCACACGAGTTTGTCCAAACTCGTGGTACTGTTCACACGAGTTTGTCCCAAACTCGTGGTACTGTTCACACGAGTTTGTCCCAAACTCGTGGTACTGTTCACACGAGTTTGTCCAAACTCGTGGTACTGTTCACACGAGTTTGTCCAAACTCGTGGTACTGTTCACACGAGTTTGTCCCAAACTCGTGGTACTGTTCACACGAGTTTGTCCCAAACTCGTGGTACTGTTCACACGAGTTTGTCCAAACTCGTGGTACTGTTCACACGAGTTTGTCCAAACTCGTGGTACTGTTCACACGAGTTTGTCCCAAACTCGTGGTACTGTTCACACGAGTTTGTCCAAACTCGTGGTACTGTTCACACGAGTTTGTCCAAACTCGTGGTACTGTTCACACGAGTTTGTCCAAACTCGTGGTACTGTTCACACGAGTTTGTCCCAAACTCGTGGTACTGTTCACACGAGTTTGTCCCAAACTCGTGGTACTGTTCACACGAGTTTGTCCAAACTCGTGGTACTGTTCACACGAGTTTGTCCCAAACTCGTGGTACTGTTCACACGAGTTTGTCCAAACTCGTGGTACTGTTCACACGAGTTTGTCCAAACTCGTGGTACTGTTCACACGAGTTTGTCCCAAACTCGTGGTACTGTTCACACGAGTTTGTCCCAAACTCGTGGTACTGTTCACACGAGTTTGTCCCAAACTCGTGGTACTGTTCACACGAGTTTGTCCCAAACTCGTGGTACTGTTCACACGAGTTTGTCCAAACTCGTGGTACTGTTCACACGAGTTTGTCCCAAACTCGTGGTACTGTTCACACGAGTTTGTCCAAACTCGTGGTACTGTTCACACGAGTTTGTCCAAACTCGTGGTACTGTTCACACGAGTTTGTCCCAAACTCGTGGTACTGTTCACACGAGTTTGTCCAAACTCGTGGTACTGTTCACACGAGTTTGTCCAAACTCGTGGTACTGTTCACACGAGTTTGTCCCAAACTCGTGGTACTGTTCACACGAGTTTGTCCAAACTCGTGGTACTGTTCACACGAGTTTGTCCCAAACTCGTGGTACTGTTCACACGAGTTTGTCCCAAACTCGTGGTACTGTTCACACGAGTTTGTCCCAAACTCGTGGTACTGTTCACACGAGTTTGTCCAAACTCGTGGTACTGTTCACACGAGTTTGTCCAAACTCGTGGTACTGTTCACACGAGTTTGTCCCAAACTCGTGGTACTGTTCACACGAGTTTGTCCAGTTATCTGGATAATCTCTGTAAAGTAACAGCCCTTTAATTGAGATGCATCGGACACAAATTGTGCACCAGAACGTGCACTTACATAGTTATAAATCAGAAAGTATTCATAAATATTAATATTATGAAGTTACTAATGTCAAATATTATAATCAAGCAAAGCACACAATGGGAACCATGATAATCAAAGGCAAGTTACCGAAATTCTAACAACTTATAACTACATGTATAATGAAAGTGACCCTTTTACACCAACACTCTCTACAACCAAAAAGATGCAAATATTAACAATATACTTGGATCCCAAAATTTATGACAACATAATGAAAGTGGCATTTCTTAGTGATGGCTTAAGATAGGAACTTACGTATATTAGTCCTATCGTAGGGATAGTCTTGGCTTGAAGTGTGACTGAGGAATATGACGGATATATGGTCAAGGAAGCGATAGATGGGAAGTACCCATTTTGGATGAGTGAATATAATATGCGGCATATCAAGGTGAGTCATAGCCCCCTTTCAAACTCTTTTTTATGTTTTACTTGCGGGGTGAAAAGCATGATTAATTAAAATGACTTTCTCTTATGAAATGATTCTTTGGATTAATGATAATGATGTGGGAATTATATTGTATGTTCAACGTGTTATATGTTATATGATGAGCTTGAGTACTGTCAAACGGTGGTCCCCTGTACACTACTATTAACTCATTTGAGGCATGTAGTTAGAGGGTTGCGCAACTAGGACTTGTCCCCTCATCCACTATTATAGGTAACGGTGGGATGTTTGGTCTGCCTTGGTGGCCACCTTCATCGCCAGTCTGGCCTCGCGGTGCTCTAACTACTATATATTTATGGGCTTCTCCATGGCACGACCCTTGGTTATCTTTATGCACGTGATTGACAGCATGTGCTTATCATTATCTTATCATTTGGGACATTATATCTGATTATTGGGACATAACCGGTCTTAGCAGTGGCTCAAGAACAATCTCATCAAATTATGTCATGGTAGTCTTACCATTGACCAAGAGGTATTGATATTATATTGGATGGAAATTGTGGATTGAACATACGGTTTGGGTATTGGACCTTATATGGAATCTTGAAAGCTGCCGAAATTGGCGATATTGAAGTATTGATGACCGAATGGTTTTGGTATAATAAATGATTAATCGGCTGATATATTTTTCTGTCACGATAAATGTGACAAATGAGAACTTTATAATTTACCATGGATTTCTCAACTATTTTGAAATGGATAGGTAATGAGATTTACTTGCAAATCTATGCACTCACCAACTACATTTTCGTAGTTGACACTTTTTCTTCATGCTTTTCAGGAATTTGCGTAAGCTTTGAGGAATTATATGCATCATGATTATTTGCATTACACTTGGGAGTCAAAGATCAAACCTTGTGACGGCAATGGAATCCGCCCTGATCATTGTAGTATATCATCTCATGTATTTGTTATTTGTTTCGTGGACTCAATACTCAAGTATGGTAGACGTATTGTACTTGGGAATTGGTTCACATGCTTGTGCATTGTAAAATTATTTTCATCAACTAAAGCTATGGTGAATGCTATCTATTATCCTTTGTTTGAATACTCGACTTTCTGTACATCTCATCATTCCGCCGTGGTTGGGGTGTTACAGAAAATGGTATCAGAGACTAAGGTTATAGAGAACATTGGGGTTCTCCCGGGAATCCCAAAACTATAGCCACTTTTCAAAACGAATTTTTATAGTCGAGTCGAGCATAAGGTTAAGCGGTTTAGTTTGAGCTTTACATGGTAGGACCATAATTAAACGTAAAGTCATGAATCTACGTTTAATTATGAGAGGACCATGTAAAACTCAAACGGCCACTTGGACTTATGTTCAAAAGGATTCCCTTTCAAAAAAAAAAAAAAAAAAAAGAAAAAAAGATCTTTAATAAATCCGTTTTTATGAGCATACGTGTTGCATTTAGACATTCACCTAAGCATAAATTACGATTCGAGACTTTCTTTACTTGAGGATTATGCTAGTTTGGTAGGATTCTCCTTTTGCACATTAGAAGTGAAATGAATAAGATTGAAAGATATTCGCTGATACATGCTACTCTATGCTATAACATGTGAAAGCTCGTAGTGTGCAATGTGGAAGCTGTAATGTGTAATGTGAAAGTTGTAATGTGCAATGTGAAAGTTTGAAATATCAATGTGTAAGTTTGGAATGTGCAATGTGGAAGTTATGGGAGAAATGCATGCGTAAAAGCCTTATGATTCATGATGTTGAACTTTAAGTTGCATATGCACTTTAAAATAATGAGATTATTATAGGGCACGAAATCATTTTGGGGTATGACTTGTTCAAATTATTGAGTAATGACGTTGACTATTTATGATCGATTTAGAAAGAAAATATAGGCATGACAAGTTGATATGAAATTTCATGGACGATATGGATATAAGAGCCTTTACTCTCTAAGTTTGAGCTATTCGAAACTAGCGCGTGAATATTGCGACAATTATGTAGTCATGCCTTACTATTAAGATAACTATTGCACCCTGAGGTTGAGCTAATTGAGGACTAGTGTGTGGATTTAATGATTATATAGTTGTGCCTTATTATTGAGATAGTTATTATGCTCTAAGATTTGACTATTGAGAACTAGTACCTACTAGATATGATGATAATGAGGTTAGCCATTACTACTGATATAGATATTGCGCGTTGAGATTTGACCGCTTGAGAACTAGTGATTGTCCCTGAGAAATGCAAAATGAATTAGAAATTTCCTAAGTATGGAAGTGTCATTAAGTACCCCTCCAATCCAATATTCGTTCACTCGTGCTCTTTTGAAATTATCCCACATCCTATTTCTTACGACATCACTATTCATTATGGACATATGACAACGGTGATATCATCGGTGGAGCATCTTTCCACGTACGTTGACGATATACTCTGAGAATGGTAGACCCAAGATATGACGCGACTCTATCCCCTTAGAAACTACGCATAACCTTGGTATTCGATCTGAAATGGTGCGAAACATATGTAAATGTCGAATGAAGTTGGAAACTTATGAAAGACGAGCGGTATTAAAGCCATATGACGATACAACGACACTAGTAGGACGCATTCCCATGTATATTCTAGACGACCCATCCTGAGAATGGTAACCCTGAAAATTTGGTGCAATATTTCTATTCTAACACGTATACGCAAACAACAATCTATATTCTAAGCCGGTGCGACATATATTGACGTCCTCGAAAGTTGGAGTCCATTGAGCAATGAAAGACATAGAAGTGATTTCTTTAAACCGCACAAGGAGTTTGATTCGAGCCTTAATGATTCTTTTGTTTTTGTTTTCTTATTCATTCATTCAAAACCAAATTCTGTATCCTTGATTTTTCAAAGTAATGGTCACCACCGCTTCTCTTCAAAAGTCAGTAACCTAACAACATACAATTCACTTACGCAACACTCAGCAATGGCGAAATCAAGTAAGTAGTACCCTGCTCTCGCTGCGACGTCAAGGGATGCGAAAGACTTTCAGACATCAGTCGTCCACAAGTGGAATACTTGGGATAACGATATAGCATAGAAGATGTTATTGGATCATGTACATAAAGTAGGGCAGAGAAGATTTGTGGTGTATAAGTCAAAGTACATGGAAGCACAATCGAAGAATATACTAAGCCTTAACTTGGAGAAAGAATTGAAGGTCTTCCCTATCTATGTTCATCGACCAAAGAGAAAGATTGAGTGGTCAACGAAAAGAAGGTCGTGTGACATGAAGGTCACCTTCGGTTAAGTATAAGGACTCCCCTAGAACTTGGGAGATCACTACCAATGTTGGAAGACGAAAGTGGTTAGAAGAAGAAAACCAAGGACAATAAGATAATTAGGATGTGTCGAGTAACCCTCGAGATGGAAGAGTAACAAAAAGGAATTCTGAGCTATCCTTTTCTTTTCAAAACACCAAAGCAAACGGATATTTGCTACATGAAGGAATCAGGAATTTGGCGAAATGAAGATCGTCAAGGATGGTGAGATAAAGTGAAAAGTAGGAAATCCCTTACATTTTTCCAGAGGAAAAATGTTAAGGGGGTAATCACAGCAAAGGTAGATGCTCGAACAAGGAGTATGAAGTGCAAGATTATACTTTACCTTTCAAGAAGAGTTATTCACTAGCATCATTGAAGATGATTTGGAGTAGAAGATAGAGTAGAGAAACATCATTTGACACAAACAGTAAAGTGAAGGAATTGACGCCGTCTACAAGATGTAGTTCTGGTGGCGTTTATCTTTATGGCGGTTCACGCGTTATTCTTTGGATAAGAATTAGAAAACCTCTATCGAAAGACAAGCTATTGGTGGAGAGTATCAACTAAGCTAAGAGAAATCGATATACGCCCAACACCCGATGGAAGCTAGCTTTACTAAAGAGAAGTATGGTCGATAAGTAGAGGAAACACGATGACTTGTGATGGTTATCCCCTCAAGGTCGACGGTCGTAGGGAGGTAAGCTAAGACAAGATGAATTTGAGTGAAGAAAGATAATTTGCAACACATGGTTAATCGTCAAGGACCATCGACCCACGAAGTAGTGCGCCCAAGAAAAGTGAAGAAGGAAAACAACAAGAAATCGCTAAGTTAGTAGTAAAGGCAAATAAGGAGTGCGGCGCTAGAATTCAAGGCACATACTACCGCGACAATCAAGGAAGTTGATCGCTGAACTAAGTTCCAAACAACTAACAAACTCCGTGAAGAGCTGGTTATGGAATGTTTGAACGGAAGGGTGATAAGGATAACTTGCATCTGTGATGAGTTAGGATCAAAGGATCCGTATCACCATGATCTGACAAGTACCCTTGAGATAACTGCAAGGACTAGCGACTGCTTGTGTACTATGCAAGACGACGATTACTCTAGTTAGAGACGGATCCGGGTGGCGAAACAGTAAGGAGTATAGTTACCCATAAGAAAACGGAAGGAAAATGAAGGGAACCAAATGGTTGAGAAAAAGGGAAAAGTAACCGATGTTTCCCCTAAATTATATTATGTCACAATTTCTAAGGACATTAGGTGATTGTATTTGAAAAGAAGCTTAGCTTAGAAAGCTGGAAATGGATATGAGGCTCAGGAGAGCAAAGTAATTGACAGTTTTGTAGAGGTCAGGAGGACCTACGAAGGATTATTTAAAGAGGAATTCATACGAATAAGGACATCGAAGTGTTTACCTTGAAATAATGGTGGTGATATGGTTACTTAAGAGCATAAGGATTGTGTAAATCCTATCATGAGGAATGCGTAGGTATAGCAAGGAAACCGAATAGATTATATGTGCGATGTTAAAAGAGATTTGTCGGTGATGAGCCATAGATAATGGTCCTTCTAGCGTAAAAGAAGTAATTAAAGGTACCTTAAAACGATTTGAAAGCCAATATCGGCAAAAGCAAGAGAAATTAGTAACGATGCGACTTAGCGAATAACGAAAAAGGCGACTCTAGGAAAAATAAGGACGAAGCTGGAAGACAAAGGTGAGTATGAGGAGTAAGATGGAACTATCATCAACAAATTCATGATTTCCTTGCACGCCATAAAATAACAAAGACAACACTAGAAAACCCTAAAGTGAGGTACTACGAAGATGTACCTTCGCAATTTTAGTGCAACTTGGCATAATGGGCTAGTATCACTCTTGTTAAGGGGGTAATCCCTTAACAAGTGATTAGTCACAAACGAAGCTAATATTTTCAAGTACCGGCAAACGCGTCCAACGTCAAACCAAAGAAGGATGAAAGGACGCGAGAAGCCATTGAGACGTTTCTTTAAGTGAGAAAGCAAACGATAAAGGAAAATACACCAAGTGACCAATGGAAATGAGTAGTCACCAACGATCGATATTCCAACGTCTCTCACTATTTTATTGCAACTCCCGTTACGAACCGTTTGTTCATTTTACACCTCCGTATTGCCATTCTTATTATCAATCCATTATTTAGTATTGATCTAGGCAAGATTGACAGCCCGCAACGATAACATGCGATTAATCTCCAGTCGTCTCAAGAAGTGAGCGACATTCGTAACCTTTCTCTTTTTCGAAGTTTCTAATCAAGAGAAATTTTAGGGAACCGAGGAATGGATGCCCCCAACCCTAGAGTTAAAAGCTCGCAAGAAACCAAGAATCGTGATAAAATCTTGTTTGACTTTCCCACATTATATGACTCCGTGTAGACACTCCTACTGTTGGTCTATCCATTTTTACTACCGTATGAATGATCGAACTTCGAGGACGAAGTTTCAGTTAAGGGGGTAATGATGTAACAACCCTCAATTTCCGACTAGGACAATTTACTTAGACTTATCTAGGTATCTATCCCTAGAGGTTTATTAAGAGAATTGGCCTTCTAGACATTTCGGCATGGTGATAATTGCCCTCTAGTTCAATGAAGTATTGTAGGTGACTAGCTATCTTATAAATGCCATGAATAATAACTATAATCATTCAACACAATCTCAAGCTAAAAACTAGTTCTAATTGAACTTGACAAAAGGTCAACGAACCAAAAACTTTATTTCGAGGAGTTAAGTTATATAAATAATAAAGTGAGTCTCACAAGTTGAGATATCAATCAAAATTCTTATAAATGTCCAACAAATCAATCACCAAACCAATTTAAGTAAATATGGCATGAGAATAAAGATTTCTATCTCAAAGCATATTTATAAACTAATATGTACATAAAAATGCTTGAATAATAATAAGCATATGTATATGTCTAATACAAATGCAAAATGTACATAAAATGACTTAAGTAGCTAAATTAAAAACACAAAAGTATGATATATACTTGAAACACAAAACAACTAATTATACTTACATATAAACATTATATTACTCTTACAAAACAAATACCCACTTAAAACATATATACATATACATACTTACATACACACTTTTTATAATAAAAAAAAGGGTAAAAACCCCTTCACTCCCCCCTTTAGGACCGGCCCCCCCCCTCCCCCCTCTCACACACTTTCATTTCAAAAATAACACTTCACTTACACTTTTCTTGTAACTCTCAAACCCTCTTACACTTCCAACAAACACACCACTTCATTTTCTCTCTCAAAAACACATTCTTCTTCTTCTTTTCTCTTAAATTTTCTGCACTTTCTCTTCTCTTCTTCCTCTCCATTTCGGCCCAATTAATCAACAAAAAGGCAAGGGAAAAATCATCTTAATCAATAATAATAATAAGGGTTAAGCAAGGGTTGTTTCAAGCAAGATTAAGGGTTGTTTTAAGCTTGGAAAAAAGGGTTATTTGAGGCTTTAGGGTCACGAAATTTCTGCCCAAAATCACTTTCAAATCCGAGTTCTTCAAGGGTATAAATCTTCATCTCTTTACTAGATCTATCTTGCTCTTGCTTATTTTTCAAAGATTTTATCAAAAGTTTATGTTTCCTTCTTGTTTTCCTTGTAATATACACTTGATGAAGGCAAAGTTGATAGGATCTTTCTCCTCATGCATATGCATGTCGAAATCTATGAGAAAGATCCAAGGATTCAACAAGTTTAAGACCCAAAAGTGTGGTTATAGATTAGTAGCTTTTAAAGTGATTTTCCTTTTCATAGATCTATATGTTTTTGTATATTTTGAAGAATATATTTCTGAGATTTTTCATTAAAAGATGTTTTTATGTTGTTGAAAGTTAGATCTATAAAGATTGGTATTGAAAAGTGTTGATTTGTATGAATACATGTTAGATCTAAGAAAGTTGAATCTTGTTGTTGGATTATGAGATGGATGGACTTGTATTAAGTGAAAAATATGTTAAAAGAGGTATAATAATCTGGAAATTTGATGTTAAGAGGTATAAAAATAAAATATTAATCTTGTAAATGATGAACTCAAGTGTTAATAAAGCAAGAATGGTCATTGGTGTGTTGTTTGGACCCAAATGCTTCTGACAGAATTATTCTTCTGTCTTTGGACGGATAAACTGGGCATGTGAGGGCCGTTTCAAGAAAAACTTTCAAAATAAAAGTTGTAGATAAAAGAGTTAAGTTTAACCTCAAACTGGAATCACTCAAAAACACTAAACCAAACCAAAGATATGATTTTTCTACCAAAAGTGGTCAAAACTGGATTTTTGTCTTAATGTTGAGTCAACTTTGACGATTTTTAATTTCTTAACCAATAGGTTTCAGAAGTTTAAACATGGTGTGAACTGAGTTCAAAGTGTCCCTAACTTAAAATAAAATTGGGAGATTTTTCTTAAATGTTCATCATAGAAATCTTTTATAAAATATATTGAGTCGCACAGCAGCAAGCTTTCTGACCAACTTTGGTTTTGTAATTTTTAGAGGTAGTAAACAATGTCTGAAAATTTAGCAAAAATTCACATAAATATAGGACACATATATGTCTCTGTACAAAAATCACCAACGTCCAAATAATTCAACTTAACTAAAAATGACTACTCAACATTTTATGAAAATAAGTGTTAAAACAGAAAATTCCAAGTAAAAGTTCTTCACAACAAAATAAGCTAAAAGTCACTAGATTGCAACTTTAATCAACTCCAACAATCTCGTAACAAAAAGTATTATAAACCTACTGAGAATATGTCAAATAAAAGTTATAAAACTTAACTTGGTTATTAAATGGCAAAGGCAAGCCTACAAATCACTAATTCGGTTCATATAAGCACTAACCGAAAGCTTTAAATTGCACACATCACACCACCACCACTATCACGACTTAAGGCACCAAAATATAATCAAAATTCTGTAAATAATGAAATAAGGATGAAAATCCATTTTGACGCATTTGAATTGCTCGAAAAATGAGGCTTAAATCACTATTTCGGTAAACGATTTATAAGCTTAGAATCCTCAAAGTGAGCAAGACACAAGAGAGGTTGAATTGATATGATTTTCCCATGATAAAAGTTGCCTAAAAGGCCTGAGGTTTTTAGCCAAAAAGTTATGTGGTGATTTCTAAGAGTTGCTATTAATTATTAAATTTAAATGATAATTAAAAAGGTAAATAAATAAATAAATAAATTATATAAATCATGAAATTGGTTAAATAATCACAACCAATGATGAAAGTGACTAAAACCTACTGGAATAAAATCATTTTAAGTCAAGAACAAATGTCATATAAATTAGAAATAATTAAGTAAGTGAAAATCACTAATAAATAACTATTTTTAAATTAATAGAAAAATTACATAAATAAATATATATATCACAATATTCTAAGTTAAAAGGCATAATAATCAGAATATAACCCAAATATAATTAGCCACGAATTATAAAGGCAAGTGAGGTACTTAAAAGTATTTTTAAAGAATTATTTGATTAATAAATCAAGAAAATGAATAAATAATTAATTAAATAATATTAAATTAAATAAATAGTTATAAATCAGAAAGTATTCATAAATATTAATATTATGAAGTTACTAATGTCAAATATTATAATCAAGCAAAGCACACAATGGGAACCATGATAATCAAAGGCAAGTTACCGAAATTCTAACAACTTATAACTACATGTATAATGAAAGTGACCCTTTTACGCCAACACTCTCTACAACCAAAAAGATGCAAATATTAACAATATACTTGGATCCCAAAATTTATGACAACATAATGAAAGTGGCATTTCTTAGTGATGGCTTAAGATAGGAACTTACGTATATTAGTCCTATCGTAGGGATAGTCTTGGCTTGAAGTGTGACTGAGGAATATGACGGATATATGGTCAAGGAAGCGATAGATGGGAAGTACCCATTTTGGATGAGTGAATATAATATGCGGCATATCAAGGTGAGTCATAGCCCCCTTTCAAACTCTTTTTTATGTTTTACTTGCGGGGTGAAAAGCATGATTAATTAAAATGACTTTCTCTTATGAAATGATTCTTTGGATTAATGATAATGATGTGGGAATTATATTGTATGTTCAACGTGTTATATGTTATATGATGAGCTTGAGTACTGTCAAATGGTGGTCCCCTGTACACTACTATTAACTCATTTGAGGCCTGTAGTTAGAGGGTTGCGCAACTAGGACTTGTCCCCTTATCCACTATTATAGGTAACGGTGGGATGTTTGGTCTGCCTTGGTGGCCACCTTCATCGCCAGTCTGGCCTCGCGGTGCTCTAACTACTATATATTTATGGGCGTCTCCATGGCACGACCCTTGGTTATCTTTATGCACGTGATTGACAGCATGTGCTTATCATTATCTTATCATTTGGGACATTATATCTGATTATTGGGACATAACCGGTCTTAGCAGTGGCTCAAGAACAATCTCATCAAATTATGTCATGGTAGTCTTACCATTGACCAAGAGGTATTGATATTATATTGGATGGAAATTGTGGATTGAACATACGGTTTGGGTATTGGACCTTATATGGAATCTTGAAAGCTGCCGAAATTGGCGATATTGAAGTATTGATGACCGAATGGTTTTGGTATAATAAATGATTAATCGGCTGATATATTTTTCTGTCACGATAAATGTGACAAATGAGAACTTTATAATTTACCATGGATTCTCAACTATTTTGAAATGGATAGGTAATGAGATTTACTTGCAAATCTATGCACTCACCAACTACGTTTTCGTAGTTGACACTTTTTCTTCATGCTTTTCAGGAATTTGCGTAAGCTTTGAGGAATTATATGCATCATGATTATTTGCATTACACTTGGGAGTCAAAGATCAAACCTTGTGACGGGCAATGGAATCCGCCCTGATCATTGTAGTATATCATCTCATGTATTTGTTATTTGTTTCGTGGACTCAATACTCAAGTATGGTAGACGTATTGTACTTGGGAATTGGTTCACATGCTTGTGCATTGTAAAATTATTTTCATCAAATAAAGCTATGGTGAATACTATCTATTATCCTTTGTTTGAATACTCGACTTTCTGTACATCTCATCATTCCGCCGTGGTTGGGGTGTTACAAAACTAGAGAGAGAAAGTGTGTTTGGCTGGAAGATTAGTTTGCATCAAATGAGGTGAAAGGTTACAATATTCATTAAGGAAGGGGTTTATATACCTATACACAATTTACATTAAACCCCCTTCCACACTTGATCATTTATGTAAGTCCCAACTCAATAGATGGTACTACTGAAGACACCTCTATGTCGATGGTGGAGTTATTTTGCAATATATGCACTGAACTGGAGACGACCAGTTGCAGTGTGTATATACCAAGTTCTAGATAGATTACTTATTTAAAAGACAATAAGTAAAGAACAATGCAATAATACAAATACTTGTAAAATAAATTGATGAGACAATATGTAATTTTCAAGTGTAATTTATTTATTGATGTTAAATAAATTACAAGGTTGTTGCGGAACCAAGATAATACAAGAATGTAAATATCCTAACAACCTATGAACTACAATTGATCTACACTCAGAATTTCTCTAAACAATCGAAACACTTAAAGTTGTGAAATGTTCCTTTTTACGATTGAGAGAATATTGCACAAGTTCACCAAGAATATTGCAGGTATGCAAAGTGTGAAATCTATCGAAGTGTATTCGAAGAAGTAATATTCTTGTTGTGCAATGACTTGTATTTATAGGAAAAGTTAACATTGGGATGTTAACTTTAGCCGTACAAATGTGGTTGAGAGCATTTAAGGAATAGCATTTAATTCCTTAAAATGTAGTGTAAAGTTGCAGGATAAAGCAACTTTATTCAACCAGCTTTATGTACCTTTTAGTAATTAAATAATAAGATAAGTCTTATTATCCGGGTAAAAGGACATAAAGCACAAAGTCAATTCCTCGTAATCAGTGTAAAGCTTTGTAAGAGCTTTCCACTGATGGTCTCCAGTTTGTAACTGACTAGAATGTCAACTGGGCTTCGCTGCCATTGTCATTCTCTATCTTCCACTTGTTGTCTTCGACTTCAACTGGAATGATTCTTCAACTGGTCAGTTCTCAACTGGAGGAAGTCTTCAGTTGCGTTGACTGTATGGTGCAACTGGACTTCAATATATTTCTGGACAAATCTTCTGGGTCTCCAGTTCACTGGACAGTTTCACTGGGTTTCCAGGTGCAACTGGAGACTGGCCAGTTTACCAGTAAACTGGTCCTAACAAATTCCCCCTATTTGTCTAGAAATATTGCCAAGTCTTTTTCAGTTCTTGTATCTGTACAAGTGTGAACTGGAGAGACTTGTTCAATTTAAATCTATCTAAGTTTCCAAGGCATTTTTATAGATCAATAAATGCCTTAGGTTTTTTTTTTAGGTTTGTTAGATTTTAATCTATTATCTACCTTGTGGTTACAGACTGGTAACTTAATTTATACAAGGAAATGAAATTTATACAAGTTACAGAATGTAAAACAAAATACAAGTAGATAACTGAAAAGAAAGAACTTAATGAGATGGCCATTCGCCAGTTCTTCTTCTCTTGGTCACTGAAGATATAGGTTGTGAGTCTTCAGGGTCAATATTCAACTTTAGCTCCAGATTTTCTTTGTGTTGAATCTTGCCCCTTAGGAAGTTCACCCATGCTTTCTCAAACCTATTCTTTTGTGCCTTTACATCCAACACATTCACCATTTCAACCCATTCACTGAACCCATACTGCATTGCACCAGGATTGTCAGTTTTAACCAGTGGCCCTCTGGTATAACTAACTTCAACTTGAAAGACTTTGGTGCCTGGCTTGATTGTTACATTGACACCATTGATAGTACCACTATGTCTTCTGGTTGACTTGATCTGGGAGTAATAGCTTCTTGCTTCAGATTCATTTGTTATTTTTATACTCCCAGCACCAGCAGCCAGTACAGCGGACTTGATGTCTTCATTAGATACCTCGCCAGTTGGTTCAACAAATGTGCTAAGGTCAGCATCTCTGGTCAGTGGTCTTCTTGGTTGAGGAATCCTTCTTGGTGGATTCAATACCTTCTTCACAACCTTCTTAACATTTTCAATTCTTTTTAGAATCCCACTGGCCCTATTCTCCTTAGCCTTCTCCACTGATTCAGCTTCTGGCATCGAATTCAGCTTCATCATCAGGATAGTGTCTGTTCAGTTCAACATCAAGCATTTCTTTCAACTGGTCAACTATCCTGGGATCATTCTTAATTCTGGCATACTCCTCCTTAGTGATTCCCAAAAGATTGGCATCACTCATATCAAGTAGTTTGATCTGTGCAAGATGTGCTCTGGCTTCAACTTGGTTGGCTTGTTTCATCTTCTTTCTTTCTTTAATTTGATTACCAAGTCTGGCCAGTTGTTTGCTTACACTATCAGAAACTGGAGGAAGTACATCAGCATTGCCAGTTTCTAACATAGGAATATCAGTGGCCGGCTGGGCAGATACATCAACAGCTAAACCTTTTCCTTTATCCAACACATTCCCCCTATCACTCATATCACCAGTTTGCTCACCAGCTTCAGTACTGGCAGCTACAACCATTTCCCTACCAGCTTGACTTCCAGATGGAGTTCTTTCAGGTGCAACTGGTGGAAGGACTGCACTTCTTTCCCCCTTGGCAGCATCTAGACCTGCCCTAATAACTTCCCATTCAGAAGGGTGAGATGGCAACCGGTTAAGAGGCTGCCATGTTTGCATGTCCTTGCACTCCTTGAAAGTCCCACACATCATCCTGAAAGACCTCCACAAATGGTTGGTCTCCTTTGACTGGGTCAAAACATTTGCAGTAACTTGTTCTTGACCAGTTTTTAATTCATTTAAGATCTTGGAGTCTTCATCCAAACCAGATACAACCTTTTCCTTCACTTCCTCATCCTTCTTCTTCAAACTTTCCACTTCAGTTGTCAGTTTATCCAAAGACTGGGCATGAAGGGATACCTGGGTGTTCAAATTTTCAATGCTGCCTCTCAACTGGTTGATCTCACTGGTGAGTGGGGCCAGATCAACCTGAGGAGTGGCCAGCTTGGTGATCTCAGACATCATCCTTTCAATCAGTTGTTGTTCTCTTGCACCCAGCGTATCCTCTATCTTCTGATGAAGTCATCAACTGCTCTCCAAGTTCAGTCACATTTAGGCCAGGTTTTTCAATCAATTCCTTTACCTGCCTTTCAATCTCCCTCAAATCTACTTTAGATGTTCTTACAGTGTTGCCAAGCAGATTGGAGATTGAGGTTGTAACCTTGGACTGAGTAAGGTCAAAGGCTTCTTTCAAAGTACCAGCCAGATTGTTGCAGCCAGTGACCAACTCATTTAGCTTATTGAACACCAAGTCTTCATTTGATGAAAACTTGTTAATCCCCAGATCAACCACTTTAATGTTTGTCAAGTGATCCTTGTGGTATCTGGAGAAAGACTTGGTGTTTTTCTCAAGTGTCTTTTGAATCTCCTCCACCCTAGTAAGAAGGTTTTGGAGATCGGCTTGTAAAGAGACAACTTGACTATCCAGTGACGAAGGAGAAGGTGTCACTGGACCAGCAGCAGTTACTACTGGAGCAACTGGAGGAGGCAAACTAAGAGAAATCTCCCCAGTTGTCATACCAGCAGTTGAAGAAATAATAGGAGTGGTGGTAGAAGAAAGGACTGGAAAAACAATGTGTTGTTCATGCTGAGAATGCTCAGGTGTGAACAACGGCGGCGGTGGGGGTGGCATTTCTCGAAGGAGTGAGAATTGCCCAGTTGGTGAAGGAGCCATACGTCTGTTTCCAGACATATAGTTATAAGTTGGGAATGGTATATCAGTAGGCACATTTTGTTGGGATGGTGAAAGTGAAATTGATGCATCTGGAAGCGAGACTGGAGATGAAGGGTTTTGATCTGGTACAGCAGAATCAAAAATCTCCAAGTCTGAAGCAGTTCCTTCAGAATCCGAAGACTCTATAAGGATTTCCTCGTCATTAACATTCATGTCCAGATCCATGAATGTAACTGAGGGCTGACTAGAAAGGTCAGTCTCCAGATGACCTTCCCCAGTTTCCTGGATGGGTGCATCTGTTGGAGGATCAGATACCGAAGTATCTTCACCAGGGATAGATGTGATTGGAGTTGCTTCAGTTATGGTTGCTCTATCCTCAACCACAACATTAGACGAACTGGAGGGTCCCTCATTATTTTGAGGCCCGCCCAGTTGTCTTTCTGACTCACCTTCAATTGGTGCATCAGTTGAAGCGAATGCCAGTTGCATTCGTTCTGGAATTTCGACCTCTCCAGCTTCAGATACCAGAGAGTCTAAATTCCTCAACATATCTGGAGCAGTGTACGGTGAATCTGTACTTAAGTATGCTTCTCTGCCCAGAATATGTTTAAAACAGAGAGAGAGAACCTTGAGAAGGGGATACAAACACCCCTTGTGCCCTTCAGCTTTTGTACTAGGCTTCTAAACAAGATATCTGCAAAGTCAACTCTCAATCCATTCCACAAGCAGTAAGCCATTTCTGCTTGTGAGGAGTTTTGATCTGGTACAGCAGAATCAAAAATCTCCAAGTCTGAAGCAGTTCCTTCAGAATCCGAAGACTCTATAAGGATTTCCTCGTCATTAACATTCATGTCCAGATCCATGAATGTAACTGAGGGCTGACTAGAAAGGTCAGTCTCCAGATGACCTTCCCCAGTTTCCTGGATGGGTGCATCTGTTGGAGGATCAGATACCGAAGTATCTTCACCAGGGATAGATGTGATTGGAGTTGCTTCAGTTATGGTTGCTCTATCCTCAACCACAACATTAGACGAACTGGAGGGTCCCTCATTATTTTGAGGCCCGCCCAGTTGTCTTTCTGACTCACCTTCAATTGGTGCATCAGTTGAAGCGAATGCCAGTTGCATTCGTTCTGGAATTTCGACCTCTCCAGCTTCAGATACCAGAGAGTCTAAATTCCTCAACATATCTGGAGCAGTGTACGGTGAATCTGTACTTAAGTATGCTTCTCTGCCCAGAATATGTTTAAAACAGAGAGAGAGAACCTTGAGAAGGGGATACAAACACCCCTTGTGCCCTTCAGCTTTTGTACTAGGCTTCTAAACAAGATATCTGCAAAGTCAACTCTCAATCCATTCCACAAGCAGTAAGCCATTTCTGCTTGTGAGGAGTTGATCTGGTCAAGACCACCAGAACTCCCACCCATACTCTCCACCAGGTGGATGAAAAAGTACCTCCATGAAGGTGTAAGACCCTTCATGGTCATCGCATCCTTCGTCTTCAAAACTCCATTCTCCAAGCACTCCTTGTGTCCCATTTCAAGGAGGACTTGGCGAAAATTAACATTTGAGGGTAAGACGACTGGAGATTCACCCTCTCTCCAGTAATTGAGGTGTAAGGCATCCCTCAATACGTCAGCGGACAAGGTACACTGGATTGTTCCATCCTTTAATGTGAAACTGATGGAGGAACAATCGGAAGAAAGAGTGGCAGTGTACCAAAACTCACACAAGTAGTTGTGAAACAACTTGCGTGGGTTTAGAAAGAATGAGGGTCCTATTGGAGAATCCTTCAAAAAATTTTGGATTCTACCAATAAGGGTATTGGACCCTTGAGATCCTTTTAAGCTTGCCATCGGATTATTAGGATTGAGTTTGATGACCGAAGCATTACTAGGAGCACCAGATGCCGGTTTGACATCTGGTGAAGGAGCATATGGAACAGTCAAGAGATTTACATCTCTTGAACGGGATGATCTAGGTGCCATTGGAAAATGAAATTGAAGTTTGGGAATTAAGGTTCTTGATTTGTGAAGCAGAGAGAGAAATGAAGCAATTTTGATGATTGGGAAGTAAATGAAAGAATGTAGAAGGAAGTAAATGAGTTCGGAGTAAATAAGGGTATTTATAAGGGATCCATGATCCCAATGAAATACAAAAATTATATTTTATTTAACCAAAACAACTTTGTAGATATTTTAACAAAAGAAGTTTGAATTTTGAAATAAAATCATAATTTGCCATGTCAACATTAAATGCTACCATGTCAGCATTAAATGCTACGACGGCTTATCTTACCCACGCGCCCACTCACTTTTTATTTTCTCTCAGCACAAATAGAACCGTGTGAGAAGTGACGTAAAAGAGTAGCTATAAACACGTCTGCGAGACTCACGATTATCAAGTGTTTTTTAAAGACCAGCTCGAGTACGAGCCATCCTGCCGCTGTCCGCGACAGGCGTTGGTTGTGCTAGTAATTTCGTAACATGTTGTCACACATATATATGAAACGATCATACTGTGTTCTTGGTTATTTTGTGCTGGTCACGTCTCCTAGGTTTTTTTATCGACACCCACTTCACTTTTGACGTTTGGACGACCTCTTCTTTTTTCATTCCTTTTTTTTCCTCCCTGTTGTTTTTTTCCACTCGTGTCCTTAGTGACTCCTTTCCTATTTCATTTTTTTTGTGTGGTGTGCGCACGCATATCTGGTTTTTTTCTGCCGATATGTTTCTACATCCGTTCTGACGTTTCACATGTGCGTCACCTTCAACCAATAAAGTGTAGACACATCTAGAGTGTAGTTATCGAGAGAAGCCAAATTAATACGGTTGGAGGGTGTACATTGTTTGACACCCACCGTTTTTCAACAGACCCCCTGACTTTCGGCCTTCCTTTCCTAAAGGGTGGCTTAGTGAGGTTAATCATATTGAGTTGGCAGTGTGTCTGTACGTGTGTGAAAGAGAAAGGCGTATATGAAACTTGCACACTCTCCTGAGCGGATTCGACGTAATAGGGAGCATTGACAAGTCACTAGCAAGATGGTACGTGGATAGCTGAAGACGGTTATTGTAATCTCCCGAGATTGTATGGCCTACGAGATCTACGTCGTCTATATACAGATGAAGTGTGTCGCGTGTGTACCCATTGATGCATTGTACCCTTCTTTGATGAAAATATGTAACAACACAAGATCCATAAGATATATGCGCCCGTTTAAGGAATATTTTGAAATCATATTAACACCAGTCGCTTTTTTCTGCCTTTCTTTTCTTTCTTGATGAGATGTTTTAACTTCTTGTCGCTCTTTCCTCTGTAGTTCATCGACGACCTGTTTGTTTTCTCATCGAGAGGTTTTCTAAAAACATCAGCTAACTGTTTGTCAGTGGGGATGAAATGTAATTCAATGTCTCCTTTCATAACATGATCACGAATAAAATGATACCTGATGTCAATATGCTTTGTTTTGGAGTGCATCACTGGGTTGTGAGATATAGCAATTGCACTGGTGTTGTCACAAAAGATTGGGGTCCTTGTATACTTTTGACCATAATCTAGTAACTGGTTCTTGATCCAGAGAATCTGGGCACAACAACTGGCCACAGAAATGTACTCTGCCTCGGCAGTGGACATAGAGGCTGAAGTCTGCTTCTTGCTGGTCCAACTTACCAGTTTTCCTCCAAGGAAATGACAACCACCAGTTGTTGATTTTCTATCTATCTTACAACCTGCATGATCTGAATCTGAATAACCCATTAGATCTAATCCTGAGCCTTTGGGGTACCAAGACCAAGATTAGGACACCCTTTCAGGTATCTAAAGATACGCTTTACAGCGTGCAAATGTGATTCTTTAGGGTTAGCCTGAAACCTGGCACATAAACATGTTGCAAACATTATATCTGGTCGACTGGCAGTTAAATACATTAGTGAACCAACCATACCACGATAGTCAGTTATGTTCACTAGTTTGCCAGTTGGGTCAGAGTCCAAATTTAATGGTGCTGCAATAGGTGTGTTTTTCGATGGGATTGAATCATATTTGTATTTTCTTAACAAATCTCTCACATATTTTCCTTGGTTTATGAAAATTCCATTTTCAGTTTGCTTAATCTGAAGACCTAAGAAAAATGTTAATTCACCCATTAAACTCATCTCATACTCAGATGACATGATTTTAGAAAACTTTTTACACATTGCATCATCAGTTGAACCAAATATGATGTCATCAACATAAATTTGTACCAATAAGATATTACCTCTTTCTTTCAAGATAAATAAGGTATTATCTATTGCACCTCTTTGAAAGCCATTTTTAAGAAGATGTTTAGTTAGAGAATCATACCAGGCTCTTGGGGCTTGTCTTAGACCATACAATGCTTTGTTCAGTCTATAAACCCAATGAGGATGCTTCTCATCGATGAAACCTGGAGTCTGGTTAACATAAACTTCTTCTTCCAATGTTCCATTACGGAACGCACTTTTGACATCCATCTGGAAGACCTTGAACTGCAGATGGGCTGCATAAGCCAGAAATATTTTGATGGCTTCAAGTCTTGCAACTGGAGCAAAAGTTTCATCAAAGTCAACGCCCTCTGCTTGACAATAACCCTGGGCAACTAGTCTGGCCTTGTTTCTTACAACATGGCCATCTTCATCCATCTTATTTCGGTAGACCCATCTTGTACCAATGGGTTCTTTCTTTAACCCTGGTGGACAAGGAACAAGCTCCCAAACATTGTTCCTTTCAAACTGGACGAGCTCTTCTTGCATAGCTTCCACCCAGCTTGGGTCTGCCATAGCCTCGTCAATCTTCTTTGGTTCAATTAAGGATAAAAAGGTGACGTTTAAGCATTGCTCACTGGTGGCTCTTCTAGTCTGAACCCCACTATTTGGATCTCCCACAATCTGTTCAATTGGATGTGCTCGAGTCCATATAGTGTATTGACTAGGCTGGTGAACTACAATATCAGTGCAAGTCACCTGGCGATCTTCTTCAGTTGCAGTAGCTTCTGGAGGAGGATCGGTCCAAACTACTTCTACATCCTCATCAGAGTCAATGAGGTCACGATTAGCATCATGAAATTCTTCATTCAAAGGCATTTCTTGAAGAACTGGAGAAGTAGGAGTTTGAACTGGTGCTGATATTGGAGTGGCACGTACATCAGATCCAATCACCAATTCTTGTGGTAAGTTGAAATTGATGGAGGGATAAAATGATGTGTCACTGGTGCTTTTCTTCTTCTTAACTGGTTCCAATTTGTTGTAACTGGAAACATCTTTTGGTGAAACAACTGACTGATGAACTTGGTCAGTTTCACCAAAATTGATTGGAACGACTGGAGTAATATCAAGGCTTGGTCTCTTGTTGATTGCTTCAGTTGATTCATCGAATGTGACATGAATTGTCTCATGAACCTTTTGGAGTCTATAATTATAAACTCTAAAGGCCTTTCGAATATCTGAATAACCTAAAAATACCCCTTCATCAGCTTTTGCATCAAACTTTCCAAGCTGACTGGAATCGTTTAAGATATAAACTGGACAACCAAATACATGAAAGTATCCAACATTTGGTTTACGATTCCTGAGTACTTCATAGGCAGTCTTCTTATGTCTCTTGATGTAGACTGACCGGTTTTGGGTGTGACAAGCAGTTGCAACTGCCTCAGCCCAAAAACTGGTGGGAAGACCTGATTCAGATAGCATACTTCTGGATGCTTCTATCAGTGTGCGATTCTTTCTTTCCACAACTCCATTCTGCTCTGGAGAGTGTACTGATGAGAAGTTTTGAGAGATGCCAGTGTCATTTCAAAATGTTTCAAGTACCTTATTTTGGAATTCAGTACCATTATCACTTCGCAACTGACAAACTTTTCGAGTATACTTGAGTTCAATTCTTTTGATGAGAGAGATGATTTCAGCAGGTGCATCACTTTTGGATCTAAGGAATACCACCCAGCAGTATCTGGTGAATTCATCAACCACAACTAGAGTGTACTTCTTTCCAGCTCTAGTTTGAACATTCACTGGACCAAAGAGATCCATATGTAGCATGTGAAGAGGTTCAGTGATGCTAAAGTTTTGCCTAGTTTTGAAACTGGCTCTTTTCTGGTTGCCCATCTCACACCCTGGACATGGCTTTTCTTTATTGAAAGAAATTTGAGGTATCCCATCAACCAGTTGCTTGCGAGACAACTTGTTAATATTTTTGAAATTAAGATGGGATAATCTTTTATGCCATAGCCAGTTGGTGTCCTCATCAGCCTTGGTATAGAAACATTGCTCTTTTGGAGCTGGTTCCATATCCATGATGTACACATTTCCTTTTTTTGGTGCAACCATCACCACTTTCCAATCCTTGTTAAATATGGTGCCTTGTGCAATATCGAACAAAACTCTGAAGCCATCATCACAAAGTTGGCTGACACTGATCAGGTTGTATTTCAAACCATTCACAAATGCAACTCTTTTGAATTCGACTTGTCCATTATTGAGCACACCATATCCTTCAGTCTTTCCAGATTGATCATTACCAAACGTCACTGGCGGTCCATCTTGGACAGTGAACTCTTCAAGCAGGGGCTTACATCTGGTCATAGTCCGGCCAGCAGCGCTGTCCAGATACCAGATATTCTTCTTTTGATCGCCCTGCACACACACAAAAATCATTAGTTATTTTTGTGAACCCATCTTTTCTTGATGGGTTCACTGGACTTCTCTATAGAAGTCACAGTAGATTGTTGTGGTGTTGAACCGGAGGCTGCATCTGGAGCTTTTTCACCAGCTCCAGGTGCAGGAGTAAAAACGATTGGTAGTTGATACTTACTCCCCTTATTTTTACCAGATTTAGTTCCAGATGGAACATTCTTTTGTTTAGGTTTTGAAGGGAGTGGTTTAATATTTTGTTTGAAAACTGGAGGTAATGAACCTCCTTCCAGATTTCTAATCCGGGCAGTACAACTCTGAACCTGTCGAGACAAAAGTTGGAGTTGACTTTCCAGATTAACCAAAATATTATTTTCATCAGGCAACTGAACCTTGGACCTTGGTTCAGTTAGAGTTTTAGTCTGTCGGGTCTTGGGCACCTTAGACTTTTGAGGTAAAGGCTTGTTACCAGTGGCCTTTTTAACTGGAGCATTAGCCTGTTTGGCTCCAGGTTTAACCTCAAAGGGGTGGTCTCAATAGGTTCAGTTTCAACAGCTTCAGGTTGATCATAAGGTGTTTCAACTTTGAGAGCTGGAGGCAATGCATGAAGATCTGGTATGAGAGCTGCCATCTCCAAATCTCCAGATTTCCATGCATTCTTCTGGGCATCGATAGTTCTTGAAAATACATCATAGTTTTTACCAGATGCTTTTACCCATGACTTGATAATCTTTTGTTCTTTTTCAAGATTAGAAAATAATTTTTGATTATCAAGTTCTAAAGCCTCAATTTTTAAAACTGACTCCTTGAGAGCCAACTGGACACTTTGTAAATCATTCAGTTGTAGTTTAACATTGTTCAGTTCAATTAAGATAGTGTCAAGATATCTTTCACTATCAGCTCTAACAGTTTCCACAAAAGCTAAATCACCACTTAATGATTCAGCCAGGTCCAGTTTCAGTTCAGGGTCAACCTGATTATCATAGTCACATACCTTTTTCAAGATGATGTCCACCCATCTTCCAGTGATGACATCTTCTTTTGCCATGTGCTGCTGTTGATCTTCCAAGGCCATGAAACACATGTCCCTTTCCTCTTCTTCATCAGCTGATGAGTCATCAGAGTACTCCCATTTTCCCTCAGTTTATGCCATTAAGCACTGATCCTTTTCCTTTTCCATGGACAGGAGGGCAATCTGGGCCTTAAGCTTCTTGTATTTAGCTTTGTAGCTATCACCAGGCCGATTGAAATTAGGGACAGGGGGGCCAGTTTGGTTGTTCAACTGACTAGATCTGCATTCCTTCATAAAGTGACCTTTCTTACCACACTTATAGCAGGTAAGATTGGTTTTATCCAGAGAGCTGGAGCTGGAAGCATTGTTTGGGCCATTAAATCTTTTAGATTTATGCTTAAACCTGTTAAAGGTTTTAGCAATCATGGCTACCAGATCATCATCGTCAGTTTCATTACAACCATCACTGATTTGAGTGGTCAGGCCAGAGTTCAAGAAACTGTTTAACATCTCCTTCATTGAGTGTGCCAGCATTATTATCTTTAGTGAATCTGAAGGCTCCAGAGAGCGATGCAAGAGTATGGCTGTGCAAGGTTTTACCTTGTCTCAAGACAAGAACCATGTTTTCCCATTTGGAAGGAAGAATATCACAAAACTTCTCAAGAAGAATATCCTTATCCTTCTCTACACCCAAGCCTCTCAGCTGATTAATGAGGCTAGAAAATCTGGTGTATGTACCAGTTAGACTTTCATTGGGTAAGGCAAAGAAGGATTCATACTTCTTGTTCAAGGCAACTTTCCTGGTGACAATAGTGTCATCACCTCCTTCAAACTGAATAACTAATTGATCCCACATTGACTTTGCACTGGGAACAACACAAGTGTTGGAATTAGATCTTCAGGGACAGCTCCAAGGATCATGTTCTTGAGTCTGGTGTCCAGATCAACAAGTCTACGATCCTCATCAGACCAATGGTCTTCGAGCTTTTCTCTTGAACCTCTTCTTCCAGTTGGATCTAGAAGAGGACTTACCCAAGAGACATGGGTATATATGGTCCATCCTTAAGGATTTTCAACATATACCTCTCAATCCCACCAAAATGCAAAAGCATTCTAGCCTTCCATGTACCAAAAGTCTCACTATTTCCATCGAATTTGGGAACAGGAGTGTTAGAATAATGTACATGGACGTGATTTGGGGCAGTAGGAGGAGGAGGGTTAGTATTAACATTTTGAAAAGGTTGGGCATTAGTATTCAAGGGGGTTTCACCTGAACCAGAACCATCTCCACCTTCAGTAGTGTTCATCTTAGCAGATCTAGGCAAGTTTATTAGCCTTCTGCTCTGATACCACTTGTAAGTCCCAACTCAATAGATGGTACTACTGAAGACACCTCTATGTCGATGGTGGAGTTACTTTGCAATATATGCACTGAACTGGAGACGACCAGTTGAAGTATGTATATACCAAGTTCTAGATAGATTACTTATTTAAAAGACAATAAGTAAAGAACAATGCAATAATACAAATACTTGTAAAATAAATTGATGAGACAATATGTAATTTTCAAGTGTAATTTATTTATTGATGTTAAATAAATTACAAGGTTGTTGCGAAACCAAGATAATATAAGAATGTAAATATCCTAACAACCTATGAACTACAATTGATCTACACTCGGAATTTCTCTAAACAATCGAAACACTTAAAGTTGTGAAATGTTCCTTTTTATGATTGAGAGAATATTGCACAAGTTCACCAAGAATATTGCAGGTATGCAAAGTGTGAAATCTATCGAAGTGTATTCGAAGAAGTAATATTCTTGTTGTGCAATGACTTGTATTTATAGGCAAAGTTAACATTGGGATGTTAACTTTAGCCGTACAAATGTGGTTGAGAGCATTTAAGGAATAGCATTTAATTCCTTAAAATGCAGTGTAAAGTTGCAGGATAAAGCAACTTTATTCAACCAGCTTTATGTACCTTTTAGTAATTAAATAATAAGATAAGTCTTATTATCCGGGTAAAAAGACATAAAGCACAAAATCCTCGTAATCAGTGTAAAGCTTTGTAAGAGCTTTCCACTGATGGTCTCCAGTTTGTAACTGACTAGAATGTCAACTGGGCTTCGCTGCCATTGTCATTCTCTATCTTCCACTTGTTGTCTTCGACTTCAACTGGAATGATTCTTCAACTGGTCAGTTCTCAACTGGAGGAAGTCTTCAGTTGCGTTGACTGTACGGTGCAACTGGACTTCAATATATTTCTGGACAAATCTTCTGGGTCTCCAGTTCACTGGACAGTTTCACTGGGTCTCCAGGTGCAACTAGAGACTGGCCAGTTTACCAGTAAACTGGTCCTAACAATTTACATTGTAAGTACAAAGGCTACAAATCAACTACTACAAAATATATTTCTAACACATATCTCTCTAACTCACTTAGCTCTTTTGTTGTAAACTGCTCATAACCAGCTTGTGTGTACTTCAAGATCTACAACATTTTCTTTGGTATGTTTCCTTTGTCCTTTTACTCATCTTAAATGGTGATTATTTATATGTTTATATGAAACATTGGTCTTTTAATTAATGTTTGCTTAGCTAACGAAATTGTTACATCAATGGTTAATATTGTTTGTTTATCATAAGACAATGAAAAACTCCGGTGCCTCTTCTAGCGATCCAAAAGGCAAAAGGCCAATGACTCAAGATGAAATTGAAAATCTTGAAAAAATGGCCAGGGAAAGCAATAGGGTCAAAAGGATCAAGCGGGAGGCCAAGATGTTAGGTATCTCCTATGAAGACTACAAGGTGATGATAGACGAGGATGCCAACCTTTTTGAGAAACAAACTACCGAAGATGAAAAGCTGGCAAAAATTTTATCTCAATTTTTAAAAGAGGAAGAATCTATTCTTGTGAACCGTCAAATAAAAGAAGATGAAAAGTTCTGTAAGTCCCAAATATAGATGATTAAACCCGACTGGCAAGTAGTTCTAACTGGAAGATGACCAGTTCAGAATACGATCCAGATATGGATGAACAATACGATAAAGATACTGAAAGTAAATGCAAGAAACAGTAAGGGCTGAAACTATATAAATAATATGTATAAATCAAGTATGTAGCATTGAGACACGATGTATTTTTCAAGGTATTTGATTTATTGATATATAAACAAATACAAAGGTTGTTGCGGAACAAAGATAAACACCCAAGTGTAAATATCTAAACAACCTAGAAATACAAGTGATCTAATAACTTGGAAATACTCGTAAGGATTACTTAGAGTATATCTCACAAGTTGCAATGCAATGGTTTCAAGCCATTTGCAAGTTGTGAGAAGACTTATATTTATAGACCAAGTCCATGATGACGTGGACCAGATCGTACAAATATGGTTGGGAGTATTTAAGGAATTAAACCTAATTCCTTACAAGAGTACTTTTAAGGTTTAGATGTGTAAGTCAATTGATGTGACTTATCAAACCTTATTCCCAACCTTTACTTTACCTTGTACCTTTAATTAATAGTTAAATCTATTAACCGGGTAAAGAAATGTAAAGTAAAAAGTCTTCCTCGTAATCAGTGTAAAAGTGTGTAAATACTTTTACACTGAGATGCTTCAGTCTTCGATCAGGTAGAATCAGCTTCTGAGCTCCACATCTGAGTTGATTCTCTTTCTTCAGACTTCAGTCTTTAACTTCATTCTGAACGGTATTCTGATACGTTGATCTGAACTGAAGTGAAGCTTCAGTGAACTAATTCTGAACGACTTCAGAATTCTGTACAAGTTTTCTTCACTGAGCTTCAGTTATTTCTGAACAAATTATACTTGGTCGATTTTCGACCTAACAAATTCCCCCTATTTGTTCTGAAATAGTACATGCATCTCAGACTTCTATCTATACATGTTTGTAAGTCTGAAATGCAAGTTTTTGTTTAAGTTGTAAAAAAAATTTTAAGTACATCTTATAGATCATTGATGTCTCAGAATTTTACTTGTGGTTTTTCTAACTTAAACCTATCATCTACTTATAAGCTACAAAATGTAACATATATATACAAACTGAAGTGTTTGTTACATTTGCAAATATTTGTACAAGTACATGATAAACTGAAAAAGGAACTACTTCTTGGCAGGCCTTGAACCAGAAGGTGCTTCAGTAGGTTTCCTCTTCAGCGGAGAATGATCCTTCTTTCCAAACAATCTGCCTTCAATCTCTACTTTGGCCTGCATCTTTTGTTGTATTCTTGATAACCATGCACCAATCAAAGCAGATTTCGGCTTCCCCCTCAGTATTTGGATCATCTCCCTGTGCTCAGAAATCCCAAACTCGTGCACTGAAACCTGATGGTATTCTTCAGCTGCCCTTCCTTCCCTTTTAACAACCAAGTCAAAGAGCTTCAATCCATCAGCTTTTGTTACTTCCATATCAACTATTTTAGCTAGATGAGATCGATGCTTCATATAGTGCTCATACTGATCCCTTTCATGTTTTCTTTCAATTTCAATAGCATCAGCAGACATTGGCTTGAAGGTAGAGAGATCAGCATCACGAATATTCTTCCTTGAAGATCTTGGTCCAGTCACTTTGGGCTTTGTGGGTGGCCTAGCCAATTCTTTTTCAACCTTCAGAACTCCAGCCAGAATTTTCTTCTTTTTAATTGCCATCTCTTTTTCTCTGTTTTTCACCAAGTCCTCAATGGACATCTTGAAAGTGAGATGGTCCATCTTTTGTTCTAAGGGAGAATAGTTCAATTCATACTCGAGCATATCAACAACAGCCTTCTGCACTCTTGGATCATTTTTAATTTTCAGATATCTTTCTAGTGAGAGACCAAGAGTGTTAGAAATCTAAAATGGTGTTAAAATGTAATTATTTTAATAATGGAAGGAGTATTAGTGAAAGTTAGTCAAGTGTATAAATACTCCTCTCCATACCCAAAATTGTAAGCCTTTTCCCATTTTCCATAATTAATCCCAATCTTTCAACCTGAATTCTCTCTCATCTTCATCCCTGACCTCCATTTCACACACAACACCTTTTCACACACTAACTCCATTTTTGCACAAATCAAGCTTAAATTTCTACTTAACAATTGGTATCAGAGAAAAATCAGTTAATCTGAACGATCCATAGCTCGATTTGTTGCAATTTTCATTCAATTTTCAAATTTTTATTCCAAAACTGTTTTAGTTCATCAACTGTGGGATTTTTCTACAGTTGATTTTACCTCGTTATTTGTTCACCAATAGATTCGTGATAGTTATAAACATAATCCTGTCAAGTTTCAAGATCCAATTCGATCTAAATCTCGAGTTTGAATTTTTGGATTTTTTGGCGCGATTTTGTGGGATTCGAATTTGTTGTGTTTTGTGTTGAATTTTGTTAATCGATAAGGTAAAAACAAACAGTTTGCAAGTGAATTCGTGATCTAACTCCTAGTAAATCGAAAGTTATTGAAGTTTTTCTATGTCGTTAATGGAGAAAACTGCTGCTGTTCATGTTCATGATGAAGAATATGACTTCAGGACGATCTTGTTCCTGATTTTGTATTGATACGATCTCCAGTAGTATTTTTGGTCTAGGACGATCTCCTCAAGATCGTCTTGACAAGTGGTTGTGAGTTGTGAAGTGTTTGATTGTGGCTAACTAATCTGGAAGGATTGGTTTGGTCAATTCAAATACTTGGAAAGTATTTTACTTGAAAACTTTTGAGAAAGAAGACCAAGACGATCTTCACCAAGATCGTCTCATTTCCTAGAAACCTAAGACGATCTTCACCAAGATCGTTTCATTTCCTAGAAACCTAAGACGATCTTCACCAAGATCGTCTCATTTCTTCAAAACGTTTCATTTCCGAAACCTAAGACGATCTTCACCAAGATCGTTTCATTTCTTTTCAAGATCGTTTCATTTTTCATACATAACCAAATTTCACAAAAATCACCTAGGACGATCTTCTCAAGATCGTTTCATTTTCTGTTTCTCAAGATCGTTTCATTTTCTATTGAACTTAAGACGATCTTCACCAAGATCGTCCCAGTTCCTTTGAAGACCGTTCCCTAAAACGATTTTCACCAAGATCGTTTCACAAGATCGTTCCAATTCCAAAAAAAAAAAAAAAAAAAAAAATAATTTTTGCCCAGGGTCTTAAAAAGGGATAATTCATGAAGATTTAAAATTTGATAGCGTTAAAAATTTTTAGGCCAATTTTCATTCGTTATCGACGCGGTTTTGGCGAAAAATTTTAGAAATTATCAAATTTTTCCTATAATCATGATATCCAAAGTTTACATGAAATTCAAAGTTTCGTGAGAACATATTTCGGCGGCAAAAATTTGGAGGGAAACCTGAAGTACAAAATCTCCAAATTTCAATTTTAATTCTTTCACTTCAATTTCAATCACAATTACCTTTCATTTCATTTCACCTTTGCTCAACAAAATGTCAAGTCCAAGTATCTCAAATTCAGTTAAAAATGATTTCGTCTTCAATTTATGGTTAACTTCCTCACCCAAGACACCTACTTCATCTGAAGAAAAACTTCATAAAGGTGGACTATGTTCATGTTGTTCGTCGAAACCTTTTCCAAATCCTTGTCAAGTGATGAAGATATTGTTTCATTCGACTGCATCTGAAAATGTCAAGTTTCAAGAGGAAGTAGTCACGTTACAAGCTGAGAATGTCAAACTGAAAGAACAAATGATCTACTTTCAAGCTGGGAATGTGAGACTTAAAAATGAGATGAAAGAACTTCAAGTTGAAATTGGAAACATTAAAGTTTGGAATGAACAATCTTCAACAAATTTTGAACAAACTTTGAAGAAGAATGATGAGTTGATGTCACAAGTTTCATCATTGGAAGCTCGTCTCTTGAAGGAAACAACTCTTGTTTCTCAAATAAAGTCTGAAGTGTCATCAATTTCCTTGTCTGATTTGAGTTCTTCAGTTGAAAAACAACTTGAGAAGATTGAAAGTCGAATTGCATCTTTCAAGTCAAAATCTCTTGACACAAAAGTTGAAGCTCTTCTGAAACAATCGAGTAGTTCTCCTGTTTGCAAGATTAGTGATGTTCCAAAAACCCCCAACCGTAAAGTGTCTCAATTTACCAACTATGCCTTGGAAAAGGATAGAAGGTACTCTCAGAAGACAAATATTGATGGAACAAAGACTCTTATTCCATTCCTATCATTTGAAGACAACTCTCAGTTCATCTCTCAAGCAAAAGCTCAGTTGACCAAGATCAATGGAAACCTGTCTACAAACCAAAGTCAACTGAGTCAAAGACAATCAAATACTCACTTTGGAAGTTATATGAACTTGCACCAAAACCAATTACCGTGCAAAAAGTGAATGTCTTTGCTACTCAACTGCGTCCACAAAAACTCAACTTTTCAACAACCTCGAGTTTTCACCCACCATGGACTGCAGATTCTATTCGTCGAATCGATGACACGTACATTTGGAATGTCAAGACAAAAACCGTTGGGCCTACACTTAAATGGGTCCCAAAGGTTGTTCATAAGTGATTCGATGAATATGGCTTATACACATGTCAGTGTATAACCCGGGCTAAAGATATTGTTTATTGGACTACTACTTCATAATGGTTGATTCCCCAGTTTCGACTTCAAAGAGACATGATGAACATGTAGCTACACATTCATCATGAGGGGAAGAAAGAGGATAATGAAGCCAAACAAGTATGTGTGCTTTCTTGAATTTTGATGCGGAGAAAGAAGAATTCATCAGTTGAGGGGAAGAAAGATAAATTGTTGACTAAAGTGATCCCCAAATTATTCTTTGAAGATAGTTATCGCCAACGTGGTGGGTACGCCGCGGGTACACCCTATACATAAGCGTTGGTGGTATGCAAATATGATTGTTTGATCGAGGGGAAGTTTGTGATGAAAAAGATGTTTGTCCAAATGCTTCAAGAGAAAGATTCATTAATTAAGGGGAAGTGTGACAAAGTTAAGATTGTCAAGAAGAGGCTTTCATGTTCAAATCTAAAGAGCCAAGATCAAGTTTCCGCAATGCTCATACTCTGAGAAGTTCAAGACTTAAAGATACATCTTTAAGGTAAGTGTGAAGATTAAAGACGTAAAGTCAAGTTTGATGGAAGATCTTGAAGACAATGAGAAAGCTTCAAAGACCTTCATCAACAAATTCGTATTTATAGATGATGTCGTGCATGAATTACATTTCAACACCAAGGGGAAGAATGTTAGAAATCTAAAATGGTGTTAAAATGTAATTATTTTAATAATGGAAGGAGTATTAGTGAAAGTTAGTCAAGTGTATAAATACTCCTCTCCATACCCAAAATTGTAAGCCTTTTCCCATTTTCCATAATTAATCCCAATCTTTCAACCTGAATTCTCTCTCATCTTCATCCCTGACCTCCATTTCACACACAACACCTTTTCACACACTAACTCCATTTTTGCACAAATCAAGCTTAAATTTCTACTTAACAAAGAGCTGCAGCATCAATATGATCAAGGGTTCCCATTTTCTGATGTTGAACCCTTTCTCTTTCTTTGTTTTCACCCCACATAATGAATTGATTAGAAACTTGCTTCTGCAAAGTTTCTAATTTCTTGCTATCAGCATTAGGATCATGAATGGGAAAACCATGCTCATCAACATTTTCACCAACTACCAAACCAGAACCCTTTGCATCTTTCTTTGAAGGTTCATCCACCACTGGGGCCTTGCCCTTATCTTTCTTGGTTGGTTCAGAGGCTTGCTCTTCAGATCTCTGAACCTGTTCCCCCTGAACTGAGGCACTACCAGATGGTACCTCATCTGCTTCTTGGTTGCTTCTATCAATTCCTGAGTACTTGAAAGCAGACCAATAGGCACATTTCCCCCTTTGGGGACCTCAGAAGGCATCTTTGCATACACATCAATCGCCGACTGAATAGCCTTCAGAGGTTCCCAACTCTGCTGCAGAAGGCAATCAGAAATGCCTTTTGCCATGGTAGAAACTGAGCCCTTAACCTGAATGACGAGTTAAGGTTCAGATTCTCTTTATCAGTAAGCTCTTTCAGCAATTTCCTATCTTCTTCAGAGAATGAAGGAGGAGGGAGCAGCAACAACATTTTCCTTCTTAAGTAGGGTCAGAATTTCATCTAACTGCTTGGACTGGACCTTTAACAACTTCTTCGAGAGTAGATACAGATTTCTGAACTTCTTCAACAACTTTATCTACCTTCTCGGAAGTGTCTTGAGTGAGTTCTAAGACCATCCTTCTGACCCCTTCTTCAACCTTTTCAGCCACAGAGGCTGAAATCTGAGTAACAAGATGCTGAGATATCTCAGACTTCAACCTCTCAATCACACCATCACTAACAGCAGACCCAAGTTCTTTCTCATTAACACTTGGCCTGTTTATCAACTCATTCACCTCCTTCCCGACTGCCAGAACCTCTTGTTTTATCAATTCAATACCAGATGTCAAGTTCGCAACAACAGAAGCTTGCACATCTCTTTTGGCCAGTCTGAAGGCTTCCCTGATAGCTGAACTTATTTTGTTACAGGAATGTACCAGCTCATTTAGCTTCCCACCTACCAGTCCCTCATTTCCAACAACCTTGGTGAACTCAGTTCCAAGAAACATCTGAGCACCCTTCATTTCAGCGATGGAACTGGTATTGGCAGTTAGAGATTTAGTTAAGTCCTCCACCTTGATAAGTAGGCTTTGGACTTCGGCATTTTGTTTCTCTAACTGTGCTTCTACACTCAAAGGAGGGGGTGGTTGTGCAGAAGCAGAAGCAACAAAGGGAATTCTACCAAGCCCATCCAATGCCTTTTCCAACTGCATTTTAGTTGGACTCTCAGATTCAGTATCAGAGTCCAACTCTTTCTCAATTTCAATATCATAATTGATGGGCCTTGGCACTTGCTGAATTTGTGGGTGTAAGTGTTGGAGTTGTGGTTGAAAACGTGGTGATGAAACATAGGCAGGTGTAGAGCCGGGTGGAAAATATGGATGTTGATGTGAAGTTTCTGGTTGGCGATATGGTTGTTCAACATTTTGGATTTATGGGGGAGGTTGGACGTTTGCGAGGCTGAAGGTTGGCTCAGAATCAGAAGACTGATTCTCCTCCAGTAAACCTCGTCAAACTCAAAGTCAGCAAAGGAATCAAGATTCCCTTGAGGTGGCTCATCGTCATCCCAGAGGTCAGTCGTAACTGCAGTCTGATCAGATATGCCTGGTTCAGATCACTGGTACCTGAACCAGCTTCTGGTTCAACAACTGCTGCTGCAGATGCATCGTCACCAGATTTATGGGTTGGCTCAGCCGTAGCTTCATCGCCAGAGACAGTAGACACGGGGATTGCCTTAATGATTCTCGTACCGTCATCAAGAACCACTTCATCGGCCGTAGAGTCTGGAATCTCAGTCTCAGGTGGTGTCACACCAGAGACTTCATCAATTCGTGCTGCAGAAGAGTGTAAGATTTGTGAAGTTTCAGGGGGTGCGCTTGCAGACACGGACTCTATTGTGTGCTGGGCGGACACACTAATATTTTCTTCACCATCTCCTCCTAAAGAAGTTTTGGAGATGGCTTCTTGTGGGTTTCCCTTTTGACTCGATTCCTCTGGTTCTTGTTGGGAAGATCCAGAGGGGTTTGCTTCGGTACTAATGTCCTTGGGCTGTGAGGACTGCTTAAATTTACGTCGTTTTAATACGCCCTTTGGAGATCCTGAGGGATCTTTTGGGAGATCCTCAGGTTGGTCAGTGGATGAGGGAGGTGGTGGTTGGGTAGAAGAAGTTGCTGGGGTTTTAAACAACTTCAACATTTGACCACCAGGTGCACCAATGGGTTCGCATTCTTTTGCGACCCGCTCGGTGACCTTTCTGAGCCAGCCGGTCGTGCTGTTTCAGTTTTAGAAATTACCTGAAGCATTGCAGCGGAGAGTTCTGGTTCTGGATCTGAAGTAGAAAGCTTTGATAGATCCCTGCAGAACTCTGTCGCTGAAGATTCAAGCCCCTCAAAATGATACGCATCTCCAAGCATATTTCTGAAGCAAACGCTCAGAAATCTAGGGAATGAGATATGTGGACTTCTTTTTCCTTTCAATTTTGCTACCAGCTGAGAGAAAAGTATCTCAGCAAAGTCCACCTCAATCCCATGCCACAAGTAATACCCAATTTCTACTTGTGTCAAGGAAATCTGGTCCAAGCCACCATAATTCCTCCAAGGCACTCGACAATCTGAGTCCAAAAATATCTCCAACAATTACCAAATCCAGACAGAAAGATGTGTCCAGATGTCTTCAGATTGCCATCTGCATCGACCATGTCATTATGACCAGTGGCCTGCAGTACTTCCCTGAAATTAACTCCTTTAAGCCTTTTTGCATAGGCTGAAGAAGAGGGAAGGTAGTTCAAATGAAGGGCCTCCCGAAACCCGTCAAGTGAAAGGATATACTGCTTTGTGCCTTCTTGTAAAGAAAAAGCAATGGACTTTTCATCCTTGCTAAGTGTAGCAGTATACCAGAATTCAAGTAAGTATCGATGATACATTACCTGAGGATCAGCAGTCAAGGCGTAATGGAGAGGGGATTGTTCAAGAAATTTATTTATCCTCCCCATTAGAGTTTTGCCTTTGGCATTCAGTGCGGCCATAAAATTATTCATATTGAATCTAAGGGTCGACGGATCGAACCCTTTTGGCCATTGAGCACTGGCCTTGACTACCTTAGATGGTTTGTATTCGAAAGCTATAAGAGATTTGGCTTGGGAAACTTTAGCCATAATTTCTACAAGGGAAAACTGAAAGTGAAAGATGAATTTAGGGTCTTTGTAGTTATGAAGGAATGAGAAGAGTAGAGAGAGAATGAGGATTGGGAGTAAATGAAAAAGAAGTAAATGAAGGAATTGTGTTGGGAAAAGTATTTATATTTATGATGGAATACAAAGGGTTTTCCAAAATAAATAAAATAAAATGATTTTGAAATTCAAACCAAAAATGAAATATTATTTTATTTGAAATTAGTTTTGATCGGGTTTGAAGTCCGAAAATAATTTTTGGGTATACGTCCGCATTTAATGCAACGACGGCTATGACCCCACATTTTCACAAAACTTTTCAACATTTTTCAGAAAAAGTGATCATTACTTTCCATTTACGGCGCAACTTGTGTGACACGTTAGCAAAAAACATCATTACTCAAACGTTAAACAGTAATCTTCACGTGTACACACAATGACCAAGTATCCAAAATACATTATAAAGAAATGACACATTTCAGAAATAATACACAAAATCTGAGCATGATCAGATTTAGGAAATCTGAACCATCTCAGTTTACACAATTATTCTGAAATTATTTCAGAAATTCTGAAGCATTTCAGTCAAAATATTTTTCTGAAAGCAAAGTTCCCCCTTAGAGAAAAATTCTTTTAAGTATAAAAATATTTGACACTTCCCCCTGAGGTGATGCTATACAGGATTTAGCATACCTAACTCACTGATGAGATGTTTAAACGTTTTGACATCCAAGGGTTTTGTAAAAACATCAGCGAGTTGTTTATCAGTGGGAATGAAATGAAGTTCAATGTCACCTTTAATAATGTGATCTCTAATGAAATGATACCTGAGGTCGATATGCTTGGTTTTGGAGTGCATGACAGGATTGTGAGAGATGGCATGGCACTGGTGTTATCACAAAATATTGGAGTCTTTGTATACTTAACACCATAATCAGTTAGTTGGTTCTTCATCCACAAAATCTGAGCGCAGCAACTGGCTGCAGAAATGTATTCAGCTTCAGCTGTAGAGAGTGATACTGCAGTCTGCTTCTTGCTTGTCCAACTAACCAATTTGCCACCCAGGAAATGACAACCACCTGTGGTACTTTTCCTATCTATTTTACAACCTGCATGATCAGAATCTGAATAACCCATTAGATCTAGACTTGAGCCTTTGGGATACCAAAGACCAAGTCTGGGGACACCTTTAAGGTATCTGAAAATCCTTTTCACAGCATTAGCGTGTGCTTCTCTGGGATCAGACTGAAATCTTGCACAAAGGCATGTTGCAAACATTATGTCAGGTCTACTAGCAGTTAAGTACATGAGGGATCCTACCATACCACGATATTTTATGGGATCCACTTGTTTTCCATTGGGATCTGAGTCCAAAGTTAATGGTGCAGAAATAGGAGTATCTTTTGATGAGACTGCGTCAAATTGATATTTCTTTAATAAGTTTCTGACATATTTTTCCTGATTTATAAAAATACCATCACTGGTTTGTTTCACTTGAAGACCTAGAAAATATGTCAGTTCGCCCATCATACTCATTTCATACTCAGATGACATTATTTCAGAAAACTGTTCACACATTTTGTTATTGGTAGACCCAAACACAATATCATCAACATAAACTTGTACAAGTAAGATATCATTTTTATCATGCAATATGAATAAAGTGTTATCTATTGTACCCCTTTTAAAACCATTTTTCAGAAGATGTTTAGTAAGAGTATCATACCAGGCTCTAGGTGCTTGTCTCAGACCATATAAAGCTTTGTTCAGTCTGTACACCCAATGAGGTCTTTCTTCATTAATGAACCCTGGTGGCTGATAAACATACACAACTTCTTCCAATTCACCATTCAAGAATGCACTTTTAACATCCATCTGATAGACTTTAAACTCATGATGAGCTGCAAAAGCTAAGAAGATTCTGATAGCTTCTAGTCTAGCAACTGGTGCAAAAGTTTCATCAAAGTCTACTCCTTCTTCTTGAGAGTAACCCTTTGCAACAAGTCTTGCCTTGTTTCGAATCACGTGAACATCTTCGTCCATCTTGTTTCTGAAGACCCATCTTGTCCCAATTGGTTCTTTCTTTAGATTACTGGGACAAGGAACAAGTTCCCAAACATCATTCCTTTTAAACTGATTAAGCTCATTTTGCATGGCTTCAATCCAGCTAGGGTCTTTCATAGCCTCGTTAATCTTCTTCGGTTCTATTAGTGATAAGAAGCTGACATTTAAGCATTGATCGCTTGTGGCTCTTCTGGTCTGAACCCCACTAGTGGAACTCCCAATGATTTGCTCGATTGGATGTGCTCTTGTCCACTTAGTGTATTGACCAGGATGAACTATGATATCAGTGCAAGAACTCCTCTGAGATACTTCAGGAGGTGCTTCAGAAAAGACTACCTCAGTCTCATCATCTTCCTCCTGCAGATCATGATTTGCATCATGAAATTGTTCAGATTGGGGTACTTCAGTGGAGTCTGATATCTGAGGTGAAGCAGCATGTACATCTGATCCAATAGTCAGTTCAGAAGGTAGTTAAAAACTGACTGAAGGATAAAATGAAATGTTGCTTGACTTGATTATTCTTGGTTCTGAACTGAGATGTTCAGAAACAGGTTCAGGTGACTGATCAGATTCAGCAATAGGATCAGAATCACCAAAACTTATTGGACTTTCTGAGGGTGGTACAGGAATAGAATTTTTAAAGATTGCAGAATTAGATTAATCAAAGGTAACATGAATTGACTCATCAACCTTTTCAAGTCTCTTGTTAAAGACTCTAAAGGCTTTGCGATTTAATGAATATCCTAGGAAGTACCCTTCATCAGCTTTTGCATCAAATTTTCCAAGCTGGCTGGAATCATTCAGAATGTATACTGGACATCCAAATACATGAAAATATCCAATATTAGGCTTTCTATTTCTGAGTACTTCATAGGTTGTCTTCTTGTGTCTTTTGACATAGACAGATCTGTTCTGAGTGTAGCAAGCAGTTGCAACAGCTTCAGCCCAGAAATTCTTAGGAAGACCAGATTCATTTAGCATACTCCTAGCAGCTTCAATCAGCGTACGATTCTTTCTTTCTACAACACCATTCTGCTCTGGTGTGTGGGCTGAGGAGAAGTTCTGAGATATGCCACTTTCAGTGCAGAAGGACTCCAGGGTGGCATTTCTGAATTCAGTGCCATTGTCACTTCTGAGCTGACAAACTTTTCGCTTATACTTGAGTTCAATTTGTTTGATGAGAGCAATGATTTCAGCAACAGCTTCACTCTTGGATCTGAGGAAAATTACCCATCAATATCTTGAATATTCATCAACAATAACAAGGGTATACTTCTTTCCTGCTCTATTCTGAACATTCACTGGTCCAAAGAGGTCCATGTGAAGCATGTGAAGAGGTTCAGTTATACTAAAACTTTGCTTTGTCTTGAATGAAGCTCTTTTCTGCTTACACATTTCACAACCTGGACATGGCTTGTTGTAAAGTCCCTCACACGATGGTTTAACCCACGAGTGTAAAATAACAAGACAAGTATGAACTAGAATTGGACTAGTATTACTTCAATATAAATATGCAATAATATAAACGAAGTAATAAATGACTTAAGCAATATTTAAACAAGTAAATAAATGGTGGAACACAAATGTAGTTTTCAAGTGTATTTTCTTTATTGATGTATAAACAAAATACAAGATCGTTGCGGAACCTAGATATTACACGTATGTAAGTATCTAAACAATCTTTGAATTACAAGTGATCTATACTTGCTAAATAAACTCCTTTGATCGATATACTTAGAGTTGTGAAGTATAACTGTTTAGATCGAGAGTATTTAAGCAAGTTCACCAATTTGCTAAAAGTGATTTTCTCAAAGAAATGACTTTGTATTTATAGGCAACAAAATTCACCACTGAATTTTGTGCCGTACAAATATGGTTGGCATACATTTAATGATCCGACAAGAACATTAAATGTATTGGATAAGGAATAAGGATAAAGTCACATCAAATGTAAGTGTATCCTTTTATCCAACCACCTTAACACACGTATATTCTTTGGTAAAGAACAAGTGGATTGTTCTTTGGAAAGTGTGTAAAGGCAAAAGTCAATCCTTGATATCAGTGTTCAGACTTGTAGGGTCTAGAACACTAACAATCCTCTAGTGTGCAGATCTGGTAAGACTTCCAGTGGACTCCGCCATTTGTCAGTCTTCTTTATTCTTCCTTCAGTCTTTGACTTCAGTCAGAACGTCTTCAGTAGAGTAGATCTGGACTAGGGTGAAGTCCAGTGAGATAATCTGGAGAATACTCCAGATTTCCTTTACAAGTATTTGCTCACTGGTCTTCCATTATTTCTGGACAAATCTTTAGAGGGACTCCAGATTCCAAGTCTGGAGTAGGTCAGATACTGGACAGATCTTCAGTAAGGCTCCAGTAGTCGAGTCTGGAGCGAGTCCAGTAAATCTGGACCTAACAAATTCCCCCTATTTGTTTAGAAATAATGCAAGTGTTTTTCAGGCTTATAGATATACAAATTTGTATGCCTGGAAAACACTTAGTCGATTTAAGTCTAAAAAAAAATCTAAGTTACTGAACAACACTTTATAGATCATGAGTGTTTTCAGTTTCATTTTTTTAAGTTCTAACTTAGACTAAATCTGATCATTTACTTATATGAATTTGAAAATTGCAACTAAAATTTACTTTCATCAACTGGAAAATAGTTACAACTTTCATCAAACTATTAAATACAATAAGTACATGATAAAAGATTCAGGCCCTTCTTCTTGATGAATGCCCTGGTGCATCTTCAGTAGCCTTCCTCTTTGGTGATGGAGATGATGGAACAGATACTGGTGGTCTCAAACCCAACACAGCTTCCATTTGTTGTATTCTACTCCAGACCTTTTGAACTTTCTTCATAAAAGCCTTAACATCTGGAGATAGATCAGTTTTACCTTTAAAAGTCAATCCTATCTCCTTCAGTTCAGTCCATCCAAAAGCTTGGACTGTTGTATCTTTCCTTTCATCTGTAAAGTTACCCTCCCTGGTCAACTTTATATTGAATCTGGTCATTCCTTGATGATTTTCAGCCAACTTGATTTCAGCATCAACAATTTTTCTAGCATTTGCCCTGAAATTCATCATTTGTTCATACGATGCCTTCTGCTTTGCCATCTGGACCATATATTCAGTTTCCTTGGATACACTACTCTGTTGTCCTTCAGTGGACTGGAGTTGTTGGCGATTAATTCTCAGAGAGGTATCCAGGGGAATGAAAGTGCTCACATCAGCATCCTTTATTGCCTTGATTTGTTTGGCAGTAAGCTTCGGCAGACCAGTCAATCTTTTTCTATACTCTATCTCTAGAGCACCAGCGTTTTTCCTTATCTTTCTCTGGAGGCTCACCAGTTCCTCCCTTCTCTGCCTTATTAACTCTGGAATGGTAACACCATAAATTAATGAATCATATACCTGTTCTTCCTCAGCGTAGAACGAGCGTATATGAACATCATTCAATGCATCAAGACATTCATGAACTCTGGGATCATCCTTCATCTTTTTGAACACTTCAATATTAATGCCTAACCTTCCAGCATTGTAAGAGTCCAGAGTTCCCATGGTTGCCATCTCCCTTTGATGGGCCAGCAGTTCATCTTTTTGGTTTGTCTTGAAAATTTCAATCATGATGCATTGTTGTTGCAGTTTCTTCGAGGTATCATCATCAACACTAGGAAAATCTGATGCCCCTTCAACATTTTGTTCTTCTTCTTCAGATACCTGTTCTTTTCCTATTCTCTTAACAGATTTCAAAGTTGTTGGTATATCTGGAAAAGATTCAAACCTGGGCTCACTGGCATCAGTACCAGCAGCCTCTTCAGCGCTAAGTGCTCTTTGTGCCAATCGTGCACTGGCATCAGTACCAGTCACTTGTTTTCTTTGGAGAACACTTTCAGTGGCAACAGCTCTTACAACTTCTTTCTTCTTTCTTATCAACTCTTCTTGGTCACCAGATGATGGAATAGTTGATTTTTCCCCCTTGGAATGATCACCAGTCCTGGACTTGAGATCATTCCATAATGCTTCCATCATATGCCTGTCCAGAGAACCAAAAGTTCTTCCAGTCACTGGATTTGCATCAGTCACAATCTTTTTGAGTGCCAGCACTTCCTTTTTAACATCTTCAACTTCTTCTGGCAAGTGCTTGGGCAGCTCAACCTCTATCATCTTCACAATTTCTGGCAACATAACATCTTGAATTGAACGAAGGACAGATCCAGAAATTTCTTCAGAGATTTCTTTAAGCATATCTGATCTGAACTTCCTTGTACATTGATCAGAAATTGTACTTGCAACAGTAGTCTGATCAAGAGTGGGTCTGCTTTCCAGTGAACTGACCCTTGTAACCAGCTTCTCAACCTCTTCTTTAAGACCTGCCAGTGGCTGAACAACCTTACTTTCCACTGCAGTCTGAACAGAACTAACAATCTTTTCTTCCAAACCCTGGACTGCCACTTTGATGTTCTCAGAATTGCGATTGGTGGCCAGTACCAGCTCATTCAGTTTCTCAAACACTAACTTCTCATTCCCAGCAAACAAGTTCATTTCTGATGCTAAATTATTTGACAATAGAGATTTGAAATCAGAAATAACCTGGGAAGAGCTCTGGAGTGATCTCTCCAGGTCCGCCACCTACTAAGAAGGCCTTGGACCTCGGTTGAAGATGAAGTGGAGAGACCACTGGGCGGTTCCAGATGAGAGGTCATTCTCTCCATTACTGGTACTTATGCCCAGACCTCTTCAGTTTCAACAGTTTCAGCATTTATAACTGTAGAGTCTGGCACACCTTGTTCAGAAGGGTTGACTGGAGATTCAACTGGTGGTGGTTGTGATTGTGAAGTTTGAATGAAAGGAGTGAAGTATGGAGTGGATTGTGGAATAGAAGGTGGTGGAGGTGGTGGTGGTGGTGGCATGCTTGATTCTGGTGGGGGTGGAGGCATTTCCGTTTCTGGAGGGGTAATATTTGTTTCTGGTGGAGGTGGTGGCATTTCTGGTGAACTTTCAACTTGCACATCATCTTCACCCAGAAAATTCATATCTACATCAAGATTTTGACCTTCAGAAATGGGAGAATCAGCCCCATCCCAAAACATATCACCAATATCACCAGCCGATGTACCAGCCTGAACATTTAAGTCAATCTGAGCCTCTTGCTCATCAGACTGGACAACTTGCTCAATTTGCTCAACAACCTGTTCATCAAACTGAGCCATATTTTCCATCTGTTCATCAATCTGCCCAGCCACTTGAACATTTTCAGCCTGTTCAACATTTTCAATATTCTCAACATTCTCCTCTTCAATAATGGGAGACCCATCCAGATCCATGACATCACCAACCTGTCTTGCTGGGTTCACCTGGACTCCACCTCTCATTAGGCGCCTACTAGATCTAGGTCGTCTGATGAGATCAACAATTTCTGGTTGCTCACCTTCTTCTGGAGCAACTTGCCTTAATGGTTGTACCATTTCAACAACCTGAACATCTTGGTCACCAGGATGTTCTTCAACAACTTGAACCCTACCTGGTGCCTCTGCCTGTTCCCTTTGAAATGTCAACATTGCTGGAGGAATATCTACCTCTCCAGTTCTTGATTGAAGGTTGTTTAAGTCCCTCATAAACTCACTCACAGAAAAGTGAGTAGTATCATAGTCATACTGGTCTCCTAGGGCACTTCTAAACATAAGGGAAAGAAAACGAATAAATGGAACATGGGGTTTTCTCCCTTTAGCTTTCAATCGATCCACCAAATCATTGAATAAGATCTGAGCAAAATCTACTCTTATTCTGAACCACAAACAATAGGCAATCTGGAGCTGGGTTTGATTTATCTGATCAAGACCCCAGAACTACCTCCCAGACATTCAACCAGATGTGTGAAGAAAAATCTCCACGAGTCTGTCAATCTGCTCATATAAATAGTCCCCTTTCTTAATAACTGGCCATGGTCATCAAGTATTTCGGTGTGCCCCATCAACCTGCACACTTCCCTGTAATTTATGCCAGAGGGAAGTTCGACGGGCAACTCATTCTGGTCAAGATAATTCAACTGTAAAACTGACCTGAGTAGACTCACTGTGAAACTTAAAGGTCTGGTACCTCCCCTAAGAGTATAAGAAATTGATGAGGTTTCTTCATTGTAAAATGCGGAGTACCAGAATTCACATAAATAATCATGGTACATTCTCCCTGGATTTAGGGTTAATGCACCATACAGAGGGCATGAGAGAAAGAAAGTATTCAATCTCCCAATGATAGATTGAGCAGGATGAGAACTGGAAAGTTTGGCCATCCAATTATTCATATTGATTCGAATAGCTTTGGCCTCAAGAGAAATGTGTCTGGGCTTAGTAACATTATCAACTGGAGCATATTCGGCAGATAAAAGATTTCGAGGTGCCATTTATGATTGATAGATGAAGATGAAATTGAATAAATTTAGGGTTTATGAAGAAGAAATTAATGAATTTGCAGTTAATATGAGAGTTTTAATGATTGGAAAAGAATGAAGGAATGAAGAATTGAATGAAGGAATTTTAAGATTTGAGAGTTATGTTCGAAGTAAATGCTATTGAAATTTAAAGTGGGTATATATAGGAGAAACAATGTGGAACTCAAACGTCTTATTTGAAATTATCAAATAACATTTTTGATCGGGTTTTGAGATCCGCATTAATTACATCACATCACACATAAATGCATGACGGTTTACAGCCCACAAAATAGTAACAACTTGTACTTTTTGTTTTCCCAAGGTAAAAAGACCATCATTGCGTTGAAAAAGTTTACATGCCACGTAGGATTTATAAGATAAATATCTTTGAAAAAGTTTGCATACGTGGCACACACAATGACCAAGTATTTAAAAAAATATTGTTACTCAATTCAGTCCATCTGGAGGTTGACTAGACACTCCAGTATCACTGGTGGATTAGTCCAGTGAAGCATGTACTGATGGTACACTGGAGGGATACTCCAGTAAAGTACCAGTGAAAACCATTTTGAAAGACTGGTAACTTCAAACATGCACGTCAACTAATACAGACAAATGAGAGGGACACATTTACAAGGAGACAAAAGTCAACTCAAACACGCACTTCAATCTGTCCAGTTACCAGTGAGAGGGACACATTTACAAAGCACCAGTAATATTTTCTGGACAATTCGTCCAGTAAGAAAATTTTGTCCAGTGAGAAAATAAATTAATAAATTCCCTTTGAACTTTAAATATTTTTAAGAAAAATATATCTTTCAAAGTCTTCCCCCTGGAATGTTGATCCAGAAACAAATTTATGAATCTTTAAATCAAAGATCCTTAGTAGTACACAATGGCGTTCAATACTAAGGTTCCAGATTTAAGAGTTTAACATTCCCAACTCACCAACAAGATATTCAAATGTTTTGACATCCAGTGGTTTCGTAAAAATGTCAGCGAGTTGTTTGTCAGTGGGGATAAAATGGAGTTCAATGTTTCCTTCACAATATTATCACGAATGAAGTGATACCTGAGATCAATGTGCTTGGTTTTGGAGTGCATGACTGGATTGTTTGAGATAGCAATGGCACTGGTATTATCACAAAAGATTGGAGTCTTTGAATACTTAATACCATAATCAAGCAACTGGTTCTTCATCCAGAGTATCTGAGCACAACAACTGGCTGCAGACACGTATTCAGCTTCAGCAGTGGACAATGAAACTGAAGTTTGCTTTTTACTGGTCCAACTGACCAGTTTGCCACCAAGGAAATGACATCCACCAGTAGTGGATTTCCTGTCTATCTTACAACCTGCATGATCTGAATCTGAATAACCCATTAGATCCATGTCTGAGCCTTTGGGAAACCAAAGACCCAAACTGGGGACACCCTTAAGGTACTTCAGTATGCGCTTTACAGCAAGCATATGAGATTCCTTTGGATTAGACTGATATCTGGCACATAAACATGTTGAAAACATAATATCTGGTCTACTGGCAGTTAAATACATCAGTGAACCAACCATGCCTCTATAGACAGTGGTGTTCACTGGTTTACCATTTGGATCGGAGTCCAGTGTTAGTGGTGCAGAAATTGGAGTTGGTTTAGATGGTGAAGAGTTCATATCATATTTCTTTAAAAGATCTCTAACATATTTTTCCTGATTAATAAAGATGCCATCTTTGTTTTGTTTAATCTGGAGTCCAAGAAAGTATGTTAGTTCACCCATCAAACTCATTTCATATTCAGTGGACATTATTTTCGAAATTTCTTGCACATGTTTTCATCAGTAGACCCAAAAATAATATCATCAACATAAATTTGTACCATCAACAAATTACCTCATTCATGAAGAATAAATAAGGTATTGTCAATTGCACCTCGTTTAAAACCATTTTTCAATAAATGTTTAGTCAGAGTGTCATACCAAGCACGTGGGGCTTGTCTGAGGCCATACAGCGCTTTGTCCAGACGATATACCCAATGTGGATGCTTTTCATCAACGAAACCTGGTGGTTGTCTGACATAACTTCTTCTTCAAGCTTTCCATTCAAGAAGGCACTCTTTACATCCATCTGGTAGACCTTGAACTGATGATGAGCAGCGAATGCTACGAATATTCTGATCGCTTTAAGTCTAGCCACTGGAGCAAATGATTCATCAAAATCGACATCTGACTGGCAGTAGCCTTGTGCTACCAGTCTGGCCTTGTTTCTGATTACGTGGCCATCTTCATCGACCTTGTTCCCGAAGACCCATCTTGTTCCAATTGGTTCTTTCTTTCCAACTGGGAAAGGAACCAGATACCAGACCTTGTTCCTTTCAAGCTGGTGAAGCTCTTCTTGCATAGCAGTCACCCAGCTTGGATCTTCCATAGCCTCGTCAATCTTCTTTGATTCATTCAGTGATAAGAAACTGACATATAAGCATTGATCACTGGAGGCTCTTCTGGTCTGAACTCCTCGACTGGAGTCACCTATGATCTGATCAATAGGATGAGCTTTTGTCCATCTGGAGTACTGACCAGGATTGTTACTGACAAAATATCAGTGCAAGAATTCAGTTGAGTCTCCTCTGGAGTTGCTTCTGGAGGAGGATCTTGCCAGATTACTTCAGTATCTTCATCTGAGTCATTTAAATCACGATTTGCATCATGAAATTCTTCATTTGAAGGTATTTCCTGGAGTACTGGTTCAGTTTGAAATTCTTCATAAGAAGACATTTCTGGTCTATTCTCAACTTGACACTGATACTGGGGGAGTAGTACGTACATCTGAACCAATATTAATTTCAGAGGGTAGTTTGAAAATAATAGAAGGATAGAATGGAGTACTACTGGATTGTTTCTTCTTCTGAATAGGTTCCAGATAAGGATGACTGGAAACTTTATCTTCTGAATCTTCTTTATTGTAGTTGATAAGATCAGATTCACAAAAGACAATTGGAGTTACTGGGGAGTGTCAAGGGCTGGTTTGTTGATTGCAGCATTTGATTCATCGAAAGTAACATGTATGGATTCTTGTACTTTCTCCAGTCTCTTGTTATAAACTCTGAAGGCTTTGCGAATGGCTGAATATCCTAAGAAATATCCTTCATCAGCTTTGGCATCAAATTTGCCTAACTGACTGGAGTCGTTCAGGATGTAAACTGGACATCCAAAAACGTGAAAATAACCAATATTTGGTTTTCTATTTCTCAATATTTCATAGGAAGTCTTCTTGTGTCGCTTCACGAACACTGAGCGATTCTGGGTGTGGCAAGCAGTTGCAATTGCTTCAGCCCAAAAACTGGTAGGAAGACCAGATTAGACCAGATTCAGCTAGCATACTCCTGGCAGCTTCTATCAGCGTTCGATTTTTCCTTTCTACCACTCCATTCTGCTCTGGAGTGCGTGCTGATGAGAAGTTCTGGGAGACACCAGTGTCAATACAGAATTTCTCCAGAGTTGCATTCTGGAATTCTGTTCCATTGTCACTTCTTAACTGACACACTTTTCGCTTATGCTTCAGTTCAATCTGCTTGATAAGAGAGATGATTTCAACAGCAGCTTCATTTTTAGACCTGAGAAAGACCACCCAACAATATCTGGAGAATTCATCTACGATCACCAGGGTGTATCTTTTACCAGCACGAGTCTGAACATTCACTGGACCAAAGAGATCCATATGAAGCATGTGAAGTGGTTCAGTAATGCTGAAATTCTGTCTGGTCTTGAAACTGGCACGTTTCTGCTTTCCCATCTCACATCCTGGACATGGCCTTTCCTTTTTGAAAGAAACTGAAGGTATCACATCTGCAAGTTGTTTTCTGGACAACTTATTAATGTTTTTGAAATTTAAATGGGATAACCTTTTATGCCATAACCAGTTTGTGTCTTCATCAGCTTGAGTGTAGAAACAATGCTCTGAAGAAGAGCTTTCCATATCCATCACATACACGTTCCCTTTTCTGGGAGCAATCAACACTACCTTCCAGTCCTTGTTGAATACGATGCCCTGAGCAATATTGAATAAGACTTGATAGCCATCATCACATAGTTGGCTTACACTGATCAAGTTATATTTCAAACCATTCACAAATGCAACACGTGTGAACTTGACTTGTCCATTGTTCAGAACACCATATCCTTCAGTCTTTCCACAACCATCATTTCCAAAAGTAATGGAGGGTCCATCAGAAATGATGAATTCCTCCAGCAGGGTCTTACATCCAGTCATCGTCCTGCCAGCTGCACTGTCAAGATACCAGGTATGCTTCTTTCGATCGCCCTGCACATCCACCAGATATATCAGTTAGATTTGGGAACCCATCGACTGATGGGTTCACTGGATCCTCCCTTATGGATCCCTGGAGGTATCTGGTTGAGTTCACTTTCTTCAATAGTAGTTTTTGTTGAAAACACTACTGGAGTTGATAGTTTAGAAACCTTTTTCTTTTTCTCAACTGGAGAAATAAATTTGTCTTTCTTAGCAAAAGGTTTTGTGTTTTGTCTAGGGCCAGATGAAGTACCCTCAATAAAGTTTAATCTTGCATTAAAACTTTGTGATTGACGAGTCAGAATTTGAATCTGGCTCTCTAACCTGGACAAAACATTCTCTTCAAATGATACCTTAGCCTTTCCAGTTGTAGACTTAGGTAGGGGATTGTTCTGAGGCAAAGGTCTATTCTGCTTAACCTTTTTAACTGGAGCAGTCATCTGGACAGCTCCAGTCTTAACCTCTGGGCAAAGAACTGGGGAAGTATTGGCCTTGGGAGTTACAGGCTCATCATAAACAGTGGTGGGCCTGAATCCCTCTGGTAATCGATCGATTACTGGTATTAATGATGCCACATGAGTATTTCCATCTAAATATGCACGTTTTTGAGTAGGAAATTGATTTACTCCAGCATCATATGGCTTTTTGGTTTCAAGCCATGATTTAATCACCAGTTTTTCTTTTTCTATAATGATCTCAAGATCTTGTTTTTCTTGGATCAATTGTTCAGTTACCAGAACCTGGGCTTGAAATGCCAGTTCAATATCTTGAAGTTCTTTTAATTTTGATTTTAAAGCAGCCATTTCAGAGGAATCTGTTTCTAGACCATTTAGACTGTCAAATCTAACAGTTTCCACAAAAATTAAATCAGAATTTAGAGCTTCAGCGATGTCCAATTTAAGTTCAGGATTAGTTTCAAGATCATACTCACTAACCTTTTTTATTACAATGTCGACCCAACGACCAGATGTGACATCATCCTTCACCAGATGCTCTTGATCTGCCAGAGCCATAAAACAACAATCTCTTTCCTCTTCTTCATCGACTGATGAATCATCAGAGGGAACCCATGCTTCTTCAGTAGTTGCAATCATGCATTTGTTATTGTCCTCCATCTGTTTAGACAAGAGAGCAATCTGGGCCTTAAGCTTTTTGTATTTCAACTTATAGCTATCATCAGGCTTGTTATAAGAAGCAGTTGGACCAGACTGAGAGACAAACTGACTGGACCTACACTCTTTCATGAAATGACCTTTTCTGCCACACTTAAAGCATGTCAGATTGGTCTTGTCAGTGGAAGAACTGGGTGCATATTGTCCAGTGGGCCTATTTGCTCTGGCCTTAAAACGGTTAAACGGTTTGGCCATCATTGCAACCAGGTCATCACTGTCAGTTTCATCACAGTCTGGAGAGATATCATTACAGACTCCAGAATCCATTAGTTCAGACATCATATTCTTCATAGAAAATACATTCTCAGAAGATATTAATGCCGCACAAGGTGGTGCAGTATTAGTGACCACTGTGGAACTACTGGAAACATGATTAAAAGAATCCTTTTCTGCCTCAATCCTCTGGGCTTGATTTTCTTCAGTGAATCTGAAGGCTCCATACAATGTTGACAAAGTATGGGAATGCAAGGTTTTACCTTGCCTCAAGACCAGAATCATGTGAGACCATTTTGTTGGAAGAATATCACAAAATTTCTCCAAAAGTATATCCTTGTCTTTTTCTACCCTAGTCCTCTTAACTGGTTTATGATGCTCATAAATCTGGTGTAAGTACCAGTAAGGGACTCATTGGGGAGAGCAAAAAATGACTCATACTTTTTGTTTAAGGAGACTTTTCTGGTAACAACAGTATCATCACCTCCCTCATGCTGGTTCACTAGTTCATCCCACATGCTTTTGGCACTGGGATTGAGAACTAGTGTGGGAATAAGAGTTTCTGGAACAGCCCCGAGGATCATATTTTTAAGAAGTGTATCAAGATTTACTAATCTTTTCTCCTCTTCGGACCAGTGTTCCTCTCTCTTTTCCCTCCCACTTCTTGATCCTGTAGGGTCAAGAAGTGCATTGATAGGAAGTCTTGGCACATAGGGTCCTTCGTTTAAGATTTTCATCATATTCCTTTCAATACCAGTAACATGCAATATTATCCTAGCTTTCCACGTACCAAAGTCATCACTGCTCCCATTGAATTTAGGAACAGGATTATTCGAGTAATGCACATGCACATGTGGAGAAGCAGGAGGAGGAGGAGGTGGTGTATTGTTATTTCCAGTGGGTGGTTCATTAAAATTGGTTTCATGAGTTTCTTGTGGATTTTCGGGGATTGCCATCGTGAAACAGATCTAGGTAAGTATATTAACCTTCTGCTCTGATACCAAATGTAAAGTCCCTCACACGATGGTTTAACCCACGAGTGTAAAATAACAAGACAAGTATGAACTAGAATTGGACTAGTATTACTTCAATATAAATATGCAATAATATAAACAAAGTAATAAATGACTTAAGCAATATTTAAACAAGTAATAAATGGTGGAACACAAATGTAGTTTTCAAGTGTATTTTCTTTATTGATGTATAAACAAAATACAAGATCGTTGCGGAACCTAGATATTACACGTATGTAAGTATCAAAACAATCTTTGAATTACAAGTGATCTATACTTGCTAAATAAACTCCTTTGATCGATATACTTAGAGTTGTGAAGTATAACTGTTTAGATCGAGAGTATTTAAGCAAGTTCACCAATTTGCTAAAAAGTGATTTTCTCAAAGAAATGAATTTGTATTTATAGGCAACAAAATTAACTAGTGAATTTTGTAACACCCCAACATGGCGGAATCATGGGGTATCACTTAGAAATAGCACATCACGACATGGGAATTATGTAGAGTCAACTATATGAAAACATAAGATCGAAACGATCCATAAACTCGTACAAACGTATACATTCATCAACATTCATCAAATACACGTTCAATCAATAATAAAAGGAAGTTCAAATCAATAATAGTTGATCCTAAAAGTAACCCATTAAAGGGAGAATAAGGATCACGGATCCAGAAGTCCAAAGCTAGTCCAATTCTAACAAGCAAGCAATGCAATCATCCATTTTTCCTCTGATTAACTTGATTACCTGAAAAGTGTACTAAAGAGCGTCAACATAAAGTTGGTGAGTTCGTAGGGACATATAACAAGGAATAAACGTATCGGATACAACCGTTAACAATAAGTGAGGATTAGTGTACCTAATCACATCAAGAAAACCCTAAAAGGGTATACGTTAGCACAACATCAACACATATCACGATTTAACAACATTCCGGCACGACTTACATGTCTTCCAAAGGCGTGAACAACAACATGACTTATGTGTCTTTCAACAGCATGTATAACGGCATGACTTACATATATTTCAAAGGCATGATCACAACGTTTACGTTTCATATAATACAACATTTAACAACAACGATTCCATATACGATTAACAACGTTTAACAAGCACGTTCTACAAATACGATTCCATATAACGATTAACAACGTTCCACAAGCACATTTAACAATAACGATTCCACATAATGATTAACAACATTCAACTAACACGTATATGTACACTTTTCAGCCTGAATCTCAATTAGAGTAGGGAGGGTTTACGAAACTCACCTGAAACTCCTGTCAGACAGTAAGAGGTATGTAACAGTCTGAAATGTACCCGTATAGTCCAAACGTATTAACCTTCTGTAAAGGAAACTGTATAGAATAACCCATTTTATATTGTCATCAGTTTAGTAAGAAACTAACGGACGTAGGACTAAAACTGTAAACAGTTTAACGGTTTAGGACTGAAACTGTCAGAAAATCTAACGGTTTAGGACTGAAACTGTCAGAAAATCTAACGGTCTTAACGGTCAGATTACAACTTTGTATTTCTTGTTTCTAATTCAACATAGGAAACTTATAAGTGATAAATAACCTGTTTAAATGATGATCTGGCTGCTTCGTATCAAGACCCAGTTGACGTTTTATGTTAATAAAACTATGTAAAATCTTCCACGGGGCATTTCGCAGTGCGAATAACTTGTAAACGAAACGAGATTCAACGAATCCGTTTTCTTGTCTAAATTCTCTGTACCCCAGTCTATCCATATAACTATAATATCAACTTGGAAGTCTTAACCATTTTCCTTAAATTTAACCCGAAAACCTTACGAGAACTTATAACTAACAAAATCTTCCAAAAATAAACGATCACCAATTGTAACGAAACTCACCACACAACTAGAGGAATCAATAACGAACTCCCAGCAACTTTCAGAATTGAAAACTAACGTGTTTGTTCTGCTTCTTGATCATTAAACAGTAACGGTAGCAACGAAGGTGACGATGAATAGTAACAATGGTGATGGTGGTTTCGTGATAATCGTATATATGTCTATACGTATATATGGGTATGCATGTGCATGTTGACATATATTATATATATGTAAGGGTGGTGAAGGTGGTGGTTCGGTGGTAATAACATGTAACGAGTAGTAGTAACAGAGCAACAGTGGTTCGGTTGTGGTGGTGTTGCAGGTGGTGTTGGCCGTGAGGTAACAAGCTGCAGCAACAATCAGTTGGCAGCAGGGTGGTCTGGTTTGGTGATGAAGACGACAAACAAATCAAGGCAACAACTCCAATAATCGAGCACAGTAACAAGCACGGTGGAGGTTGCAGGTGGTGGTGTGAAACCGTGGGGTTACCATTTATATCTATATCGGTCTGTTTGATATATATATATACATATACCTGTATGTGTATGTGTGTTTATATGGATGGGCCGAGAGTGATGAAGTTAGAGGATTACAGGTGGTGATGATCGTGTGTGTGAGAGGGATGAAGGGCAGCGGTTGGAATGGTGGTGAAGTTGAAGTGGTGATGACTTCCAAACAGTAACAGCAAAGCACACGAACAGTAGGGCAGTGGCAAGAACTATATCGAGCAGCTTATGGAGTAGCAGTAATAGTAATCGAGTTGTAGAGCAGGCAGCGAAGTAGCTGCAAAACAAGTAGCAAAGCAGCAAGGCTGCAAGGGTTTGGTGATGGAGTGGTGGTCGTGAGGTGTTGCAGGCCGAGAGATAGGAGATGAAGAAGTAAACCGTGGGTTTGATAATTTCATAGAAAGGTGGTGAGTCGAGTGAAGGAGAAGTTTCATTCATATGTATCAGAATCTATGTATTATAAAGGAGATGTATGAATACAATTTTACATGGTATATTGGGTGTTATGCGTCACATGCAGGTCTCCATGTGCTGTTTGCTATACAACATGTTCTTTTTCAACCAATCTGGTCACTAGACAACGTGGGGTGCATTAAAAAAAGAAAAAAACAGAAATAATTGAGATGTATGACAACGAAACAATTATGGATTCTTATGTGTTTTTCAATGATTCATCAGTTTATTAGTTTTTCAATGATTCATCAGTTTATAATTATATGCCGACAGAGATACCATTTAATTAATAATCATTATTTGCTAAATGTTTAACCCGTGTTTTAATCTAAATAGTTGACGTTATATTGTCAAACTTTAAATTTGATCTTATTAAGGCTTTAGACATAATATCTTAAGATTTGGTATCCTTTACTTTAATTTAAATATCTTCATTAGTCGTCTTTTATCAAATTTATAAAGTAAAGATGTATTATGATTCATAGTTAAGTAAACAAACAAAAGAGATCACGGGTATTATTTCTTTTCATATAATTGTGTCGGCCTTTGTCTTAATTGTACCATTATTATTTATCCACCGACACTGTCTGAAACTGTTCATTATACTAAAGCTTCTTATATACGTTTCCTCCAAATAATGTCTAATCACTGTAACCCAATCACAGGACATGGAATCCAACCTCATATTTCATTCGGCTCAATAATATGAACAGAATGTGAACAAAATCATATCGGCAATATAAATTCAAAAAGTTTGTTTTCATTATTTCCAACAATTAGTGGGTCAAAAATGACAATTGTTACAAATTTTGTGCCGTACAAATATGGTTGGCATACATTTAATGATCCGACAAGAACATTAAATGTATTGGATAAGGAATAAGGATAAAGTCACATCAAATGTAAGTGTATCCTTTTATCCAACCACCTTAACACACGTATATTCTTTGGTAAAGAACAAGTGGATTGTTCTTTGGAAAGTGTGTAAAGGCAAAAGTCAATCCTCGATATCAGTGTTCAGACTTGTAGGGTCTAGAACACTAACAATCCTCCAGTGTGCAGATCTGGTAAGACTTCCAGTGGACTCCGCCATTTGTCAGTCTTCTTTATTCTTCCTTCAGTCTTTGACTTCAGTCAGAACGTCTTCAGTAGAGTAGATCTGGACTGGGGTGAAGTCCAGTGAGATAATCTGGAGAATACTCCAGATTTCCTTTACAAGTATTTGCTCACTGGTCTTCCATTATTTCTGGACAAATCTTCAGAGGGACTCCAGATTCCAAGTCTGGAGTAGGTCAGATACTGGACAGATCTTCAGTAAGGCTCCAGTAGTCGAGTCTGGAGCGAGTCCAGTAAATCTGGACCTAACACTTGTCTTTATTGAAAGACATTGAGGGTATCCCATCAACTAGTTGTTTTCTTGACAACTTATTAATATTCTTGAAGTTCAGATGGGATAATCTCTTGTGCCACAGCCAGTTTGTGTCTTCATCTGCCTTTGTGTAGAAACATTGTTCAGTGGGTGAACTATTCATATCAATGATATAAATGTTTCCTTTCTTGGTGCAATCAAAACTACCTTTCCATCCCTGTTGAATATGGTGCCTTGTGAAATATCAAAAATACCTTGAAGCCATCATCACACAGTTGGCTGACACTGATCAGGTTATATTTCAAACCGTTCACATATGCAACACGTGTGAATTTGACTTATCCATTATTCACAACACCATATCCCTCAGTTTTTCCATCTTCATCATTTCCAAATGTTATTGAGGGCCCCTCTTGCACCCTATATTCCTCCAGCAGGGTTTGATAACCAGTCATGGTTCTGCCAGCAGTGCTGTCAAGATACCATATATTCTTCTTTCGGTCTCCCTGCACAAACACAAAGATTAGTTCTTTTTGGGAACCCATCTGGTGATGGGTTCGCTAGACTCTCCCTTAGCAGTCTCAGATTTCTTTGGTTTATAAGGAACTGAAGGATCAAAGGGGATCTCAGTCATAATCTCAGATGACACAAAAACAGTTGGTTTGATGGGGGTTTCATGTAACACCCCAACCACGGCGGAATGATGAGATGTACAGAAAGTCGAGTATTCAAAACAAAGGATAATAGATAGCATTCACCATAGCTTTAGTTGATAAAAATAATTTTACAATGCACAAGCATGTGAACCAATTCCCAAGTACAATACGTCTACCATACTTGGATATTGAGTCCACGAAATAAATAACAAATACATGAGATGATATACTACAATGATCAAGGCGGATTCCATCGCCCGTCACAAGGTTTGATCTTTGACTCCAAAGTGCAATGCAAACAATCATGATGCATATAATTCCTCAAAGCTTATGCTAATTCCTGAAAAGCATGAAGAAAAAGTGTCAACTACGAAAACGTAGTTGGTGAGTGCATAGGTTTGCAAGTAAATCTCGTTACATATCCATTTCAAAATAGTTGAGAATCCATGGTAAATTATATAGTTCTCATTTGTCACATTTATCGTGAGAGAAACATATGTCAATCGATTAATCATTCATCATACTAAAACCATTTGGTCATCAATACTTCAATATTTCCAATTTCAACAACTTTCGAGATTCCATATAAGGTCCAATACCCAAACCGTATGTTCAATCAATAATTTCCATCCATAATATAATATCAATACCTCTTGGTCAATGGTAAGACTACCATGACATAATTTGATGAGATTGTTCTTGAGCCACTACTAAGACCGGTTATGTCCCAATAATCAAATATATTGTCCCAAATGATAAGATAATGATAAGCACATGCTGTCAATCACGTGCATAAAGATAACCAAGGGTCGTGCCATGGAGACGCCCATAAATATATAGTAGTTAGAGCACCGCAAGGCCAGACTGGCAATGAAGGTGGCCACAAAGGCAGACCAAACATCCCACCGTTACCTATAATAGTGGATGAGGGGACAAATCCTAGTTGCGCAACCCTCTAACTACAGGCCTCAATGAGTTAATAGTAGTGTACAGGGGACCACCGTTTGACAGTACTCAAGCTCATCATATAATATATAACATGTTGAACATACAATATAATTCCATATCGTTATCATTATTTCAAAGAATCATTTCATAAGAGAAAGTCATTTTAATTAATCATGCTTTTCACCCCGCAAGTAAAACATATAAAAGAGTTTGAAAAGGGGCTATGACTCACCTTGATATGCCGCATATTATATTCACTTATCCAAAATGGGTACTTCCCATCTATCGCTTCCTTGATCATATATCCGTCATATTCCTCAATCGCATTTCAAGCCAAGACTATCCCTACGATAGGACTAATATACGTAAGTTCCTATCTTAAGCCATCACTAAGAAATGTCACTTTCGTTATGTTGTCATAAATTTTGGGATCCAAGTATATTGTTAATATTTGCATCTTTTTGGTTGTAGAGTGTTAGGACCAGTTCACCTGGTAAACTGGTCAGTCTCCAGTTGCATCTGGAGACCCAGTGAATCTGACCAGAGTGAACTGGAGACCTAGATGATTTGTCAAGAAATATATTGAAGTCCAGTTGCACCGTACAGTCAACGCAACTGAAGACTTCCTCCAGTTGAGAACTGACCAAGTTGAAGAATCATTCCAGTTGAAGTCGAAGAAAACAAATGGAAGATAGAGAATGCCAATGGCAGCGAAGCCCAGTTGACATTCTAGTCAGTTACAAACTGGAGACCATCAGTAGAAAGCCCTTACAAAGCTTTACACTGATTACGAGGAATTGACTTGTATACTTTATGTACCTTTACCCGGATAATAAGCCTTATCTTATTATTTAAGTAATAAAAGGTACATAAAGGTGGTTGTGTAAAGTTGCTTTATCATGCGACTTTACACTGCTTTTTAAGGAATTAAATGTTATTCCTTAAATGCTCCCAACCACATTTGTACGGCCAAAGTTAACATCCTAATGTTAACTTTGCCTATAAATACAAGTCATTGCACAACCAAGAATTCAAGTGAAAAACATACAACACTTCACACTTTGCAAACCTGCAATATTCTTGGTGAACTTGTGCAATATTCTCTCAATCGCTAAAACGAACATTTCACAACTTTAAGTGTTTCGATTGTCTTGAGAAATTCCGAGTGTAGATCAATTGTATTTCATAGGTTGTTAGGATATTTACATTCTTTGTATTATCTTGGTTCCGCAACAACCTTGTAATTTGTTTAACATCAATAAATAAATTACACATTGAAAATTACATATTGTCTCATCAAGTTACTTTACAAGTTATTTGTATTATTGCATTGTTCTTTACTTATTGTCATTTATGTAAGTAATCTATCTAGAACTTGGTATATACACACTGCAACTGGTCGTCTCCAGTTCAGTGCATATATTGCAAAGTAACTCCACCATTGACATTGAGGTGTCTTCAGTAGTACCATCTATTGAGTTGGGACTTACAAGTGGTATCAGAGCAGAAGGCTAATAAACTTGCCTAGATCTGCTAAGATGAACACTACTGAAGGTGGAGATGGTTCTGGTCAAGGTGAAATCCCTTTGAACAATAATGCCCAACCTTTTCAAAATGTTAATACTAATCCTCCTCCTCTTACTACCCCAAACCACGTCCATGTACACTACTCTAACACTCCTGTTCCCAAATTCGATGAAAACAGTGAGACTTTTGGTACATGGAAGGCTAGAATGCTTTTGCATTTTTGTGGTATTGAGAGGTATATGTTGAAAATCCTTAAGGATGGACCATATATACCCATGTCTCTTGGGGTGAGTCCTCTTCTAGATCCAATTGGAAGAAGAGGTTCAAGAGAAAAGCCTGAAGACCATTGGTCTGATGAGGATCGTAGACTTGTTGATCTGGACACCAGACTCAAGAACATGATTCTTGGGCTGTTCCTGAAGATCTAATTCCAACACTTGTGCTGTTCCCCAGTGCAAAATCAATATGGGACGAATTAGTTATTCAGTTTGAAGGAGGTGATGACACTATTGTCACTAGAAAAGTTGCCTTGAACAAGAAGTATGAATCCTTCTTTGCCTTGCCCAATGAAAGTCTAACTGGTACATACACTAGATTTTCTAGCCTCATCAATCAGTTGAGAGGTTGGGTGTAGAGAAGGATAAGGATATTCTTCTTGAGAAGTTTTGTGATATTCTTCCTTCCAAATGGGAAAACATGGTTCTTGTCTTGAGACAAGGTAAAACCTTGCACACCCATACTCTTGCATCGCTCTATGGAGCCTTCAGATTCACTGAAGATAATAATGCTGCAAGACTGGTGGCTGAGCAAGATGCCATGAACCATGCTCAGAGTTCCAAGGTTGCTAGTGTACCTGAGCGACCTTGTGCTGCCTTAATGTCTGCTGAGAGTGTCCAGGCACACTCAATAAAGGAGATGTTAAACAGTTTCTTGAACTCTGGTCTGACCACTAAAAACAGTGATGGTTGTAATGAAACTGACGATGATGATCTGGTCGCCATGATTGCTAAAACCTTTAACAGGTTTAAGCATAAATCTAAAAGATTTAATGGCCCCAACAATGCTTCCAGCTCCAGCTCTCTGGATAAAACTATAAGTCCCTAAAATTACGAGATGGTTAACCCAAGAATGTGTAAATACAACAAGTCTAAATAGCACTAGAATGGACTAGTATTACTTTAATATAAATGCAAGTATATAAATAAAGTAATACAAGACTTAAAGCAATAAACAAATAAAGTGGATCATTATGTATGTTTCATGGGTATTTCATTTATTGATGTTTAAATAAAATACAAGGTTGTTGCGGAATCAAGATAATACAATTAAGTATGTATCCTAACAACCTATGAGTTACAAATGATCTATGTTTGTCAAATAACTTCTTTAGGATCGAGATACTTAAAGTTGTGAAGTATCCCTGTTTAAGATCGAGAGTATTTGGACAAATTCACTTAAATGCAAAAGGAATGCTTAAAAGTATTTTTCTCAAGGAAATAACTTTGTATTTATAGGCAACAAAATTCACCAGTGAATTTTGTGCCGTACAAATATGGTTGGATACATTTAATGATCCGACAAGATCATTAAATGCTTTGGATAAGAATAAGGATAAAGTCACATCAAGTGCAAGTGTATCCTTATATCCAACCACCTTAACACACGTATACTTTGTTAAAGAACAAGTGGGTTGTTCTTTGGAAAGTGTGTAAAGGCTTAAAGTCAAACCTTGATATCAGTGTTCAGACTTGCAGGATCATGAACACTGACAATCCTCCAGTGTACAGATCTGGTAAGACTTCCAGTGGACTCCGCCATTTGTAAGTCTTCTTTATTCTGACTTCAGTCTTTGACTTCAGTGAGAATGTCTTCAGTAGAATAGATCTGGACTGGGGTGAAGTCTTCAGTGAACTAATCTGGAGAATGCTCCAGATTACTTATACAAGTATTGCTCACTAGTCTTCAATTATTTCTGGACAAATCTTCAGAGGACTCCAGATTCCAAGTCTGGAGTAGGTCCAGTAGAGAAACGTTTTCTGGTCAGATCTTCAGTATTGCTCCAGTAGTCGGGTCTGGAGCGAGACCAGCAAAACAAGTTTTCTAACAAACCTAAGTAAGGTTCCAGTAGTCCAGTCTGGAGCCAGTCCAGTAAGTCTGGACTAAATCTGGACCTAACAAATTCCCCCTATTTGTTTAGAAATAATGCAAGTGTTTTCAGACTTATAGATATACAAATTTGTATGTCTGGAAAACACTTGGTCGATTTAAGTCTAAATAATCTAAGTTACTGGTAAACACTTTATAGATCATGAGTGTTTTCAGTTTCATCTTTTAAGTTCTAACTTAGACTAAATCTGGTCATTTACTTGTAAAAATAAAAACTTGCAACTATTTATTACATTCATCAAAATGAAAAATAATTACAACTTTCATAAATCACTAATTACAACAAGTACAATGATAGAAGATTCAGGCCCTTCTTCTTGATGAGTGCCCTGGTGCATCTTCAGTGGCCTTCCTCTTAGGAGATGATAATGGAACAGACACTGGTGGTCTCAGACCCAACACAGCTTCCATCTCTTGGATTCTCTTCCAGACTTTCTCAATCCTCTTCATAAAAGCTTTAACATCTGGAGAGAGATCAGTCTTACCTTTGAAAGTTAATCCAATCTCCTTTAATTCACTCCATCCAAAAGCTTGGACTGAAGTGTCCTTCCTTTCATCAGTGAAGTTACCCTCCCTGGTCAACTTCACATTAAACCTGGTCATTCCTTGATGATTTTCAGCCAGCATGATTTCAGCATTCACTATCTTTCTTGCATTGGCCCTGAACATCATCATTTCATCATATTTCGCCCTTTGCTTAGCCAACTGAACCATCTCTTCAGTTTCCCTGGATACACCACTCTGCTGTCCTTCAGTGGACTGGTGTTGATTAATTCTGAGAGTAGTATCCAGTGGAATGAAGGTGCTTAAATCACCATCTTTGATTGCTTTCAGTTGCTTTGCAGTTAGCTTGGGCAGACCAATAATTCTCTTTCTGTATTCCAGTTCCAGAGCACCAGCATTCTTTTTAATCTTCTTCTGGAGGCTTACCAGCTCCTCCTTTCGCTGTCTGATCAACTCTGGAATGGTTACACCATAAATCAACGAGTCATATACCTGCTCTTCTTCAGCATAGAAAGAGCGTATATGAACATCGTCCAGTGCATCAAGACATTGTTGAACTCTGGGGTCCTCCTTCATCCTTTTGAAAACTTCGATGTGTTGATGCATGTTGATGTGACAACAGCAACTTAGATTTGATTATGTCTTATTCATTTATATGTAATTAATAGATTATGGACTTCGTGTTTTAGTAATGATTGATTACATGTTTTGGTGTTTTATATATGTTTATATATGATGTTTGTTATGTATGATATACAAGAACAAACGTAATATATGTTAGGTTCCTTATATGTTAAGTAATAGGAAAATAACAAACAGATTACAGCTAACGAAGATAAACTTCGTTAGGAACGAACGAAGATTATCTTCGTTCTAAGGGCTGGGCTGCTAAGTTCGTTAGAACAAAGCCCAGCAAGCCCAATATCAAATTGGAACATATATAAACGACTGAAAACCTAAATTGAGTTAATTCAGTCGTCTAATTACACACCATTACTGCTTCTAAGTTCGTTTGTGATCATTAGCAAACGAATATAGCTTAATTAAGGCTGTTAACAATCTCGTTAATTAGCAATAATCTTGATAACTAATCAAACAGTTATCTCGTGAGGATTCCGCACTCACGACATAACCTTAGACGATCTCGAGAGCGATCCAGAGCTATCGAGGGACTCACAAGTGGTATCAGAGCCTATTCGATATCCAATCGAAGGTTTAGATCGTCCGTTTGATTATTTATTTTCTGTGTTCTTCGAAAACCCAAAACTGCTGTTAAGTTCGTTTTCCTCAACGAACTTAGCCAAACGAATTTAATCTTAAATTCGTTCTTTGGCTTTTGAACTTCCTACGAAGTTATTCTTAAAACGAAGTTATCTTCAGTTTCGTTTTGAAACTTCTTCAAACGAATTTAACTTATCTTCGTTCAAATTTTGTCTACGAATTTAGGCCATCTTCGTTTGAATTCTCTTTACGAAGTTAATCTTATCTTCGTTTGGTTTCACCTTACGAACTTATAACTTCGTACGAACTTAATCTTATCTTCGTTTGAATTTCTATCTTCGTTCGAACTATATCTTCGTTTACAACTTATCTTCGTTCATTAGCTCATGGCTTCCACATCATCTGTCAACAGTGCTGTTGCACAATATCTAAATTCTCTGGTCTATCATGATCATCTAGTCGGAAGGACTAATTCTCCACCGAAGTTAGTCTCATTAGCTGATTTCTGGGCATGGAGAGGTCGATTCGAGGACTTTATTCAAAGAGAAGATTTGAATATGTGGATTATGATTACGGAAGGATATGAGTGGCCTACTCTTACAGTCAATGGCGTTACTTCGACATACAAGATGGCAGAACTAAAAGGAGAAGAAAAGACTGCATATGCTATCGAAGTAAAGGCTCTTTCTACTCTTCGGATGTGCATTCCACAAGAGTTAGTACATCTGTTTCCCAAACAAGAATACAAAACTTCAAAGCAGCTTTTCGATGCTATTGAAGCACATTGTGAAGGAGATCCACTACTGAAGAAAAACAGAATTAAGATGCTTAAGAAACAATTTGACTGTTTCAACGCTACCAAGAACGAACAGGTTGAAGATCTTATTCTGAGATATCAACATCTGCTTGCCGAGTTAGCGTATTTTGATCTTAAGTATTCTCCAAGTGAAATTGTGGATAAATTCTTGGATGGTTTACCGAAGGCCTATAAAGAGTTTTGTCATGGCCTACAAGAAAGAGATGATTATGCTTCTTTGCGTATAGATGGAGTTATATCTACTCTTAGAAACAGATTGATGAAGGACAAAGCAAAGGATCTTCAAGACAACTTCACTCAAGATCCGTCTCTGTATCATGCCACCATGAAGAACCCAACAGCTGATGTAAATGCATTCTATTCGGGAGTTGGTAGTTCTGGTACAACAGAGAATACTGATGGAGATGAATTTGTTGGTTTCATTGCTTCGGATGCTGGGAACAAAGGTAAGAAGACTGCTGAAGGTGTAAAGGCTGGAAGTTTAAAGTTCGGTAACATTACATCATCTGCTGCTGGTTACAAGTCCATGCCAATGGATATGAAATCAGCTGAGGGTCGGATGAATGTCTATGCTGCTATGTGTGCTGCTCATGAAGCGTTTGTTGCAGGAAGAATCACAGATCCTGCACTCATAGATGAAGATTATGACCAAATTGATCCAGATGATGTTGAAGAGATGGACCTAAAATGGCAATTGGCTATGATCACAAGAAGAGTGCAGAAGTTCATGAAAAGGACAGGACGACCTCTTACTGGAGGCACTCAGGGCTTTGACAAGTCAAAAGTCAAGTGTTACAACTGTGATGGATTTGGACACTTCGCTAGAGAGTGTCAACGACCAAAGAGGGATGTCAATTCTACCCCTACACGACAAGACAGAAGTGTTAATCGTCCATATAATCAGAATGCAAATAGAGCACTTGTGTTAACTGAAGATACTGCTGCAAATGACAAGGCAATCGTAGCTGTTCAATCTGATGGTTCTTATGTCTGGAATCTTCCACAGGACGAGACCAATAATGCTTATTTGGCTGAAATTATTGATGATACGGCTCATATTGTGGACTCTCCTGATGACTTTCTTGACACCACATTTTACCATAATGATGAGCATTTGTATGAAAATGCTCAAACATCGAAAGTGGAAAGTTATGCTGAGGGTGTTTATGATACTGAATCCGAATCTGAAGATGAGTTCGAAGATGATAAGAACCAAGAGGAAGTAAAAGCTACTGCAGAAGTAAAGGCTACTGAAGTTAATGAAGATTCTGCTGCTGAAAAGGTCGAGAAGACAATTGAAGAGCAGATGCAAGATTTTGAGATTCCTGAAGGGATGACTGTAGATGACTTTGTTGCCTACATGGCCGATTGTAAAGAAGCTGACCAACAGGTATCTTATTCCTTACATACTATTGTTCATGTTTGTAAAATTGTGAATAAAATGTATGATGAAATTGAATTGAAAAATGATCAAATTAGGAATTTAGAATCTGTTGTTAATGCTGCACAATCAGAAAGAGATAGGCTAATTAAAAAGGATTTAACTGTTAATGATAAAGAAAGATTTTTTAAAGAAAAGATTAAATCCTTAGAGTCTGATCTAAGTGCAATGAAGGACAAGGTCAAACAGTCAGTAGCTGTAGAAAGAGTAGGTGGTGAAGCTTACTCATTGTTAGCAAAGAAATGTGCCTCTATTGAAAAAGAACTAGCTGATGCTAAGATAGAGATTTTGGACTTAAATGCTAAATTAGATTCTGCTAGGCATTCTGAACTGTTAATGCATATGAACAAATTTGAGGATTCTTCTACTAAGAGTCTAGACCCAGTTAAGATCTCTTATAAAGATGTTCCTCCACCTTTCAACAACAATTATACCTCCGTTGAACCCAACATTCCTGAAGTTTTACTTCAATCTAGTACTGAAGCTAGTAAACCAAAAGACTCAATTCCCGAAGTAAGGTTGTCTAAGGAAACAAAAGAGTCTGTAGGAGGTTATCAACCTAAAAAGGAACAGAAATTGAAAGGTATTGTTCAGAATAAATCTAATTCTTTTGGTCAGAAAGATAGTGTTACACACTTTACTCTTCACAAGAGTCATAGGGTCTACACTGAGTTAGAATTTCCTTTAGAATCAATTGACCCTAAAAGAATTGATAAAGTCTGGGATGTGACTGTTGAGGACATGAAGAAATTAAGTCAGTCACGTCTCACTCCTTTGTCTAGGCAGATTAAACCTAGAAAATCTGAGGATAGACCAGCTGTTGATGAAATAGCTACTAAGACTTTGAAGCAAATTCTTATGCCTGTACTTAAGAAGTCTTCAATAGGTAAGGATGAGATGGATGATGCTAGAAAGTCTAGGAATTCACCAATTAAACGTGACTCTGATGATACTAGAAAAACAAGTAAGACAGTGGACACTAGGACTAAAATTGATTCTGTAGGTACCGATAAAAAGGTAGATACAAAGAAAAAGGTCAAGGTCCTTTCTTGTTTTGCGTGTCATGAAAAAGGTCATGTTTACAGTGTTTGTCCTAATAGACCTCGGAGATCTGGTTCTCCTTCAAAGGCTTCAACCTCGGAAGGAAAAAGAGGGTTGGGTAATGATAAAATGATTAATGAGACTCAAGTTCAATCTTCTTCAAAACCTTTTACTATACCTCAAAGAAGATATTCTTCACCAAAAGGTTTTACAGGAAATGTTCATAAGAATTCAACTCAGAAAAGGAAAGTATCTCCTGAATCTAGGAGTATAACTCCTAAAGAAGATATTCTTCACCAAAAGGTTTTACAGGAAATGTTCATAAGAATTCAACTCAGAAAAGGAAAGTATCTCCTGAATCTAGGAGTATAACTCCTAAAGAAGATAGATTCACAACACCTTCTGGGAGTTCGAGTCAGTCTCAAAGTTGTAATTCATTTTATGACCGGGTTCATTCAAGTGTTCGACCTTCTTTTGGTCCCCATTCTCCTAGAATTTCTCCAACGAGAGGTCCGAAGACTTCTCCAGTGAGAAGACAAGAGGAAAAACGTGTTCCATCCAAGGCTTCTAGCAATGGATATTGGACTGAACTTCTTCTCAAGGATGAGAAGGGTCGACCCAAACCAATGAAGGTTTGGGTCCCACTCGAAAACTAACATATCTCATTTTATGTGCAGGGAGTTCCTAGGAAACCAATTCATTTATGGTACCTTGACAGTGGATGCTCCAGGCACATGACAGGGGACAAGAAGCTCTTGTCCAATTATGTTGATATACATGGGTCTTATGTTAGTTTTGCTGGATCCAAGGGCGGAAACATCACCGGTCAAGGAGATGTCGTCAATGGACAACTTACTCTAGAACGAGTAAATTATGTGGAACAACTTACTCACAATCTTATGAGTGTCTCACAGATCTGTGACAAGGGCAACAATGTTCATTTCACAGAAAAGGAGGCATTCATCTTGAAGCCGGGTTTCGTTATTCCTGAAGAATGGATTATGCTCAGAGCTCCTAGGAAGAGAGACATCTATGGTTTAGTTTTAGGTGTTGATAATCCAAAGGAGTCACTTTGTTTGTTGAGCAAGGCCAATGAGTCGGAATCTCTCCTATGGCATAGAAGAATGGGACATATCAACTTTCGGAAGATGAATGAACTCATCAGTCTTGAATTAGTTGAAGGTGTTCCGGTTAAGAAGTTTGGGATGGAAGATAAGTGTGTACCTTGTTTGAAAGGGAAACAACATAAGAATCCCCATAAATCCAAGGTGCAAAATTCTATTTCCAAACCATTCGAGTTACTTCATATGGATCTCTTTGGTCCTGTGAACATCAGAAGCATTGGAGGGATGTACTATTGTTTGGTGATCACTGATGATTACTCAAGATTCTCATGGGTATTCTTTCTGAAGACCAAGGATGAGACTGCTGCTCGATTTATGGACTTCATTAAACAAGTCGAGAATGTTCATGAGATTAAAGTTAAGAGAATCAGGAGTGACAATGGCACTGAGTTCAAGAATCATACGATTACTGCATTTTGCTTGTCAAAAGGAATTCAACATCAATTCAGTGCACCATATGAGCCACAACAGAATGGAGTAGCTGAAAGGAAGAACAGGACCTTGATAGAAACGGCTAGGACGATGCTTGCTGATTCAGGGCTTCCTATTACTTTTTGGGGAGAGGCGGTGAATACAGCTTGCCACATTTTGAATCGGGTTTTAACAGTTAAACGGTTTAAGAAGACTTGTTATGAGCTGTTACACAACAAAAAGCCCAATTTGCAGAATGTTGAACCGTTTGGTGTTCCGTGCACTTTTCTGAAAGTTCTTCCTCAAGGGAAATTTGATGCTAAATCTGAGGAGGGATTCTTTTTAGGTTATGTGCCAAGTACACCGATTCGGCGTGTGTACAATCAGAAAACGGGCAAAGTCGACTTTGGTACAAATGTCGTAATTGTCAGCCATAAACCTGCTGTGCACATTGGTCCTGCCAATAATTTTGATTATGATAGTGTTTTCACTTCTTTTCGTGGTCCTGTTTCTTTTACAGGTGTTCCGATTGTGGAAGATGTAGTTACTCTACATGATCCAATTGATGGTGGTTCGGTTCCAGTTTCCTCTCCATTCGTTGAGCCTGCTTCCAAATCTGGTGAATCTAGTGGGACAAAAGAAGCAGCCTCTACTTTAGATACTGCTCCTACAAATCTTACTGATCCTTTACATATACCGCTACCTGATGATCCGTTCTATGATACTGATGACACGGAAGGTGAAGATCAGGAAGAGCCTAAAACTCCAGAGCATCATGTGCAGACAAACTTGGGAAGTGATCTTACGGTCGATAAGGTTCCTCAGACAAGAGTCAATAAGGATCATCCAGTAGAGCAAATTATTGGTGATGCCTCTGCTTCTACTCTCACGAGGAATCAGCATAAGAAAATGTCAAGTATGTTTGCTGAGGTTAAGGATACTGGGGCGATTACTTGGTACTTGTATTATTGTTTGGTGATCACTGATGATTACTCAAGATTCTCATGGGTATTCTTTCTGAAGACCAAGGATGAGACTGCTGCTCGATTTATGGACTTCATTAAACAAGTCGAGAATGTTCATGAGATTAAAGTTAAGAGAATCAGGAGTGACAATGGCACTGAGTTCAAGAATCATACGATTACTGCATTTTGCTTGTCAAAAGGAATTCAACATCAATTCAGTGCACCATATGAGCCACAACAGAATGGAGTAGCTGAAAGGAAGAACAGGACCTTGATAGAAACGGCTAGGACGATGCTTGCTGATTCAGGGCTTCCTATTACTTTTTGGGGAGAGGCGGTGAATACAGCTTGCCACATTTTGAATCGGGTTTTAACAGTTAAACGGTTTAAGAAGACTTGTTATGAGCTGTTACACAACAAAAAGCCCAATTTGCAGAATGTTGAACCGTTTGGTGTTCCGTGCACTTTTCTGAAAGTTCTTCCTCAAGGGAAATTTGATGCTAAATCTGAGGAGGGATTCTTTTTAGGTTATGTGCCAAGTACACCGATTCGGCGTGTGTACAATCAGAAAACGGGCAAAGTCGACTTTGGTACAAATGTCGTAATTGTCAGCCATAAACCTGCTGTGCACATTGGTCCTGCCAATAATTTTGATTATGATAGTGTTTTCACTTCTTTTCGTGGTCCTGTTTCTTTTACAGGTGTTCCGATTGTGGAAGATGTAGTTACTCTACATGATCCAATTGATGGTGGTTCGGTTCCAGTTTCCTCTCCATTCGTTGAGCCTGCTTCCAAATCTGGTGAATCTAGTGGGACAAAAGAAGCAGCCTCTACTTTAGATACTGCTCCTACAAATCTTACTGATCCTTTACATATACCGCTACCTGATGATCCGTTCTATGATACTGATGACACGGAAGGTGAAGATCAGGAAGAGCCTAAAACTCCAGAGCATCATGTGCAGACAAACTTGGGAAGTGATCTTACGGTTGATAAGGTTCCTCAGACAAGAGTCAATAAGGATCATCCAGTAGAGCAAATTATTGGTGATGCCTCTGCTTCTACTCTCACGAGGAATCAGCATAAGAAAATGTCAAGTATGTTTGCTGAGGTTAAGGATACTGGGGCGATTACTTGGTACTTGTACTATTGCTTCATCTCTCAGGTTGAGCCGAAGAATGTTGGTATGGCTCTTAAAGATCCGTCATGGGTTGAGGCGATGCAAGAAGAATTGGCTCAGTTTAGGAAGCTTGATGTATGGAAGCTAGTTGACTTACCTCATGGTGAATCTCCTTTATCTACGCGATGGGTTTTCCGTTGTAAAAAGGATGACAAAGGTGTGGTAACTCGCAATAAGGCTCGGTTGGTAGTAAGAGGATTTGAGCAACAAGAAGGTTTTGATTACGATGAGACCTTTGCACCTGTAGCTCGACTAGAAGCTATTCGATTATTTCTGGCATTTGCTAGCTATCAAGGTATAAAGGTGTATCAACTCGACGTAAAGAGTGCCTTTTTGTATGGTGAAATTAGAGAAGAAGTGTACGTAGATCAACCTCAGGGGTTTGAGGATCCAGATTTTCCCAATAGAGTATATCGTCTTGATAAGGCTCTATATGGTTTACATCAGGCTCCTCGATCATGGTACGAAAAACTGTCTACTCATTTGCATGAAAATGGTTTTACTCGAGGTTCTATTGACAGCACGCTGTTCATCAAATGGAAAGGGAAGGACTACTTGCTTGTACAGGTTTACGTTGATGATATCATTTTTGGTTCATCTGATAAGAACATGTGCAAGGAGTTTGAGCAGAGCATGAAGGCCAAGTTCGAAATGAGTGCTATGGGGGAATTAACTTTCTTCCTTGGATTACAGGTGGATCAACTGAAGGATGGGTTCTTTATTCATCAGAGCAAGTATGTTCAAGATCTTCTCACAAGGTTTCGAATGACCGATGCTAAAGATGCAATTACTCCCATTCAGACTAATCATGGGCTGTGTCCTGATAAGCCTAATGATCCAGAAGTCGATGCAACTCAATATCGGGCTATTATTGGTTCTTTGATGTATCTGACGGCTTCACGTCCAGATATTACCTTTGCTGTTTGCATGTGTGCTAGATATCAGGCTAATCCGAAAGAGTCACATATGAAAGCTGCGAAAAGGATTCTTCGTTATGTGAAGGCCAAGCCTCGTCTAGGGCTTTGGTATCCCATGCATGGTTCCTTTGAATTCAAAGCTTATACTGATTCGGATTATGGTGGCTGCAGTTCGGATAGGAAATCAACATCAGGTGGATGTCAACTTTTAGGGGGGAGAATTATATCGTGGCAGTGCAAAAAGCAGACATCTGTTGCACAGTCTACCTGTGAAGCAGAGTACATAGCTGCTGGTCAATGCTGTTCTCAGGTACTTTGGATACAGCAACAATTGCGCGACTATGGTATGGATATCTCTGACTCTCCTATTTGTATTGATAATAAGTCTGCCATAGATATTACTAAAAATCCGAAAAACTTTAAAGTCACCAAACACATTGATATAAAGCATCACTTTTTGCGTGACTGTTTTGAGAAAAAGCTTATTCATTTAGAAAAGGTTGTTACTGATGATAACCTTGCTGATCTTTATACTAAAGCTTTTGATAGACCTCGTCATGAGTTGTTATATCAACTCAATGGTATGAAGAATGCCGAATAGTTTCTCTCAAAGAACTTAAATTTTTTGTTTTTGTGTCTTTGTAGTTTAAGTCGTACATAGATAGAGTCATTAAAATACAAAAAGAGTTGTTTTAGTATAAGTTTGTATATATCTAGTGTCTGAAAATCCAAAAACATTAAAAAAAAAAAAATAAAAAAAAAAAAAAAAAAAATGAAGTAAGGTCACTGCACTAAATGATTAGACGTGACGATACTTTAGCTTTTAAGCTTGTTTAATCGTAATATAACTGCTCAGTTCAGTGATTACAATTAAGGATATATCGGTAGGCACAAAGTACCAAGGTTTCCTTTAATCTGAACTTAATTTATACAATGTTCTTGTGGGAAACACGTCAGCATATGGCCTTGAATATGGACTTTTCAAGTGAATTGTGCCATCCTTAAAACTTGAGAAAGATTTAGCATTGGTTTGAGATTGGATGTGTTTGTAAACCATAGGGGGGATTCGCATGCATTTGTGTATGTCAATCTAAACAGAACAAAATGGGTTTTAGCTTTTAAAGCAACTATTAAAACCATCATGATCTCGATTGGCTAAATCAAAGTACCGAAGAATCAAGAAATTATGAAGAATAGTCAAGAAGTATCATCAAATAATTCTGAAGTATCAAATTGCTGCTCATCAATGAAGTTAATCTCAAAGAAGCAATGAAGAATAGCCAATTCGAATCATGCACTACGCATCAAATGTGTTTGTTCTGACCCTTGATCGTAAGATCATTAACCATGGTGACTTTCAAAGTTGTAACGCTTATAAACACATCTGGTTAAGAATTCTAATGCTCTGTCAATTTTAAGTGTATGCTTGACTGTGGGTCACATAAGTTCGCAAACCTATAATTGTGGCATGAGTAACTTACTAAGTTACATGGTGACTGTCCTTGGCTCAAGTAATACGAAAGTGCCACAAACCCAAAGGGAAACTGGAAGTACCGAGTGTTTAAGAGGACAAACATACCGGTAATCGTTGTTGGGTCACTGTTCATAACTAATAATAAGAGAATTATTTCTCACCCACAGGCTTATGTAATTGCTAAACTGATCTAGTCAGCAGTAACCAAACATCATGAAAATAATGAATAAATGATGAATATATTCAAGTTAATTAGTGAATAGCTTAGTTTATTATTCTGTTATTTTTATTCTGAATTATTTTTATTTTTATTGAGTCAAAATAAGTATTTTTTATAAGTTCTTATTGCACGAGAGATTCTATTTGAAATTCTGAGTATATGTTTTGCCGAATTCGTTAATGAGAATTCTTAATGAGGTTGTGTGGTTTGTTTGAAAAGAAGATTTTCTGATATGAACATTAATTTGTTTAAGTTTAGAAAATGATCTTTTATTGTCTTGCCACTGCGAAGTCTACTGGTTTTTCTGGGTGTGTCCCTCTCATAGGCCTTTGAATTTTCTTCGAGGGTAGGAGTCTCCTTGTGGTTTTCCATTTCGAGCTCTTTACTGTGATGTGCACATTTGAAATTGGTGTCTTCAATTTGGCGGGATAATAGAAATGATATTTTAAGTGTTTGTGAAAAGTCAATGATATTTGAAATTTCACAAATTTTCAGTTGTTACAAGTTAAGGATTTATTTTATAACTTGGTGACATTTTAGGGTTTGACGATGAAATGACCTCCCTTGATCTTTTGTTAGATTCATTGTTATTTCGTATCTGTTAACCCTGTTTTTGTATGATTTTAGCTTGAATTTTCTGCTTTACTATGTTTTGTTCTCAAATGCGTTAATGAGTTTTTGTCAAGTGTGCAGTATTCAGGTTAGAAAGATTAAGTTGGAGTGCTGTTTTCTGCAAATACATTGTTATTCATACGGATGATATCATGGAGATACGATCCTTGGTGTGTAGTGACAATAGGTGTGTTGCAGATATGAGCACGTGAAGGAATAATACATGAACGTGTTTTTGGAATAGTTATTTACTTTAACAATTCATGTAATTAGTGAAAAATAATCAATGTGATACTTGTTATTTTGAATTTTCTATCTTGCCTTATGACATGATTCCGGAAATGTTATAAAGTTCTTCATTGAATTTTGGACTACTTACTGTTTGTTAGTTTTGTAGACGGCATCTGGTATGGGACTTAAGTGTTTCAAGATGGTTTGCCGTCAAGCAACTCAGTGATTAGTGAATCTTTCTCCGTCTCATGGTCATGGTTGGTAACTCTGTTTGTATGACGATTGATTATTTTCAGGTTTGTTAATGGTTGATTTTAGATCATGGGGTTTTGTTTCTATTCACGATTGTAATGTTTGTTGTATACTTACATTATGATGATGATTTTATATGATGGAAATTCATGGTACAAGGCATGAGCAGGTTGATTTTAACGAGTTTTTGCTTTGTACAGGATTAGGTAAAGGGTCGTATCGTGGGAAATTAGTGATGGACAATCTGAAATTTTCTAAGTTTAAACTGATTTCTCTTGGACTTAGCTGAATCTGGAATCTTATTCTAACTTCGTTCTGTTTGTTCTAACGAAGATATCACTTATCTTCGTTTGAATAAGTTCGTGACCGGATACCTAACCCGACCCATGTTGATCCACTTCATTGTATATATATATAAAGTTCTTCATTGAATTTTGGACTACTTACTGTTTGTTAGTTTTGTAGACGGCATCTGGTATGGGACTTAAGTGTTTCAAGATGGTTTGCCGTCAAGCAACTCAGTGATTAGTGAATCTTTCTCCGTCTCATGGTCATGGTTGGTAACTCTGTTTGTATGACGATTGATTATTTTCAGGTTTGTTAATGGTTGATTTTAGATCATGGGGTTTTGTTTCTATTCACGATTGTAATGTTTGTTGTATACTTACATTATGATGATGATTTTATATGATGGAAATTCATGGTACAAGGCATGAGCAGGTTGATTTTAACGAGTTTTTGCTTTGTACAGGATTAGGTAAAGGGTCGTATCGTGGGAAATTAGTGATGGACAATCTGAAATTTTCTAAGTTTAAACTGATTTCTCTTGGACTTAGCTGAATCTGGAATCTTATTCTAACTTCGTTCTGTTTGTTCTAACGAAGATATCACTTATCTTCGTTCAAGTTCTAACGAACTTAATCTTCGTTTCCGTATCTTCGTTTGAATAAGTTCGTGACCGGATACCTAACCCGACCCATGTTGATCCACTTCATTGTATATATATATAAAGTTCTTCATTGAATTTTGGACTACTTACTGTTTGTTAGTTTTGTAGACGGCATCTGGTATGGGACTTAAGTGTTTCAAGATGGTTTGCCGTCAAGCAACTCAGTGATTAGTGAACTTTCTCCGTCTCATGGTCATGGTTGGTAACTCTGTTTGTATGACGATTGATTATTTTCAGGTTTGTTAATGGTTGATTTTAGATCATGGGGTTTTGTTTCTATTCACGATTGTAATGTTTGTTGTATACTTACATTATGATGATGATTTTATATGATGGAAATTCATGGTACAAGGCATGAGCAGGTTGATTTTAACGAGTTTTTGCTTTGTACAGGATTAGGTAAAGGGTCGTATCGTGGGAAATTAGTGATGGACAATCTGAAATTTTCTAAGTTTAAACTGATTTCTCTTGGACTTAGCTGAATCTGGAATCTTATTCTAACTTCGTTCTGTTTGTTCTAACGAAGATATCACTTATCTTCGTTCAATTATAACGAATTTAACGAGTAAAGTCGTACAGTTTTTAACTTACGATATTACTGATTAAGTTTATCCAAGTCTGCACTTCATTCACTTTGTCTATTTCTTATTTGTTTAGATTTTGTGATCTTATTTTGCAGAAATGGCTTTAGCTCTTCGTCAATTTGTTGGGAAGCATAATCTTGCTCTAAATCTTGATCAAGATCAACGTAATTCTGATCACTATCATGAGATGTTTGCATACATTGCTCGCTCAAGGCTGTCATTTGTGTTCACTCATTCACCAAGACTAGTAAGGCAGTATATCGATGATTTTTGGATGTCTGCTCATGAAGTTGTGGTCAATGGTCATGTCTTCGTACGTGCTACCGTCAGAGGAATCACATTCGATTTCAATGCTGCAATTCTTCGTGATATTTTGCATTTAGGTGCAGAACCAGAGGAAGCAGTAGAAATGATTTATGAGTTTGATCTTATCTATCGATGCTTTCAGCGGATGGGTTATGTTGGGGCAATTAAATTCGTTCTGTTGTGCTAACGAATTTAACGAGTAAAGTCGTACAGTTTTACTTACGAATTTAAACTTCGTTTGATTGTGATAACGAATTTAACGAGTAAAGTCGTACAGTTTTACTTACGAATTTAAACTTCGTTCTGATTGTGATAACGAATTTAACGAGTAAAGTCGTACAGTTTTTAACTTACGAATTTAAACTTCGTTCTGATTGTGATAACGAATTTAACGAGTAAAGTCGTACAGTTTTACTTACGAATTTAAAGTTCGTTCTGATTGTGCTAACGAATTTAACGAGTAAAGTCGTACAGTTTTTAACTTACGATATTACTGATTAAGTTTATCCAAGTCTGCACTTCATTCACTTTGTCTATTTCTTATTTGTTTAGATTTTGTGATCTTATTTTGCAGAAATGGCTTTAGCTCTTCGTCAATTTGTTGGGAAGCATAATCTTGCTCTAAATCTTGATCAAGATCAACGTAATTCTGATCACTATCATGAGATGTTTGCATACATCGCTCGCTCAAGGCTGTCATTTGTGTTCACTCATTCACCAAGACTAGTAAGGCAGTATATCGATGATTTTTGGATGTCTGCTCATGAAGTTGGTACATCTGGTGCTGGTGGATCAAGTGCTCCTCGAGATGCTGAGATCATTGAAGCACTTGACAGCTCAGGTAATTCTTCGAAATCAATAGATTATTTAAGTGATGATCAAGTTGAAGCTGAAACTGAACGATTAAAGCGTGAAGTTGAAGCAAAATTTGGACATGACTATTATTCTGAAGAGAATGCATTTCATGATGTATTTGATGTCTTGTTAGATAAACAACAAGTAGCTGTTACTGAAAGAGAAAAAGAATTACAGATTCAAAAGCAAATGGCTTTGGAATCTGATTCTGATTCTGATTCAACTTATGATGTTGATAATGATTAGATGAACTGTATTTTAGGTTGCATGTAATAAGTTATGACATGTAAATCTGATTCTGATTCTGATTCTGATTCTGATTCTGATTCTGATTCTGATTCTGATTCTGATTCTGATTCTGATTCTGATTCTGATTCTGATTCTGATTCTGATTCTGATTCTGATTCTGATTCTGATTCTGATTCTGATTCTGATTCTGATTCTGTTACTGACAGATTCAAAAGCAAATGGCTTTGGAATCTGATTCTGATTCTGATTCAACTTATGATGTTGATAATGATTAGATGAACTGTATTTTAGGTTGCATGTAATAAGTTATGACATGTAAATGTAATTTATCTTATTTCAATGCAATTATATTTCATCTTTATTATCATGATTAATCATTATATTCTGGTGTTATTTTGTGTAATCTTATCAGATGATACAGATGATACGGAATTGCTCTTTGATGGAGATGATCTTGAGGAAGGAGAGTTTGTTCCTGAACCAGATATGAATATTTTCAAGAAACCTTATGGTTTTGATGATGTTTGGGACTCAATTCCTGAAGAGCCATCAGTAGTAGAAAGAGATGCGTTAGAAGTGAAGAGAACAGAAGTAAAGGAAAGAATACTACAAGCTCCATTTAGTAGCAGTACTAAAGTTTTAAACTTTGTAGTATTTGCTAAAGTTCAAGATGTATTGGTTCCTTTTGCTTATGAGATCAACTTGACAAGACCATTTGATCCTGCTGAGTTTCCAGTGCCTCTCAGAGATGATGATCCATCACAGGTGATTGATAGATATGTACCTGGTCAGAGAGTTAGTGAATTTATAGTCACTAGGGATACTCTGAGACCCTCTGTGTTTTGGACTCATATCTCGGACAAAAATGCTGCAAAATACAAGACGATTATCTGGAGTTGGTTTTATGATGAAGAACTGAAGCTGTTCGTTCTCAAGAGACCAGATGGTTGTCAGTATTTGGCTTGGAGTGAGAGACATTTCAGAAGTCTGTGTGAAGAAGACTTGCATGAACTGGGAAATAACAGGATTATCAATCCAAGTAATTATGGTCTTGCAGATGTGATTGGTAAGAATCTTTATGAAGATTTCAAGTTGAGGTCGAATATGAAAAACTCTGAAAAACCAAATTTTCATATTGAACCAAGACGAAAGAAGAAGGTGGTGAAACCAGATAAAAGTGTTGAATATATTCAACGTGATATCAAATGTATGATCAAGGTCCCTGCCAAGAAATGGCCACAAGATGCCTTAGATGAAATGGATAATTGGGAGATTGATCGCATTTCTGGTGAAGCCAAAATGTATGCAGATTCAGAGAAGAAGATTTTGTTGAGAAGAGTTTATGATCCAATGCAGTTGGTGAACTTCTCAAGGAATGATCAGAGAAAGTTGTACGATACGGAATGTTCGTTCTTGCCGTTTTGGAAGGAAGAAGAAAGTCGATATCGTAAAATTCTGAAGGTCTGTTTACATGAGAACATTCACGCAAATAGCAAGCGATTGTTATTTGATGGATGACAAGATTTTTGAAGACTAAAGAAATCGAAGATGCTGCTGTCAAAGGGGAGTTTGTTGATGCATTGGTTTTATGATGAAGAACTGAAGCTGTTCGTTCTCAAGAGACCAGATGGTTGTCAGTATTTGGCTTGGAGTGAGAGACATTTCAGAAGTCTGTGTGAAGAAGACTTGCATGAACTGGGAAATAACAGGATTATCAATCCAAGTAATTATGGTCTTGCAGATGTGATTGGTAAGAATCTTTATGAAGATTTCAAGTTGAGGTCGAATATGAAAAACTCTGAAAAACCAAATTTTCATATTGAACCAAGACGAAAGAAGAAGGTGGTGAAACCAGATAAAAGTGTTGAATATATTCAACGTGATATCAAATGTATGATCAAGGTCCCTGCCAAGAAATGGACACAAGATGTCTTGGATAAACTGGATAATTGGGAGATTGATCGCATTTCTGGTGAAGCCAAAATGTATGCAGATTCAGAGAAGAAGATTTTGTTGAGAAGAGTTTATGATCCAATGCAGTTGGTGAACTTCTCAAGGAATGATCAGAGAAAGTTGTACGATACGGAATGTTCGTTCTTGCCGTTTTGGAAGGAAGAAGAAAGTCGATATCGTAAAATTCTGAAGGTCTGCTTACATGAGAACATTCACGCAAATAGCAAGCGATTGTTATTTGATGGATGACAAGATTTTTGAAGACTAAAGAAATCGAAGATGCTGCTGTCAAGGGGGAGTTTGTTGATGCATTGGTTTTATGATGAAGAACTGAAGCTGTTCGTTCTCAAGAGACCAGATGGTTGTCAGTATTTGGCTTGGAGTGAGAGACATTTCAGAAGTCTGTGTGAAGAAGACTTGCATGAACTGGGAAATAACAGGATTATCAATCCAAGTAATTATGGTCTTGCAGATGTGATTGGTAAGAATCTTTATGAAGATTTCAAGTTGAGGTCGAATATGAAAAACTCTGAAAAACCAAATTTTCATATTGAACCAAGACGAAAGAAGAAGGTGGTGAAACCAGATAAAAGTGTTGAATATATTCAACGTGATATCAAATGTATGATCAAGGTCCCTGCCAAGAAATGGACACAAGATGTCTTGGATAAACTGGATAATTGGGAGATTGATCGCATTTCTGGTGAAGCCAAAATGTATGCCTGCTTCCAGAGCACCAACCCTTGTAACAATCTTTTCAATCTCTTCTTTGAGACCTGCCAGTGGTTGCACAACCTTATTCTCCACTGCAGTCTCAACAGCATTCACAATCCTGGACTCCAAACCCTGGACTGCCACCCTTAAATTTTGAGAATTAGCATTCGTGGCCAGTACCAGTTCATCCAGTTTATCAAACACCATCTTCTCATTCCCAGCGAATAGATTCATTTCTGATGCTAAGTTGTTTGACAATAATGATTTAAAATCAGAAATGACCTGGGATGATGACTGGAGTGATCTCTCCAGGTCCGCCACCCTACTAAGAAGGCCTTGGACCTCGGTGGAAGAAGAAGTGGAGAGACCACTGGGTTGTTCCAGGTGAGAAGACACTCTGGTCATCATTGGCACTTGTGTCCAGTCCTCTTCAGTTTCAACATTGGAGACTGGCACACTTTGTACTGGTGGTGATTGAGTTTGTGTTGGTGGAATGAAGGGTGTGAAGTATGATGTGGATTGAGGAATTGATGGTGGTGGTGGTGGTGGCATTTCTGGTGTGGGAGTTGGTATTTCTGGTTGAGGCATTTCGGTTTCCGGTAGAGGAGGTGGCATTTCTGGTGAACTTTCAATCTGTACACTTTCTTCACCCAGAAAATCCATATTCACATCTAAGTTCTGACCTCCAGACATTGGAGAGTCAGCCTCTTCCCAAAATGAAGCACCAACTATATCGACCTGCTCAACTTCCACATTTAAATCAATCTGGGCTTCTTGTGCACCAGATGCTTGTTCTTCAGTTTGAACAACTTCAACTGTCTCTTCAACAACTGGACTTCAGTGTCCACTCTCTGTTCAGTTTGTACAGAAGGATCAATATTTTCCTCTTCAAAGATGGGAGACCCATCAATATTAATTGTATCACCAGGATGGGTTAATGGGTTTACCTGGACTCCACCTCTCATCAGACGCCTATGTGATCTTGGTCGTCTAGAAAGCTCAACAACTGCTTGACTTGAACTTTCTGGAGCCACTTGCCTTATAGGTTGTACCATTTCAACAACCTGAACATCTTCACTACCAGTAGGTACATCAACAACTTGTACCCTTACTGGCGCCACATTCTCTTCGATTCTCTGAAGAGTCAACATCGCTGGAGGAATATCTACCTCTCCATCTCTGGACTTAAGATTGGCCAGGTCCCTCATGTACTCACTCATTGAGAAGTGAGTGGTTTTC